>OZ023264.1:101688655-101803655 GCA_964006375.1 Tillus elongatus | reverse complement strand
TGTTTGAATTTAGATCTGTATATATATTTATTATATTAAAATTAACTTCAGGGTACTATGGGTTGCCTACCTCTCTTACTCACCAGTCAATATATTTTAGATAATTATGAAAATTTATTGAAATCAAATTATTAATTTACTTACTGATTTTTCTTTCTCTCAGTCGTGGATTCTGCTAAACAGGGGAAAAGAAATAGCCTGCTAATATGCAATTAACCTAATTTTAGGTCGTATTAATTTCGCAAAGAATTATTTCTTGAGTAAAATTTTTATAACAAGTTTTTATTTGACAGACTTTTACATTTAAACCTAATCTAACCGGATCCGTTAGTAAAATCTTAATCTTATTGACAAATTAAGTGGTTAATATTATTGACAGAATTTTAAATTTGATTTGCAAAAGTTTATAATAATATTTAAAATGGCTTTCCGAACTGCGATCCTGACTCCCTCTAAGTTCTTAACTTTGAACTTTGGTGAAATGTAAATTAAGATTTCTGTTTATATATATATAGAAAATCTTATTTTCCCATGAATGCTTTTCTTGATCGATGTTTGACAGAATTGACTGTCTTTAGTTGAAGTAATTTGCCCCCTTGTTCTGATTTAGACAAAATAAAATGGATTTCAAACCTTGTTTCCTCGCTAGTTGTGGTAAGTGCTTCTGTATGTGGCTATTCTTTATATATATATATATATATATATATATATATATATATATATATATATATATATATATATATATATATATATATATATATATATATATATAAAACTGCTTGTCTTGCATTTATTACTTTAAAACTTCATTTAACACATTCTGTTTGTTTCAGTGATATAATGGATCTTGTATACACAAAATATACTTTAAATTATTTAAATTCTTTGGGAAGCAAAAAATGACGCTCTTCTCGCGTCTCAATTTATTTAACAACCAACAGTAATTCATAACAAAAGCGGAAATCTTGTCCAAATTTATCTCCCAATGTTTCCTGTTTGATATCAAGGCATTCTCTCTTGAAATTAATGAATACATTTTTGACAGCTATTCATCTTTGAAAAGACCCGGTAAGTTTAAATATTATTATTCTACATCCTTATTCTTAAAATGACATTTGGCCTAACCTTACTTCTTAGATAATCATAACCAACAACAAATTTTAAAACTAAAATAAGTTTATATTTGCTGCACTCTTGATTTGAAAAGTCCCACAACACAAAACACTATCTTTGGTAAACTCCAGTTCATTGTTTACATAAAAACAAACTTATATATATATATATATATATATATATATATATATATATATATATATATATATATATATATATATATATATATATATATATATATATATATATATATATATAGGTACATTATACAAAATGTTATGTTTATTCATTACATTTAGGTAATTGTTTTAGAACATAATTATTTGGTAGGTATGTCATGATTAAGAGTTTAAGCTATTTGCATATATATTTTTCGTTCTTGTAAACCCATTTAAACTGAGATACTTTCCAAATTTGCTAGTTATAAATTTCAAAAGTTTAATTAATGATCATTTTAACAAATTATGGCTTTATATCTGTCATTGCTTATCCAAATAACACTGACTAACAATAATAGAGAATCTGCTTATATATTAATGTTATTATTTTGTTTTCTGTTTTAGTGTAAAGGAAATCATGTCGAACGATGTGGATATGTACACAATCTACAGAGAGCCCATATACTACTGACCAGTGGTCCTACTCATACTCATACTCATTTATTACTGGTCAAAATTATACATTATGCCTTACAAAGAAGCTGTGCTTGTGCTTGTATTAACATAATTTTGTCAAAATCCTCAAATAATCAAACTGTCAAAATTTTATTTTAATGTCACTTTCTGAATTTTGATCGATCTTGCCTTTTCTTCTCTTTCTTCTTCCACAAACATTTCTATAGCCGTTACAAATATTTATCTTCACTCTTGCCTCACTATTTCTCTTTATTTCAACCAAACCATCTTTAAAAAACATAATTCTTTAGCACAGAAATTTTGACATTTTACATGACATATCTTTGATATATGTATAATCCCTCATTGCTAAGCTGACCCCCCAATTTTGTAGTTCTGAAGATTTACATAATTTAACCAATAATCGGAGCTTAAAGTCATCAAACTAGCTTAACTAGCTTCCGTAAGGGTTTTCATTTTTGTTTTATAGAAATTTATATGGCCTTTGCATTATGTACACTCTAATGTACTAACAGTTTATAATGTGCAATTTCCCAGCACAATATATATATATATATATATATATATATATATATATATATATATATATATATATATATATATATATATATATATAAACATATAAAAATTGAAACTGACCCCGGATATGGGTTCTAAGGGTCCTAATTCGCGCTCATTTGCAAAATTTTTTTCAAAAGTCAGGATCTCCCCATTAGTGATTTTTTTCTACGAAAATTCACTAACACAATTGGTATTCATTTAGAAAAAAGAATTTTTGAAATCGGTCAATTAATAACGATATCACGAATTCAAGTTATCTATTTTGTTGCTGAGTTTTGACTAGAACTGCATTTTAGGCTAAACATGGACACTCGCTATATGTCTTAACTATTTCTATCTAGTAACTATAGTCGGTACTTACCATGTACATTTGATGGTCAATAAAGTGTATATATCTATCTATCAGCAGAAATGAAATGTGTTGTAATCTTTAAAAAAAATTATGTAATAAAAATTTATTCTAATTAACCTTGTATTAAGTCGTTTTTTACAGTTTTACAAGAAAAAAAAAAAAAATATATATATATATATATATATATATATATATATATATATATATATATATATATATATATATATATATATATATATTATGTATAAATACACCTATACCTATATTCAGTATTGGTTTGTAACTTGAAATAAATTCAGTTAATCAAATACAGTTTCTTATTTTCAAAAATGCTTGGACACATTGGTTAGTATTTCAAGTTGCAGTCTTTTAAAAACGCTATACACTATGTACCGCATATTTGAAAAATGATTTCATCGATAATTTCTTTAAATAAACCCTACGTTTTTGTTGACTATTCTTAAAGTTCTTACATGTGAAGTTGTAGAAAACCAGCAGATTAAAAATTTTCATTCATTGATAACTACACAATTTTAGTGAATTTTCTTAGAAAAAAATTCACTAATGAGGAGATCTCGACTTTTGAATTTTGAAAAAATTTCTTTAAATGAGCGCGATCTAGGACCCCTAGAACCCATATCCGGGGTCAGTTTCAATTTTTATATGTTTATATATATATATATATATATATATATATATATATATATATATATATATATATATATATATATATATATATATATATATATATATATATATATATATATATATATATATATATATATATATATATGTATCACAAAGATAACTCAAAAAATCATGGACCGATTTTGATTAAATTTAGCATGTGCCTTCTTTTTCTAAGTGGCTTGGATATGTTCGTTAGCCAGGAAAATCGGACCAGGTTTTCTAGGAAAATTTTGGGTTTTCTTTCGAAAAAAAAATTTATCTCAAAAAATTTAAAAGCTATGGTAACCAAATTTGGTACGTAAGTTTACGACATTAAAAGGAAACTATATACCAAAATCTATATTTCTATGTTAAAAGAAAAAAAAGTTATAAAAAAATATTTCGTGCCAGATCATTTCTATGAAAATTCACTACCATAACGCACTTGCTGCGTCCAGACTTTTGTTACTTTTTTTTCTTGCTTTCAACTCAAGATTTATAATAAAAATTTCAAATTTGGTGGTTTTGTATCGCTTGATGTGTACTTTAAAACTAGTCAACAAAAAGCTATGGTTGTCATTTACAAAAATTATCAATGACATTTGACACAAATTGTATAATACATTTTTGAAAAGATTGTAACTGAGAATATTATCAGACTCCGGGCATTTTTGAAAAAAAGGTGATTAATTGGAATTATCGCAAGTTACAAACTTGCACTGTATATATAATACATACAATTGCAGATAAGTTGCAAGTGTAAGTTTAAATTTTACAACTTTGCTAGACGCTTTTAAAATTGAAGCTTGCTGTAAGGTAACATGTGTAAGTATAAAGAAAGTTTGTAACAGCTCACTACAGTAAACTTGCAGTAAAGTTACAAAAGAAACACTTGTATTTGTAAAGTCACTGGGGGGAAGATTTGTCATTTGCAACAAACTTGCAGGAGGCTTTTTGCAAGTTGAGTTGAGTTGAGTTGAGTTTTGAGATGGCCTTGAACTCTTCGTCCATCAGCCACAGAGCTTTTTGCAAGTAATCTATCAAACTTACACTTGCTTTGGAAAAGATTCTGCAATGTTGATGCAATATTACCTTGCTCAGTGGGCTAAATTTTAGCCTGCGACTGCAAGCAGCTTGATAGTTGGTTGACGTTAGACAATACCGTTGATTTTTTTAGTGAATTTTTATTAAAAAAATTCACTAATAGAGAGGTATCGATGGTGAGACTTTGCAAAAATTCTTTCAAATGAGCGCGAATTAGGACCCCTAGAACCCATATCCGGGGTCAGTTTGAATTTTTATATGTTTATATATATATATATATATATATATATATATATATATATATATATATATATATATATATATATATATATATATATATATATATATATATATATATATGTATCCGTCTGATAACTCAAAAAATAATTCACCGATTTAGATGAAACTCGGCAAGTGCCTTTCTTTTATTAATGGCTTGGATGAGTTCGTTGGCCAGGAAAATCGGACGGGGTTTTCCGGGAAAATTTTGAGTTTTCTTTCAAAAAAAATTTTTTTTCCGAAAATTTCGATAAAATTTGGTCTACATATTGCTTTGGAAAATACCTAACTATGTGCCAAAATTCAGATTTCTAGGAAAATTGAGCTATTCAAATTTGAAACATTTATGTTTAAATCATAAGTATGTGGTTGCTGTTGGTTAGTCAATGCTTCTCTTATTGACTCATGAAATTCATTTGTAAGTTTCCGAGAAATGTCTATAATACTGAATTCACTGATTGTTAATCATTGGAAGCATTTACGATTATATATAACCCTATTGTAATTTATTATCATTTATCACCTCTGTAGTATAATTATTTTTTCCTTACAACTCGCAGCGTTTTTAGTCAATTGTTGTTATTAATAGTCAATAGTTTCTTTCCGAATACACACACCTTCCATTGACTTCTGCTTCTGCCGCTGTTACAGTCCTTTTATTTAGATGTAGAGTTGTAACCACTCATACAAACAGTGTTTTTAACCACGTGGCTGGGGGACTAACCGAATTCATTCCCAGTTGCTGTTGATTTACTCATATTCTCTTAAGATGTGTCTACTTCATTCCAAGTCACTATTAACCGACTATTTATGAAATCAAATAAGTAAATTAAATCGATTGTCATAAAATATGTAGTGTATTAAGACAAGGGAAAAAGAAATAAAACATATATAACTGTGCACATTTTGATTATATTTTAGGGTGCTTGAGAGAGGTATTGTCACAGCATAATATCTTATTAAAGTTCATTTGTAAATAGGTTTAATTTTTATATGTTTATATATATATATATATATATATATATATATATATATATATATATATATATATATATATATATATATATATATATATATATATATATATATATATATATATATATATATATATATATATATATATATATATATATATATATATATATATATATATATGATAACTCAAAAAATAATTAACCGATTTCGATGAAACTTGGCAAGTGCCTGTCTTTCATTAATGGCTTGGATGAGTTCGTTATCCAGAAAAATCAGACGGGGTTTTCCGGAAAAATTTTGAGTTTTCTTTCGAAAAATTTTTTTTCTCCGAAAGTAACAAAGCTGTTTCAATGAAAGTTACTATATATGTTGCCTCAACCTTACTACGTACCAAAATTCAACTCTCTAAGTTTAGAGAAAATTGAGTTATTCAAATTTTAAAGTTTCTTTCGAAAAAAATTTTTTTCTCCGAAAATTACAAAGTTATTTTAATGAAATTTTGTGGATATCTTGCCTTAGGAAAAACCTTACTACGTATTGAAATTAAACTCTCTAAGTTTATAGAAAATTGAGTTATTTAAATTTGAAGTATTTAATAAAAATTCACTACCATAACGCACTTGCTGCGTCCCGAGTTTTTTAACATTAAGTTGCTTGCAAGCTTAACAAGCGCATTATTTCTACGCATCGTCGTTTGCGCTAGTTATGTAGCGTTGTTCGCATTTTACAAAACCGACTTTTAAATAACCTAGCATATTTAAAACATGGATATAAATATTGAAAATAAATATTGGACGATGGTTATCAATGAAAATTGTAAGTTAGTGACTTAAAACAATACAATTTTGCGCAAAATAGAAATTCAGTATGTCAGTAAGTCATATTCTAAGAGCAGTGTTAAAACTCGGTTTTTAAATTTTCTTAATGGAGCCACGAAAACAGGACCCCATAGATATTATTATTATTGTATAACTGGGGGAAATAACTAATGCATTATGTAGTAATAGTAACAGTAGCGGCATTTTAGCGAATTTTTCGTAAAACGAAAAATTCACTAATGGGGAGATCTGTATATATATATATATATATATATATATATATATATATATATATATATATATATATATACATATATATATATATATATATATATATATATATATATATATATATATATATATATATATATATATATGTATATATATATATATATATATATATATATATATATATATATATATATATATATATATATATATATATACAGTGTACTCTCGATTATCCGGGCTAATGACGGGGACCGGCGACACGGATAATCGAAAAACACGGATAATACGAACCTAATAAAATGCGTATATGTAATATATGTACATATACATATAGCGCATGCATTATATGCATATATAGACAATATGTATGTACATATGTATGTACTAAAGTTATATTAAGTGGAAAACTTACAGCAGATCAATTGGATGCATTTGAAGAGGATCCTCTCTTGAAAAAATCTGTAATTTTAGTCTGTTTTTCATATTCACTAATTTTTTGTCTGATCGAATTTCTTATTTTGCGCACTGACACAACATCAGTGTAGTCAAAACCCACTTGAATCATATAGTCTAGAAGACTGTTAGTATTGTCCAGGGCACTTTGATGTTTTATTTTAGAAACATTCATTTCCTCGTCACTTTCAGAAATACTGTCTTCATCGTCAGTTTTGTGTTCTAGTGTCTGCTGAATGATTTCTTCGTCCGTAAGATGTTGGAACCCAGCATCGTCAGCATCCGTGTTTAGCCACTCCTGCAGATTGCCATCATCAACACTTTCAAATCCTCTTATTTTGTGAGCCAAAGTCATAAGAGGGATGTTGTCTTCGTCCTCTGAATCACACTCTACGTCTGTGTTGGGTAAAATTTTCTTCCAAGACCGCATTAGAGTGACTGGTTTTATATGTTTCCAAGCATCTGCGATGTTATAAACCGCATCTACCAGTCTATATTTTTTCCACAATGAAATTAGGTTCTCTTCTTCTATCAAAGATTTCAATAGAGTGGTTCTATAGGAACGCTTCATTGTGGAAATTACTCCCTGATCCATTGGTTGGATCAGAGCTGTAACATTCGGCGGTAAATACATGACTGTGATGAGACCATCATCTGATATCAGAGTCGATTTGTCTGGATGAGATGGTGCATTGTCAAGCAGAAGTACCGCTTTCTGTTCAATTCCTCTGCCAGCCAAGAAAGATCTCACTTGTGGCACAAAATCATTGTGAAACCACTTATGGAAGATTTCCCGGTTCATCCATGCTCCTTTTTGATTGCAATAATTAACAGGCAGCGTAACTTCGGTACCTTTGAAAGAACGGGGTTTTTTGGCTTTACCAATGACCAACAATTTCAGCTTATGTGTGCCGCTCGCATTAGCACAAGGCATAACTGTTACGCGTTCCTTCGATGATTTGTGACCAGGTGCTCTTTTCTCTGTTTCACTCGCTAAGGTGCGAGATGGTAAGCATTTCCAGTAGAGGCCAGTTTCATCAGCATTATAGATCTGATCATATGACAAGTTATGATGTGTCACATATCGCTGAAAACTTGGGCCAAATTCATTAGCTGCTGAAATATTGCCACTAAGTTGTTCACCCTGTATTGTGAGTTCGCGAATTCCGTGCCTCTGCTTGAAACGTGTGAACCACCCAGATGAAGCATTGAATGGCTCTTTCAAACCCAAGCTTTCATGAAATTTCTGTGCTTGTTGGGTGCATATAGGCCCTGAAATTGGAGTTCCTTCCAATCTCTTTTGATTGAACCACTTCAGCAGAGCTTCATCCAATGCTGGATGCTTCGCACTTTTCATGGTTTTCCGTTTGGACGGCCCTTCCGCACTGTCAGATGCTGCAACAAATTCTTGTATCTTCACTTTATTGTTTTTAATATCGCGCACTGTCTGCACACCAACGGAATAATCACTGGCAATCCTATTCGCAGATTCACCTTTCTCCAACTTTTCAACAATTTCAAGTTTTTGCTTGATGGTTAAGACGGTTCTTTTCCGTTTCAAAGACATACTGTATACTACCTACCGAACTTAATGCCGTAGAATAGACCGTACCGAGAATGCACAAACTCGTTTCGCGATCGGAAATCAACTGAACATTGCACTGACCTGAATTTATCGGGAGTCAGGACCCTTCAGAAAATGCAAAAATGTGTACATATACAGCATGTTCAACAAATGTGTGAATATCGTCAAAAGATATCTAATCTACATTACATATCTGTCTAGTTTCTTTCTACCGTGCCGCCGTCAATACCGAACAAGAGCAAGTGTGAAAAGATCGGCGCAATTAAATTTTATTACCCTACCATAAACATTGCCGGACATGGACCCATCTCGGCGGTTCTATTGTAGTGGCACGTTCTGACATAAATAATGAGAATTCATGACAAAGCTCGTTTTGCTTCTAGGAATTTACTGTTCGATATTTCTCTTCATTCTTGCAAGGTTGCAATAGTTTCATAATAGGCAGACTGGTACATAGTACATATTTGGTCGTTGATTGTTATTTTAAGGATATCTATACTATGGTTCGTGGGAGAGAAAACGAGAAAGATTCAAATTATCATTAATTCTTTGAAATTAAATTTTTAGATTTTGATAAGTTTCTCCACACGGATAATCCGCAAACCGGATAATCCGCACACGGATAATCGAGAGTACACTGTATATATATATATATATATATATATATATATATATATATATATATATATATATATATATATATATATATATATATATATATATATAGATAGTCCCTTGGGTGACTATAGTTTATATTATTATTTATTTTACAACGTGCGCTTGTATTTAAAATTTTTGTTGAGGATTAGGTTTATGTTCTTAGTTATAATTTTGTTTTCGGGTTGGTTTTTCTTCCCGGCCATATCTTATTTGATTAAATTTTCTCTCTAAATCTGTATTTGGTTCTTTTCTGTAGGGCATGCCATTGATTTCCCATGGTTTACTTTGCTTGTTATCTTTTGACTGTGAATTTTAATAATATGTGGTTTTATATCGGTTGTAATTATCATTTTTATATGCATTATTATTATTATTCTCTCGGTTGTCATTTTTGTTGTAGTTTTGATTATATCGATTATTATTATAGTTTGGCCTGTTGTAATTAGTTCTATTTTGATTATTATACTGATTGTTTCGTTGGTAGTTATTATTATAGTTAGGAGAGTTATAATTTCGGTTTTCATTTCTAGGATTATTTCTTTGATTTTTATTATTATACGAATTTTGTCGATAATTTTGATAACTTATGTTTTTATTTTGATTTTCGTCATCATATCTGGGGTTTCGGTATCCTTGTCCAGTATTTATGTTGTAGTTTTGGTTGTCTGCACCATCTCTTGCTTTGTAGGTGTTTTGTGTGGAACCTATTGTTCTTTCGATACGTATTAGGTAATTTAACAGTTTATCCATGTTGTTTATATTTTGTATGGCAATCGTTTCTGCCACATTCAAAGGAAAATGTCTTGAAATATACAGTACGATTTCCTCAACTCTCATCTTGGGTTCTAGAAACTGTGCTTTATTGTACATTATTAATGCATAATTTGACATGGAGGTATAACTACGTGAAACATGTTTACCAAAATATAATTTCTCCTTAAACTGGGCTTGTACTGCTTCTCCCCAGAAATGGTTCATGAATTTTGCCCCAAAATCCTTCATGTCTTCGAGTTCTGCTTCTTTGCTGACATACCAAAGTAAAGCTTTGTCCGTCAACATGGCTCTTAATGACTTCTTTTATTTCTTCAAAATTTGTCATGTATTTTATATTATTTTTCAGAGATTTTATGAATATACATGGGTGTATCTTATTAGTTCTGCCTGAAAATTTGATATTTATGTCTATATTAGGACCACTTACTGTTCTTACCTCTCTACCCTGTATGTTTTGTAAGATGTTTTGTACCTCTTTTGCGTTATTTAATTTTATCGATGACATATTTTGGTCTATCTGATCAATTTTATTATTCTGGAGATAAACCACTTCTCGCATGTCCTGGGTGATGTTATTACACCTTGTTTTGGCCTCGTTGTGTACATACTTGATGTTAATTTGGATGATGGCCTGCTCAGCTTTCCTAGCCTCCTTTTCATCCTGTATTCTCATGTCCATCTCTAACATTACATGTTCCTTGGTGTCCTGAATTCCACCTTTTGCATGTCTAGATCATGGCTATTTTTAATGTCTTCTATCCTCTTGAGCAATCTTACCTCCGTTTCTGTCATCCTTTTGTTCAGTTCTTCTTTAATTTCACCCATCTCTTGTGACGTTTTTTCTAATTTGTTTTCTATTTTCTCAAAGCTTTTCTTGTTCTCTTCATAAATTTTCTTATTTTCCTGTCTCAAATCTTTTTAATTTTTATTACTTTCTTCTTTCATTTCCGCTAAATTTTTCTTATTTTCTTTATTCAAGTCTTCTAACTTTTTATTACTTATATCTGCAAAACATGCCATTATTCTTTCCATCATTTTCTCCTGCTCTGTTTTTTGTTTTTCTGGCTCTTGTATTTCCTGTATCACTTCTACCGTTTCCTCCACCGGTACCTCTTCTTCTGTCTCTAGTCCTATTATTTCTTCCTGCGAGACTTTTTCTACAGGTTCCATTATTTCCTCTTTAACTGGTTCTTCACTGATTTGTTTTTCCTTAGAACCATCACGGCTCTTCCTACCCCCCTGTTTTGTAGTTTGGTCACGTTTGTTTGCGCGTGTAGGCATGTTTGTTTCGTTATTTCTTAAGTTTTGACACAAAATTGGTAAAATTTTATATGATTTGCAAATATTGCAAACGTTTAGGTATTAATTTAATAAATTTTTATATACTTATAAGCTTTTCCAAAATGTTCCGACGTTTAGGGCAACTTGTTTTTATGTATGTTTTTAACTACAGAAAAAATTATCGAGCTTCACGTATTTGGTTCTAATTATATTAATATTTAACTACAGAAACAATTTACGCAAGCCTCACGTATTGGGTTCTAATTATATTAATATATTTTAATATTTTTGCTTTAGAATAACTTTTCTCGAGCCTTACGTTTTGGGCGCCAATTAAAATGATATTGTTTGCCAAGTATATTAATTTCTATTTTAATGCCACACTGTTGGGCGTCAATTAAAATGATAATGCCTAATTTAGAGATACGGTTTGATTAATTGTTATACTTGTTGGTTATTGTTTGCCAAGTATATATTTTAAATTGGATGTTAATTAAATTAATTTCTACTTACTTAAATTGGTATATTTTTCTTTATATTCTTTTGTTGGGTGCTAATTATATTGATAACCTTTTAATTATTTTTTAAAATCTGCCCAGCTAATGACTCCATACTTCTAGGGTATGTAGTGAATTCATTTGCTTTTATATGATTTAACCAAATATATATATATATATATATATATATATATATATATATATATATATATATATATATATATATATAAACTTCCTCAAATAATACCACTGCTTTTAATTCTATTTATGTTGATTTAATTCTTAAAAATTTTATATGTATAAAAGTTTAACAAATCATATGACAAAATATAACACCCCTACTTATTCAGTAAATTACAAAAGTTGCTTGAGTTCTTTTATTTATATTTTATTTTTTTTATTATCAAAAGAAAATTTGTTTGCTCTCTTTTTCAAAACTGCTTAATTTAAAAATATGAATGAATTTCTTATTTATATTATTATCTAAATTAAAGGTTAATGTACATTTATTGGTACCAATTATCATTCACACATTCTGTGTTTGAATTTATTACGATTTATTCTTTCAAAAATTTGAAATGCAATAACATTTCAGGCCTGTATAGGTAATGTAGAATTCGGTACCTTAAAACTTCTAAATGCTTTCCTTGACGACCGCTGATTCTCGGCTGGTTACTATGCAGCCATCTTGTAGGCTTCTGATTTGAAAATTTGGCGTCCTCTGCGGCAACAATTATTTGGATATTTTATATTCTTCTTGTAGCACTAATTGTTAACCTACCTTTCTACTTAAAAGGTACACTATTTATTACTTTAAACTTTCCACACATTTAAAACTATACTTTGCCGATGAAAATACTTATTTTCATTTAATTTCTTTGCTCAACTGCTCTAACATCCTCTTCTTACGACGACCCAAATTGAAGAGAGCGATTCAATTATTATTTCTCTCATTTCAGATTATTGAAACCAAAGCAAACTAATTATATTTGTTATCTGTCATTTGTCCTGATCATAGACATGTTGGTTTTTGTCTATGTACACGTTGAAACTTCAGAATAAATTTGCATTTAATGTCAATGTCAAATTCACTGATCCCCACTTTTATTTTACATGACATACCTTACTTCACAAACATCAACAAAAAACATCTTAAAATACTTAAAAAATATATACAGGGTCTCCCAAGTTGAGTAGCCTATTAGATTATTTTCCAAACTATGCATATCTGAATGCTGAAAATTTGCACATGGGGGTTGCAGAAGATGCTCTATCTGAAAAAAATAATTTCCAAAATGGCGCACTTCCGGTTCTACCAGAAGTAGGTGCTAACTTTGTTATTTTAAATAGAACACCCTGTGTATTATTACATTTTTAGAATGCTTATTTGATTTTAGGTGGACTTTTATTAACAAACCTTAGTCCTATCTTCAAATGTTATCGAAATATTTCAATTTTTTCGAAAATTCGAGCCACGAGAAGGGTATTTTAGCTTTCTGGTGAGTGTGTTAGGATATTTTTTAACTGTGCATTGCAGGACAACAAAGGTGTGTTGCGACATTATTGAAACAATATTTCATATACAGGGTGTTTTGTGTAATGTATATGAATTCCGTAGCTTTCAAACTCAAAAAACTTGTTTATTTCAAATAGAACACCCTGTATTTTATTATTTTATCAAATGCTTCTGAAGACACTCTTTCAAACTGTATTAGCATTCCCTATACCTAAAAACGATTTTTCTTGAGTTATTGACATTTTTTAGAAAAAAGCACAGAATTCCGCAAAAAAAAAGTTAATTAATTAACTTATTCAATAGAACACCCTGTATTTTATTGTTTTATCAGATGCACTAGAAGTCACTATTTAAAACTGTATTAGCATTCCCTATACCTAGAAACCATTTTCCTTGAGTTATTTACAACTTTTGGAAGAAAGCACAGAATGCCACAAATATAAGTTAGTTAATAAACTTATTAGAGTGCTGTCTACAGTTTGACGTTTCAGTAATGTGACATTATTGTTTTATTACCTGAGTTGATGTATGTTTGTGTGAACAATAATTATTATTGTTATATCTTGTATATCGTGTTGGGCGAATTATCATAAATAGATAAATAAAAATAAAATAAATTACGACTCGAGAGTATTTCCTGTTAGTGGTGCGTTTCTTGATAAGTTTTTCATATGGCAGCTACCAGTGCTCAAGAAGTTTGATTCGTACCTTCTGAATTTTTTAATTGTCATTGGTGGTACCTCAGGATACCGTTCGTTGAACATTCGACATGTCCTGCTGGCAATTCTGCTACACTCCCCGTAAAAGTAAAACAAATTAAGCAATTGTTCATGTGAGTAGTTACGGCTTTCCATTATACTCTCGAATCGTAATTTATTTTATTTTTATTTATCTATTTATGATAATTCGCCCAACACGATATACAAGATATAACAATAATAATTATTGTTCACACAAACATACATCAACTCAGGTAATAAAACAATAATGTCACATTACTGAAACGTCAAACTGTAGACAGCACTCTAATAAGTTTATTAACTAACTTATATTTGTGGCATTCTGTGCTTTCTTCCAAAAGTTGTAAATAACTCAAGGAAAATGGTTTCTAGGTATAGGGAATGCTAATACAGTTTTAAATAGTGACTTCTAGTGCACCTGATAAAACAATAAAATACAGGGTGTTCTATTGAATAAGTTAATTAATTAACTTTTTTTGCGGAATTCTGTGCTTTTTTCTAAAAAATGTCAATAACTCAAGAAAAATCGTTTTTAGGTATAGGGAATGCTAATACAGTTTGAAAGAGTGTCTTCAGAAGCATTTGATAAAATAATAAAATACAGGGTGTTCTATTTGAAATAAACAAGTTTTTTGAGTTTGAAAGCTACGGAATTCATATACATTACACAAAACACCCTGTATATGAAATATTGTTTCAATAATGTCGCAACACACCTTTGTTGTCCTGCAATGCACAGTTTAAAAAAATATCCTAACACACCCACCAGAAAGCTAAAATACCCTTATAAAAAAAGCCTCCTCGTGGCTCGAATTTTCGAAAAAATTGAAATATTTCGATAACATTTGAAGATAGGACTAAGGTTTGTTAATAAAAGTCCACCTAAAATCAAATAAGCGTTCTAAAAATGTAATAATACACAGGGTGTTCTATTTAAAATAACAAAGTTAGCACCTACTTCTGGTAGAACCGGAAGTGCGCCATTTTGGAAATTATTTTTTTCAAATAGAGCATCTTCTGCAACCCCCATGTGCAAATTTTCAGCATTCAGATATGCATAGTTTGGAAAATAATCTAATAGGCTACTCAACTTGGGAGACCCTGTATAACTAATTTTCAAACTTTAAATAGGGGCGTTTGGATATTATAATATTTTAACAGGTTAGGATAAACTTTAATATTTCTAAAAAAATATTCATATAACCAACAAAAACACTTTTCAAATCTTATTTATAACAAAATATATTAACTATTATCTATAATCAATTTCCACCTCTTTGTTTAACAGTTTGTCTTGATTTCTCGCTACATTTCACTAAATTTTAAATGTCTCATTGTAGCTTAATCCAAAGTCTTTTAAATTTGATTAAACTGGAGTGTTTATCTGTTTTCAGTGCATTTTAACTGTACTTATGGTTAATCCACGAATTATTTGCTCTGTTTATTACTTAAGGATTATGATTTTGAATTCATATGTTATTTCATTAATTAATTTTAGAATTTTGTAATTTTAGATTAACATGCTGTTGATAATGCAGATCCTTATTCGGACATGCCTATTTGACAAATGATGCAAAACTGTACTACAGTTTGGCTTCCTTGGATATATGAAAACACCTGCACCTTAAGTATTTTGTAAGTAGCTGACATATATATATATATATATAGATATATATATATATATATATATATATATATATATATATATATATATATATATAGATATATATATATATATATATATATATATATATATATATATATATATATATACACCCATACAGCACAAGATGTTCTCAGAATGTTCTTACAATGTGAGAACATTCTTTTTTCAGAATACGGAATGTTCTAATAACATTTATGGAATTTCAAACTTCAATCTTGAATATTCTGAGTACATTCATTCAAACACATCCTAAGAAAATTCTTTATAAATATACTGAGAATATTTGAATAGATTATTATACCGAATATTCGCTCAGAATGTGCTTGAGATGTCCTTATAATATTATATAACTTTAAAATTTAATGAAAAAGATAGATGATGATTACGGTGTAGTGGTGAGAATTATAATTGCTAACTATTTTGCATGTTTGATTCTGTTACCTGTCTATGGTAAACACATCCCAAATTGTTATATTTAGGCAATCGATTCTTTAGGCATAAAGCGCATGTCCATGCCGCCGAGAAGGGAGGTGGCAAGATGGACGCTAGACGTAAATAAAAAGTAATGTCAAAATGAATGGTCTGTGGTCAACGTTGTACAAGGTTATATTCTAACATAATTAATTAAAAATAATAATGTGACGTTAACACGGAGAATTGTGCAATTGCAAACAACATAGATCCAGAGTACAGAAGCAACTAAAACATGGTTTGAGGTTATCAAGAACTAAGACGCACCTAGTAAAGAAACAAGTTTTAAAGCATCTCCTGTGGTTCACACTCATGACGGGCTCGTCAATATTGCTTGAGACTGGATCATCTTACTAATTAGGTACACCTACATTGTATAATATATAATTTAAAAATTGTGTTATGTTCAATAGTACTAAGTCATGCAATATAAACCACCACAGTTTGATGTGGATAGACTGGAAAAGTGCAAAGAATACTGCGCTAATCTATAGAATTGTCTAAGCCAACATCTCAGGCTTTTAATGCTGTAAGAAGTATCACTCTACAGTGCAAAAAATGTGGACCGGAACATATGGTAGGAAGATGAATGTGCAATAAAACATGCAATATATCAGATATGGAATCACTTTGCCTAAGTATGCCTTTACAACCAAAATAGCCATGCTGTTGGTGACAAACATTGGGCATTGGGATTTTGAAATAGCTTTAGAAGTCAAAATCAAGTCTGCGGAAGCAGAGCAGAAAGAAACCATACAAGGGAAGGGTCAAAAGGTCTGATCGATGACTTTCAGTTGTAGTTTTATGTAAGTGCAAGTGAGTGTGATTTTGTACCACGTTCTGTCCAATTTAGTTGTATTCTATAAAGGTGTAAGTACTATTGTGTAATGCAATTCCTTTAATGCCACACTGAAAGCCTGTAGGAACAATAGTCTAGCCAAATTTCAAGTTACTTCATTTTATTCATTCATCTTATTCATCATTATTCATCTCGGAAACTTTGTATTTGGCTATTAAATTTTCTGGCAACTCCAAGAACTGTATCTTTATTTATTTGATTTTTATGTTATTGGAATTTTAATTGTTTTATTAATATTTTATTCAGACATTTCTTTGTATTTGTTATAAGTACATACTTAATCTGAATAAACGTGCAATACTCGAATTGTAGACTTATTACGTATCTGAACTTGAGTTTACAGGTGTGTGTAGCCACTGGAACAATATGGTAACCTAAACAAGGGTGAGTGATTGAAGTTCAAATTCTAGCCTCTCAGGCTTGCTTATACGAAAATATATAAAAGGCCAGTTAAATGGTGTAAAATCGGTAAATTTTGAAAAGAAATCCAATATTTCATATCTTTGCATTTTCTTAATTTCTGCATAATTCAAAAAATGTATACAGGGTGTTTCGCATAAGAACCGACACAGGCAGGGGCATGTAGGTAAACGTAAAATATGGTGATTTAATGCAACTTACCCCTATATTAAGTTGCACCCTGGGAAGTTATGGGCATTCAGTGGGGTTTCAAATTTCGAAAAAAATCAATATCTCTGTAATACTTTAACTTAGAAAAACCAAGTTTAGTACCTGTCTTGAGTGTACCAAGAGCATTAATCAGCGGTAAGTAGAGTTCAATTAAGGCATTTGAAAGGGTTGATTAGGGGTGAAGCACCCTTAAAATGTCACAATTTTTTAACAGATTGGTAGATTTAAGAACATATTTCATTTTATGAGGAATTTTACTTTAAAACTTTGTTACTCCTGTTATTTTCAAGAAACAC
Organism: Tillus elongatus; assembly: GCA_964006375.1. NCBI lineage: Eukaryota > Metazoa > Arthropoda > Insecta > Coleoptera > Cleridae > Tillus > Tillus elongatus. The sequence continues at coordinate 101,785,550 of OZ023264.1, read as the reverse complement.
GAATAAGTAAAGAAACATATTTTATCAATCTTATTAAAAATCATAGAAAATTAAATATTTGCCAATAAACTTATGTATAGGTCAAATTTGACAATCAGGAAAAAGTGTAAATAAGTACAATTTATTAGAAAACAGACAACTCAAATAAAACAAATAAAAAAAATTGCTATCGATAAGTTATAGAAATTCTTCAACATGATAACTTCACAGGCATCTATTGAATTTTTGATGATTTTAAATAACATTAATAATATGTCTCTTTAGTTATTCGGGGTTTTATTGAAAACGACAAACGTTTTTTGAAAAATAACATAAGTAACAAAGTTTTATAATTTACCTCCCCATAAAATGAAATAATGATTTTTTAGATCCGCCAATAGGTTAAGAAATTTTGTCACATTTTATGGGTGCATTACCACTATTTAACCCTTTGAAATGCTTCGATTGAACTCTACTCACCAACGAATAATGCTCTTGGTACACCCAAAACGTGTACCAAATTTGTTTTTTCTAAGTTGACGTATTACTGAGATATTGATTTTTTTTCGAAATTTAAGACCTCACTTTGAAGGTCTATAACTTCTTAGGGATGCACCTTAGTATAGGAGTAAGTTGCGTTAAATCACCATATTTTAGGTTCCCCTACATGCCCCTGCTCTGTGTCGTTTCTTATGCGAAACACCCTGTATATCTTTTTTTTAAACGCAATGTTCCCATGAGTATATGTATGAGCATTTTGAGAAGATTCATTGAATGTTCGTGAAACATTTTCGGAAGATACTGGGACCTCCTAAGAATGTTATGAATAACATTCTAAGAACCTTATTAGTATGACAGAATCTGTCCAATTCTCATGTTCATAGAATGTTCTATGAATATATATTGTACCTTGTAAGAATGTTCTGGGGATGTTTGAATATTCTTTCCAAACATTCATGGTATATTCTCAGAATGTGTCTGTGCTTTCTGGGTATATATATATATATATATATATATATATATATATATATATATATATATATATATATATATATATATATATTATATCCAGAAAACAAATTAATGTCGAGAAAACGTTTCAGAAGTAGTTTTTAGAAACATCAAACATTCACTAGTAAGTTACCCAAATGTTTCTCATTCATTGTGAAAACGACCCATGTCCTACCTACAATTTGTTTCATTGAAACATACCTGTGCAATGTTTTCAGAAAGTTGCAGGAATGTTTCTGATCAGTGCGGTGATACCCTCTCAAGAATGCTTTATTAATGTTTTAAAATACAGATATGTATCACACTTCTAAAACAATACAAAAACTAATGACACTAATATGTTACAAATATTTTAGTAATACAGTGCAAAACTTCAGAAAAGTGAAGTCTTGACAATTGAGTTTTCAAGACTTTAATTTTTGCATATATTATAGTAAATACATATAATAAAAAATTAAAAAAAAACACTAAAAATATTTGTAACATATTTGAGAAATTAGTTCATATTGTATTATATAGAAAATATATATGCACTTATGTTTATGATTTATTTATATTCATATGTAGGTAAATAAAAAAAGTCAAGACGCAGCAAGTGCGTTATGACAGTGAATTTATATAAAAATGCTTTGAATATCAAATATGTCTTTTTAATGTAAGCAGTCATCAATTTGGTTACCGGTATAACCTATATAGTAGAAACAATGTGCCATGTTTTATCAAAATAACTGATTGTTTGAAAATGTACCAAAATTTTCCAACAATAAACTTTAAATGTTGGTTTCCTAGCCAACAAACCTTAGGTTAATAGCAAATTGAATTATTGAAATTTGAAGCATTTAATGAAAATCTGCTACCAAAACGCACTTACTGTGTCTTGATTTTTTTTCTTACAAACATATTTCGATAAAAAATGCAATAAAATAAGGCTGTTCGAACAAAAATTGTAGGGATCACCAACGACTTATGGGCCAGCCGGTGATTGTCAAAATAATTTTATAAGATGCAGCTCAAGACACCCTATAATTAACTTATACAATGTTTTCTCGTCTCTTGTATAATAATAATTTTATAGAGCTTTACCGTAGAAATCCGTCACCCTGTATGTATGTAAACAGATCAAAACTAATCGTAAACCCGGATATGGATTCCAGGGGGCCTAGTTTGCGCTCATTTGAAGAAATCTTTTTAAAATTCTAAAGTCGCAGTTTCCTCATTGACGAATTTTTTGTACAAAAATTAGCTAAAAATTATGTTAAACTGTTAAACCATAAACTTAACTGTTAACCCTTTTTGTAAAACTTCGATCCTTTATATGTGTTGATAAAACATAACAAACACTGTTTAGTTCACCCACTAACATTAATAAATGAATAATTTGCACTTGTATATAAAAATTTCCCAAATAACACAAATAAAAACTCAAACAGATAAACATATAAACAATCTAATACCATACCATAAACGTCACTTACAGCGTGTAACAGACCTGCGCAATAAAATAAAATGTTCCGTTACCAGGCAACGACATACTAGATCTCATATAAGCCAGGTTTGCCATTGTCAATGAAACACGGTGATATTAAAAATAAATGTTTCAAATTTGAATAGCTCAATTTTCTGTAAACCTAGAAAGCTGAATTTTGGCACATGGTTAGGTCTTTCCCAAAGCAATGTGTACACCAAATTTAATCGAAATATCTTTGTAATTTTTGGACAAAAAAAATTTTTCGAACGAAAACTCAAAATTTTCCCGGAAAACCTTGTCCGATTTTCCTGGATAATGAACTCATCTAAGCTATTAATAAAAGAAAGGCACTTCCCGAGTTTCATCAAAATCGGTTAATTATTTTTTGAGTTATCGGTTGGATATATATATATATATATATATATATATATATATATATATATATATATATATATATATATATATATATATATATATATATATATATATATATATATATATAATAATTTATTGTGACAATAATAGTACAAAGCGCCTTACAAATAAGTATTCTACTTGTGCCTGCAAACTGCGCAATTTAGTCAATTTTCATCCCAACCTTGATATTCCAAATTTCTTGACAATGACACTTTTCTAATTTGGCAGACTTCAAATTTTGATCAATAGACAATAATTTATTTTAAAACATTCCTTCTTTCTGTCTTCAACTAAACCAATCCATTTCCACCACTCTCTATTACACCGTTACTCTTTCCAAAACTTAAATTTTCTATTTCATTCAAATATTGAGTTAAAATTGTATGTTTTGTTCCAGACGAAATTAACACGCCTAGCTACTATTTATATTCAGTGATATATATATATATATATATATATATATATATATATATATATATATATATATATATATATATATATATATATATATATATATATATACATATATATATATATATATATATATATATATATATATATATATATATATATATATATATATATATATATATATATATATATATATATATATATATATATATATATATATAACGTAAGTTCTACTAAACTAATTATTAAATGACAAAGATAAAAAAACCTTTTTTTTTTAATTTGACTGAAGTTTTTTTTTTTTCATGTTTGTCATTTAATAATTAGTTTAGTAGAACTCACGTTATATCCTTGAGAATGGAATAAATTTTTCCGAAAGCTCGGCCTATAATAAAGAGTTTTATTTTGCAACTGACGGCTTTCCCACAATTTTTTGATAAATAACACTATTACCGTCACGAAAAACTTTATATATATATATATATATATATATATATATATATATATATATATATATATATACAGGGTGTTCAAATAAGGGCACGGACCGGCTATATCTCGAAAACCGTCACAGCTGCAGCTTTCGGAAAAAAATTAGCATAAGTAAAGTAGTCATGAGAAAATGTTGGAAATTATTTTCAGCTTCCTAAATCTGCCGCTAGGTGGCGAAAATGCCATAGCATACCTAAAATCATTAATTTCTCGAAAATCTTGACGCATAACATAAACTGGTTTTAGGTAGTTTGTAATGAACGTTCACTTACCTACAACTTCTGTTAAAAAAATTTTTCCTTATAGACCAGTGGCGGAGGTAAGGGGCGAGGATTTTTTTTATAAACAAATGCCTATAACTTGATAAGCAGTAAAGATAATTTCAAGATTTTTGGCTTGTTGGAAAGAGATCTCATAAGAAATTCCACGTATTAGTATTTTAAATTCACAGTCACACATGCACAAAATATAGAGGGCGTTAGAGTAGACGAGTCTAGTTTTATTAAATTTTATGAAAAATTTCAAATGGCAGCATAGTATTATAATATAACTATCGAAAAGTAGATGAAGTTAGAAAGAACTCAGTGAAAACCCAAAACGAATATGTTTTTCCGTTTCAGAGAAAACTCGAATTTTATGTATTTTGGTGCTTATTATGCCATTTCTCAAAATTAAATATGAATATAGCAAAATCTCTATAGAATATTTGTTTTCAAGCATCGTTATACAAATTAACATAGTTACCAATAACAATTAATCACTTTAATATGAAATATATTTATTACCTTATCATAAAACTAAGATACAAGACGCAATAATCGAATTTAAGGTTATATTCGTAAATTAAGTGATTGTATTATGAAGACGAAACTATATGAATGTAAAACACCTAAAATTTAACTAACATCTGTACACCCTACGCACTAAAGCAAAATACGATACATATTATTTGATTATATCCCTGAAGGTATCTACTTTAAATTAGAATACCATGTCTGCCAAGTGGACACGGACACGGAATGAACTCAAACTTCATTACAATCGTTATACAAATTAACGTACTTACCAATAGCATTTATATCACTTTAAAATGAAATAAATTTATTACTTTATTAAAATTACAATACAGAAGTAATGGAGAAGTCATGAAAAAATTAATTAAGATTATGAAAACGAAACACTTTTCATTAGGCGTTTAGAGAAAATGCTAAGTATTTATTTTGAAAATTCATTCCATACATGTCTCTATCATAATATAGTAATAAATACAAGCATTGTCTACAATCATTTAAACACTTGTTAATACACATGTAAAATTCATATGCAGTTTTGTACTTCAATCAATGTGGTGCATGTGTTGTCAGCGAAGGTAAGACAATTGAAAGAATTTGTTTTATAGACGTCAAAATCTTATGTTCAATTTATTACTGATCTTATTAATTATTTGTAGTGTTACTGTGTGTTTTTTATTGATAGTTAGTATTTTACGTTTTCAGGATGTCTTATTCCAACGAGGAAGCATCTGATATGTTTGAAATTTATTTACAATGTTTTCGGAATTCTGTTATCGCATCACGAGAATATGTATTAAGGTACCACCATAGAGACATTACTCAAGAGAGGTGTCTAGTCGCATTGCAAGATATATGCGGGAAACTGGATCTGTAAGGCACACCGGGAGACAAGTCAGAGCTCGTAGGATTAGAAATGAAGAAAACATTACTAATGTAATTGCTCTTGTTACCACAAATCCACATATTAGTGTACGACAAATTTCTAGAAACTTAGGTGTGACCGTAGGATCTGTATACAATATTTTAAAAGACCATAATATGCACCCATATCACATAGTATTGCATCAGGCGCTAAATGAAGCTGATTGTGACCACAGACTGAATTATTGCCATTGGATGCTGAGCATCCTAGAAGAAACACCACGATTTCTATCCCAAATACTATGGACAGATGAAGCAACATTTTCAAATTGTGGATAAGTAAATCTCCATAATATGCACTATTGGTCGGACAGTAATCCCCATTGGATGAGAGAATTAGATCGGTAAAATCGATGGACTCTAAACGTATGGTGTGGTATAGCTGAAGGGAAATTTGTTGGACCATATTTTTTACGGAGATCTGTATTTAAATTTTTTAACTCAAAGCTTAAAAATGTTATTGGAAGACATTTGCCTAGAAACAAGATTAATAATGTGGTTGCAACATGACGGGTGTCCAGCACACTTCGCGCAAATTGTACGCGAATATCTTAATGTTCAATTTCCAAATCGGTGGATAGAAAAAGGAAGCTTATTTCCATGGCCACCCAGATCACCTGATTTGACTTGCATAGATTTTTATTTATGGGGGAGAGTGAAAGATTTGGTATATCAAACTCTAAAAACGACTAGAGAAAATATGATGGATACAAGTTGCTGTTAATAGCATAACTACGGCTGAAGTTCAAACGGCGGTAGCCTCTACTCGTCAGAGATTAGTTAAATGTATACATAAAAACGGACAGCTTTTTGAACATTTGTAAATAATTATATGTTAGTTAAATTTTAGGTGTTTTACATTCATATAGTTTCGTTTTCATAATACAATCACTTAATTTACGAATATAACCTTAAATTCGATTATTGCGTCTTGTATCTTAGTTTTATGATAAGGTAATAAATATATTTCATATTAAAGTGATTAATTGTTATTGGTAACTATGTTAATTTGTATAACGATGCCTGAAAACAAATATTCTATAGAGATTTTGCTATATTCATATTTAATTTTGAGAAATGGCATAATAAGCACCAAAATACATAAAATTCGAGTTTTCTCTGAAACGGAAAAACATATTCGTTTTGGGTTTTCACTGAGTTCTTTCTAACTTCATCTACTTTTCGATAGTTATATTATAATACTATGCTGCCATTTGAAATTTTTCATAAAATTTAATAAAACTAGACTCGTCTACTCTAACGCCCTCTATATTTTGTGCATGTGTGACTGTGAATTTAAAATACTAATACGTGGAATTTCTTATGAGATCTCTTTCCAACAAGCCAAAAATCTTGAAATTATCTTTACTGCTTATCAAGTTATAGGCATTTGTTTATAAAAAAAAATCCTCGCCCCTTACCTCCGCCATTGGTCTATAAGGAAAATTTTTTTTAACAGAAGTTGTAGATAAGTGAACGTTCATTACAAATTACCTAAAACCAGTTTATGTTATGCGTCAAGATTTTCGAGTAATTAATGATTTTAGGTATGCCATGGCATTTTCGCCACCTAGCGGCAGATTTAGGAAGCTGAAAATAATTTCCAACATTTTCTCATGGCCACTTTACTTATGCTAATTTTTTTCCGAAGGCTGCAGCTGTGACGGTTTTCGAGATATAGCCGGTCCGTGCCCTTATTTGAACACCCTGTATATATATATATATATATATATATATATATATATATATATATATATATATATATATATCAGTAGCGACGGATACCTCGAGGTGCCTGAGTCGTATTTCAGTGGCTCGTGTCTTTTATTAATATTTTGTGATAATTAAAAATATCTTCAGTGAAAAATATATTAAAGATATAGATAAGTAGTGTTTCGTCACAACTGTAAGTATAAGTGCAATTTTATAATAAAAGGGGATATAAAAAAAGTAAATATAAATAACTGAAAACCTTAAATAATGAGTGTTGAGTCGGACGGCTTAAGGCCGTCCACCAATACCGATACAGAAGACAGAGAAGTGAACGCAAATAATGTGAGTGATTCCAATAAAAATGTTGATATGGAAAATCAATATTTTAATTTGCAAAATAAATACAATGTTAAAGATATAGGTCCTTATAATGTATTTGTGGAGCACAGGGATAAAAACATAGGACGTCTATTCCCGATTAAAGTCGGTCACTATCTTTATTCTAATTTAGAGTTACGTAAAGGTATAATAGATATTAAATCAGTTGGTTTAAAACGAGTTAAGGTAATTTGTGAGACCGCGGAAATAGCAAATAATTTAGTTAACCATAAAACTTTAAAAGACAATGATTTAATCGCATACATACCTATGTTTTTCAACCACAAAAAGGGAGTAATCAGAATGGTGGATACCATGTTCGATGAAAATTATTTAAAGCAACATATTATATCAGATCATAAAGTAGTCGAAGTAAAAAGAATGATGAGGCGAATAACGGAACAAGACGGTACAACAAAATTAGTTAAAAGACAAATGATAATAGTAACCTTTTTGGGAACAGAGATTCCATCAAAAATTGAAATAAATTTGTGTAAATTTACTGTAGAACCCTATATCCACCCTGTGATTCAATGTTTGCAGTGTTTGCGTTTCGGACACACACGGAATCAGTGCAGGGGAAAACAGCGTTGCATGAATTGTGCAGGTGATCATAGTGATTCACAATGTCCAGATAGCAGCTACTGTGTGTGTTGTAAAACTAATGACCATAAGTCAATTTCAAAAACTTACCCTACTCACATTAAACAAAAAAATATCAAAAAAATTATGGCTTTAGAAAACGTATCATTTAAAGACGCCGAAATAATAGCCAATAACCCCAGCTATGCCACGGTTGCGACAACTAATAAATTTTCCATTCTCAACAATTCCGAAAACTTTCCTAATTTACCAACACCAAATCAAATATTTATAAGAAAACCACAAACACAACCATGTTCGGTTCCAAGGAAAATTACGTTAAGCCAACCCCAAAAACGGAAGGCCCCACATTCACCTATTTCACCAACAGCAACAACATCCTCATTAAAAAAGAAAACAATCAATAAAACAAACACAATTTTACCTAACCCACATCGTGAACACTTGACGTCAACAAAAGAAAATCTTATTGAGCAAATTGAAGTGATAGTAAATACTTACATGAAAAATAGCATGCAACCATTTAACAAAGCGGATATTAATGTGCAAGCTAGTGTTAGAGAGTTTGTAAATTCCTTCCTAAGCAGTGATGTAGATATGATAGAGATAAGTGATGGTGATGACTCAACCTACTAAACGGTTAACACACGGTCTTAAAATTATACAATGGAATTCTCGATCCGTAGTTCAAAATCGAAAAAACTTGAAAAACTTTAGAATTATACAATGGAATGCTCGATCCATTGTGCAAAATAAAAGTAATTTATCAAAATATTTGGCAGATAATCAGATAGACATAGTATTAATTACGGAGACATGGTTAAAAAACAAACACACAAATTTTGCATTCAATGGTTACAATCTCGTTAGAAAAGACCGCAACAGCCATAATGCAGGGGGTGTAGGAATATTAATTTCTAATCACATTTCGTACAGGACGGTAAACATATCGGGTAGTATCGAGGAAGTAGACATTTGTGCTATACATGTAAATGACCTAGATATTAATTTGGTGGTTATATACAGGCCACCAAATGTGAAGGTTAGGCAATTGCAGTGGACAAAATTGTTCTGTCAATTTAAGGACGCTAGAACGATCATTGGTGGAGACTTCAATTGTCATCATTTTCTGTGGGGATCAGTAAAAGAGACTTCAGAAGGCAAACTACTTTGCGAAGCCATAGATGATACAAATTTGATAGTAAAAAACGACGGTTCCCCAACTAAAATTACATTACCCTATCAATCTCCATCAGTGGTCGATCTGACGTTAGTAACACCAAATATAGCTTCCCTGGTAAGCTGGACTGTCTTGCAGGAGGCTCTTGGCTCTGATCATTATTTAATATCAATCGAATATAATATTTCCTATGGAAACATAAACAAGCTACCATATGTAAAGTGGAGGGAGTCAACGGCCTCCTGGGAAGCATTTCAGAATATTCTAAATAGCAGACTATCAGAAGTTACAAACGAGGTACATAGCAAAGATAAGTTTAACCGGTTAATAGATATTATCTCGTGTGCTGCAGATCTAACAATGGAAAAAACTAAATCTTGTAACACAAGCCACAAACAACCAATTTGGTGGGATGAGGAATGTACCAGGATATGTAAGCAGCGCAAAGACGCTCTCAGGCTGTATAATAGGTTATCGAATGCAGACAATTTTTTAGAGTTTAAGCGAATAAATGCTGTATCAAAAAAAATATTTAAACAAAAAAGTAGACAAGCTTGGAAAAATTTTGTTAATTCTTTAAATAAAAACACCCCAATATCAGATATATGGATCTTTGTAAATAGAATGCAAAAAAAAACACCAAAAGTGCAACAGCCAACTTACTAATGAAATGATTGAGGAATTATTAAATAAAGTGGCTCCCACCAGTGTAGCCAATATGATTCCTGGATTTGACAGAAGCAAAGTTAACCAAGAAATGTATATACAGGCTCCATTCAAGAAACAAGAACTCAAAAGCGCAATTAAGGTAATCGCAAGCACCTCACCAGGTATAGACAAAATTACCTACCTGATAATTAACAACATTACGGAAGAAGGAAAAGAAAAATTTTTAGAAGTTTACAACGGTTGGTGGATTAAGGGTGAATATTTTGAGGAGTTTAAAACGATTGTAGTAAGTCTTCTTAGGAAACTAAGTCAAAAAGCAGACTCTCTGTTAGGTTACAGATTCATATCGCTGCTCCCATGCAGCACAAAAATAATGGAAAGAATGATTAAGTTAAGCTTCGAATTTTTTTGTGAAAACAACAATATCCTACCTTCTAACCAGTATGGGTTTAGAAAAGGATTAGGAACTCAGGATGCAATATGTCAATTAGTTACGGACATCCAGTGCACGTTTTCTAGGAACAAGTATTTAATGTGCATGTTCGTGGACATTAAGGGTGCATATGAATATGTGGATTTAAAGCTACTGCATCAGGATTTAGTCGAAATTGGCATCCCGCAAAACTGTGCAGTCAGTATAATACAACTATTTCATAACCGAAAAGTCTTCATTAGAGATAGCGGTAATAAATTGCATGGACCAAGAACAGTACACCAAGGACTACCACAAGGTTCTGCTTTGAGTCCAATTTTATTTAATATATATACACGCAATCTTCACACGATGTGGGCTCAAGATATAACAACCATACAGTATGCCGATGACATATGTATTTATGTGGAAAAAAATTCGTACGAAGAGTGTATTCTGGCTTTGCGACATATTGCATATGTCTTGAATATGTGGATAGAAGAACGAGCATTTACTTTGAGTGAGGAGAAAACAGCAGTTATGTTTTTTACACGGCACCGCATACAGATCCCCGAAGAAATAGAAACCTCTACTTATCGCATCAAACCAGTTAAAACCTATAAATACTTGGGGCTGCATCTGGATAGCAAACTACTTTGGACCGAACATATAAATGCTATAAAAAGTAGATGTGAACGCGGAATGAACATCCTGCGAATGGTAGTCCACAGGAGATGGGGTGCAGACACTGAAACAGCTCTTCTATTCTACAGAAGCTATATCAGAGCCATTCTAGATTATGGATGCAGTTATTATGGATCGACATCCAAAAGCAACTTGAAAAATGTAGATACCATCCAGCTCAAAGCACTTCGCATATGCATAGGTGCGATGAAATCAACACCGCGATCAATTATATTTGCGGAAGCAGCAGAACCACCTTTTCACATAAGGATCAAATCAATAGCAAAGAAAACTATTATAAAAAAATTAAGTCAAAAAGATCCAGTGTGTCATAAGTTATTACAACTAGCCATAGAAGATTTACATAATCCCTTCTGGAGACAGAAGAATAGTCCACCCTTGGCAGAATCAATTTTAAATACTTCTAGTATACAAAATCACATGGCGTGCACAAACAAACCAGCAATATTTTTGGATAACTTCGAAATAGCATCAGCAGAATTTTTGGTAATAATTCCAACATATACAGAGTTCCCTAACCTCAACAATGTCATCGTTTTAGATATGTTGAACCAACATGAAGACTTCACAAAAATATATACTGATGGAGCAAAAAACGACGAGGGAGTTGGTTGCGCTTTCTATGAGGCAAAAACAAAATTTTCAGCCATATTTAAGCTGAGCCCTTTAACATCCATATATACTGCTGAGCTGTATGCAATAAAATGCGCTTTAGACTGGGGTGAAAAACAAGTATATAAAAAACTTTTAATTTTAAGTGATAGTCAGGCAGCATTGTTGACACTAGCAGGCTTTGGCCCAAAACACTATACCAATCATATTGCCTGCGACATAGCCAAAATTTGTCATAACCTAAAGAAGCAAGGTCGCGTCGTAAAGTTTGTGTGGATAAAGGGTCATGAAAATGTTAAAGGTAATGAAACGGTTGATGAACTTGCAAAAACAGCAATAAACAAAGTTACAGCAGACCTAACACAGGTACCTTACAAAGACTTATATTTACAAATAAAAATAGATCAAAACAAAGAATGGGCCCTAGAGTGGAAAGCATACGTGGAAAAGTCACAAAACCCATATGTATTTTTATATCCTGAGCTGCCAAAACCTATTAAGGAAAAAAGAACAACAAATTGTAGAGATTACAATACCACTATGGTCAGACTAAAATCCAGTCATGGTGCCTACCCCTCTCACCTTTATCGCATAGGATTGGCAAATACAGATGTTTGTGGTTGTGACGGTAGTAATGTTTGTGACCTAAATCATATATTTTTTCAATGTTCGTACTATGAGCAGCCCCGTAAAAAGATGCTTAAGGAACTCTTTGCAAAACATATATATTTACCCTTAAACCTAAGTCACGTCTTAGCAATGTTAGATTATTTTGGATATAAAGTAATATTTAAGTTTTTGAAAGAATGCAAAGTAAAAATTTAAATAATGATTAGTTATAAGTAGATTAGTATTTTTGTATTAAGAAACAAATTGTGAACTAGATGTAAGTAGAGCCTTGTATGTCCACCCCTCTTGTGAAGTACCTACCAAACCGTGGTCTAATTCATGTTTGTCTAGTGAGCCATGACGGACCCCTTGGCGCCAAGTGTCCCAGTTTCAATCCCCATGTCTTTTAATTGAAAAAAATATGAAAAAAATATAAATAAAAAAAAATATATAAAAAAATATTTAAAAAAATTGATAAAAAAAATAAAAAAAGATAATAAAAAAAATATATGTATATATAAAACAAAATATATATGTGTATATATATATTAAAAACAAAAACAAAAACAAAAAACAAACAAAAAAAAATTAAAAAAAAAATTAAAAAAAAATTAAAAAAAATATTAACAAAATAATAATAATAATAATAATAATTATATATATAATAAAACAAGTTAAAAAAAAATTTGATATATATGTGTATATATTTATGTAAAAAAAATAATAATAGTTAAGTATTTACTGTACATATTGCTTGATATGGGTGCCGTCGTGTTCGAAAAAAAAATGCGGGAAAGAAACGCGATTTTAATTTACAATTTGTGGCTGATGAGAAACAATCTCAATGCCAACAACAATACCACACACACACACACACACACACACACACACACACACACACACACACACACACACACATATATATATATATATATATATATATATATATATATATATATATATATATATATATATATATATATATATATATATTGTATTGAGGTTCTTTCAAGTAAATTTTTTTTAAGATAAAACACAGAATTTAAAGTAGAATATATAACAAAATCACACAACTATTATGTACCTATAATTATTTACAGCACAACCATTGCAAATTGTAGATTGTATACGTGGTGGAGCCATTGCGTTCTCCTTCTTCCTTCCTATACTTTTTCGTAATTTTTGAGAGTCAAACATATGATTTCTATATGGACATATCTGTCAATAATTTAACAGCACATATTTTTTTCCAAAACATTACTGCACGATTATACTCAATGTTTTAAATCCTCAATCATATTCACCAATGAAACGTTCTATGACTGTGCCAGATTATCGCATTGAGACGAACATTTCAAAAACATTAGATGGGAGTTGAAATTAAATGTTTCAATGTGGATGATTGTCAATTTTGAAATGTTTGTGCATGTGTCTTGTTTATATACAGGGTCGCTGATAAGTCTGGAAACGGTCGATTATCCGGGAAAATATACAAGGTGTCGAAAAAAGTTTTATACAAAAGTTTTTGGGTTCTTCAATGTCTACTAGGCGGTGATAATTTCATTTATACAGGGTTGGTCATACAGGCGTGGCACACCAATATTAATTTTTTTTTAATGTAACACCCTATATATTATTCGATATTTCAATCCTTCTCTTAATTTTGAGCAACATTTATCAGAAGCATGATGTACATAAACTCAATCGTTTCCGGGTAAAAAAATAAATAAAAATAAACGCTATTGTTTTTAAAATCTATTGGATGAAGAACAAAAATAAATGAAAAGTAGAATATCTCTTGAAAACAATCTGTGAGTGTGAAAAGAACCGGTTGCGATGTTTTTAACATTGTTTGGAATCCTATTTTATAAGATGTTCAAAGTGTTCTCCATTGACCTCCTGACAATAATGAATTCGCTTAACAAAACATTGCACTGCATTTACAAGAGCGTTTTGAGGAATGTTATTAATTTCATGCACAATCCTTGCTTGCAACTCTTCAATATTCTGCGGGCTATTTTGGTAAATTAAATTTTTTACATGACCCCACAAAAAAAAGTCAAGCGGCGTCATGTCGGGAGACCTAGCTGGCCATTCAATAGTTCCCCTGCGCCCTATCCATCTGCCAGGAAAGGTTTGATTCAGATATTCCCGTACCTCAATTCCAAAATGAGGGGGTGCCCCATCCTGCTGAAACCATATTTCTTCCGCTGGTAGATTTGGGTCGTTATTGTTCGGAAATAATCGACTAACGTCTGGAACAATTGATTCTTGCAAAAGTGTCAAATATCGAGCAGAGTTCAAATTACCGTGTATAAAATAAGGTCCTATGATATGTCCACCAATAATAGCACACCAAACATTTACTTTTTGCGGTCTTTGGGTGTGAATTTGTTCCATCCAATGTGGGTTTTCGTCTGACCAGTACCTACAGTTGTGTCGGTTGACTTGTCCATTCAAACAAAATGTAGATTCGTCGGAAAACAAAATGTGGTTGGCAAAGTTAAAATTTTGGCGTAACTTCTCCATAATAAGTTCACAGAACTCGATTCTGCGATCAAAATCGTCTTCACTCAGTTCTTGCAATAAATGAATTTTATATGGACGGAACTTTTCCCGCTTCGTAATCTTTTGAATTGAATATCGACTCATATTGTGATTTAAAGCCAATTGCTGTGCCGAAGTTTTCGGATTTTCCACCACATCCAATATTACATTCAAAGAATTTTCTTCATTTGTAACGGTTACTGGCCTTCCAGTTCTAGGTTTATCCTTGATACCGCCAGTTTCGTGAAAACGATGCAAAGTTTTCGAAACTGTGGATTTGGAGATCGATTCCCGCTCAGGATGCAACTCATTGAACATAATCACCACTTGAGCAAAACTTCGTGTTCTATCACCGTACCCTATCATCATTAAAATTTCGATACGTTCGGTTTCACTTAAACTTGCCATTTTGCACAAAAACTGTTGACACTAAATTACTAATGTTTCAAAACTGTTGACACTGAATGAATGTTTGACATTCGTTGTCCTGGAAACATTTTAAAACAAAAGAATAATACTGCGTTTCTTATGGGCATCTTATCTTATCTTGGGATTCCAAACAATGTTAAAAACATCGCAACCGGTTCTTTTCACACTCACAGATTGTTTTCAAGAGATATTCTACTTTTCATTTATTTTTGTTCTTCATCCAACAGATTTTAAAAACAGTAGCGTTTATTTTTATTTTTTTTTTTACCCGGAAACGATTGAGTTTAGGTACATTATGCTTCTCATAAATGTTGCTCAAAATTAAGAGAAGGATTGAAATATCGAATAATATATAGGGTGTTCCATTAAAAAAAAATTAATATTGGTGTGCCACGCCTGTATGACCAACCCTGTATAAATAAAATTATCACCGCCTAGTAGACATTGAAGAACCCAAAAACTTTTGTATAAAACTTTTTTCGACACCTTGTATATTTTCCCGGATAATCGACCGTTTCCAGACTTATCAGCGACCCTGTATATATATATATATATATATATATATATATATATATATATATATATATATATATATATATATATATATATATATATATATATATATATATATATATATATATATCATACCGATAACTCAAAAAATAATGGAACGATTTTGTTGAAATTTGGCACGTACCTCTATCTTATCTATCTTGCAAGTGGCTTGGATAAGTTCGTTAGTCAGGAAATTCGGACAAGTTTTTCCGGGAAAATTTTGGGTTTTCTTTCGGAATTTTTTTGTATCTACGAAAATAACAGAGCTATGACAACCAATTTGACACATACGTTTCTACTGTCAAGCTTACCCTACCTGCCGAAATTCAGATCTCTAAGTTGAAAGAAAAGTTATAGGCATTTTAAGAAAAAAAAATTGGGTGCCACTGGTGATGAAAGGAAAGCACAAGGATAAAATATTTTGTGTGACTAACAAAACCAATTGAATATTACATACAACCGTTAAGTCTTCTTGATGCAAAAGTGTCAAGAAGTAGCAGAAAAAATATTTTAAAAATGTTCATTTTTCTTCTAAAAAGTCGCGATTTGAAACGTCAAAATTTGCAACTTTCAGACAACAAATTTGAAACAAATACGGATTATGTGGCAGATATATCGTAATAAGTGTGTTTTACGAAGCCTTAAGCTTCAGCTTCAATCATCATTGTCAGTCATTTTACTAAAATATTTTCGGAAAGTCCATTTCAAATAGACCCTCATTCTGGTGCTTCGGCAGTAGTTTAAGATATATAGCGTGAACTAGAACCCCTAAAACCCACATACGGAGTCAGTTTCAGTTTTTGTCTGTTTACACATATACAGGGTGACGCATTTCTACAGTAAAGCTCAATATATCCGTTGTTATACAAGATATGAGAAAAAAAGTATATACGTTAATTAATATAGGCTATCTCGAGCTGCATCTTATAAACCTATTTTGACAATCACAGGGTGGCCCATAAGTCGTTGGTGATACACACTTTCTTTTTTTAAAGAACACCACCTTATGTTATTGCATTTTTGTGTTTTCCATCGAAGTATAATGCATGTTTCTAAGAAAACAATTGATATCGTTCATCGTTTTTGAGTTATTTCAATTGTTTTGCAATTTTTCACGTTTTTGGCACATGTCAAACACATCACTAATTGTGATACGGCGTTTTTATCAATAGACAGCGGAACCCAATGGAAATTACACATTCAGAGAGCGTTTTGTTTGTATTACTCGTCGAAAAACTCGAGCTGCCATATACAGGCACTCTCAAATAGTGGCTGAATTTTAAAAGTTTTCGCAGAAATTTTGTTACTGTTTCTGTAGAAATTATTTATGTAAGGTTTTTGTAATATGTTGGTAATTAATCATAAATGCGGTTAGTAATTTATTATAAACAAAGTTGTCGATTTTTTGTGAAAAATATAATTTACTTTGATCATAAACATTACTGAAGGCAATTTCTTTAAAAAAAAAAATGGTGATTTTTTGCAAAAGAAATTTTCGTCAATTTTCATTTTTTTTTAGTTTTGGTTCTAAAGCTGTTTGTGAATAATTATATCTTGGCAGGTGTGTAAATAGCTTAAAGAGGTTCGTAGGCCAGGAAAAACGGACCAGTTTTTTCTGGAACTTTTTAAGTTTATTTTCGGAAAATGTTTGTACGTTTTAAACAACAAAGCTATTTTAATGAAATATGCACATTGGTAATATTATATAGGTTATACTGCCAACCAAATGTCCTTCTTTAAAAAACAATACATATTTGCCATTAAAAACATTTTTACGGAAATTCGCTACCATAACGCACTTGCTGGGTCCAGACTTTTTATAGTTTGCCTCTTTGCGGAGGACAATATTTCTTAGGTTCGTTGTGTTAAATTTAGTACCACGGGCGTCAATGTTCTTTGCAAGTATCAACACCTGATTACACAATGAGAACGGTACTGATAGATAAGTTACTATATCAATCATTTTTATAATCGATGATTTCGCAGGTTAGTTGGTCAATTTTTTTAAAATAAATAGCTCTTTAAAGCGTATTTCTGTATTTCTCATAATGTATGTTTCAAACAGGTACAGTCTCCCGCTTAAAATTAGACATACCTACGTTTGTTAACCGTCCAAGCCTACGCGCTTAATTTATAAGCTGCTTGCTTGCGGTGGACCAGATTTCAGTGTAGTCTTGGACAAAAGCTAGATTCATAAACTCGCGAGTTGCGAAATCGCCGCGAAACGTATTCTTATTGGTTTATTTAAAATAATATCGTAAAACTGTTGTTTTTTTATTAGATTTTATAAATGTATTTTACTAATTTTTGTGTGCATAGACACGATCTAAATGTCTTCTCTACTTTTAAGTTTGTGTAGCCCCAATGTTAATTGAGAGGCTACCTTTATCATACTTACTTATAGCTTGTGCTTATATATGTAAGATAAAAACAACAAAGAAGTGAAACAGCAAGTGAATTTATTTACTTTAGGGCTGTATCCAATATTATCTGAAAAAGACATTATAGGTGACGAAGTGGAATGTAATTTCGGTAAATTTACTTCACGAAGGGTTTTTAGAATTTTTTTTAGAAGCATGCTTAGAACCCTAACTTATGTGTCACCTTGAAACCTACAACTCACCAGTGTTGTTCCTGTCATGAGATTATAAGTGCTGAATTTAGGGACGTTTCGGTGCTAAATTTACGGTTTGAGTGCTAAAATATCCCCAGATTTAATTGGAACTAAATTTAAGAGTAATTGTTAGTGATGGAAAAAAACCTGTTATATTGCTGTAACAGGTCGCAAAAGTTACTGTTAATTAGAAATAACAGTTATATATAACAGGTTGAAAATAACAGTATGAACTATGAGTTATTAAGAATTCCATGTAGACCAAAGAGGTTATACAACCTCTTTGATGTAGACGTAGTAACAGTAGCTGGACCCGTCCGGTGGTGTAGTTGGGTAAAGGAGATTCGCTGGTACACGGGATCAATCATCAATCCCCGGGCGATGTAACTATCAGTTGATCCGGCCTGACGTGTGAAGGTGATTAATATGAATAAAAAGATAAAAATAATTCTGAAACAATGTGGATAGAGCAAAAACTTTAGATATCTCTAATTCTCTGAAACATAATTTAAATTGTTTACTATACTATGCAACTATATAATGTTTAAAATAAAAAAGTATTTTTGTTTTATGTTTAAAACAATTAATAATTTTTTTATAAAAAAATGATGAAGGTTTTTTTTGGGGTATTTATCACTAATAATAATTTGGTAAAAAAAATCAACAATGAAAAATTTCTTTCGAATTATCTTTACTAATTAACAACTAATTAAGTATTAGTTGAACATTGAGCTTGAAAACTTCTATAGCCATATTTTCCTTGAAAATGAGAATTATATGAAATACATGAATGATTGTAAGCAAAAAATAAAATAAATATATATTTTTTAAATTAACACTATTTTTTCTCTCTACCTATAGAGTGAAGTGTGTCTGGTTTCAACTATACCGGGTACAGGGAATATTTTTATAATTTCATTAAAATTGGTACTGTTCCTGGGATTGTTGAAGTTTCAGCGATTAGTAGTAGCAGTGTCCGTGTCCGTATGCCGTATCCCCATCAACAACCTGTTAAAATTTAACATTTTCATTGTACCGACGATCCTACGTTCCCAAAGCTGTGAGCACACTAGTATAAAGTGTTAAGTATTATGTTATGAAGTAAAGTCCGCTCTATACTCTATACCCATACATATTTAGCATTCCTATAGTCTTATGTCCATTCATCATGTTATAACAGTTGCGGATGAAAACCGATGTTGATTCATCGTAGCTAGTTGCAGTGCAACAGAAACAGATACGAATCCGAGTGTAAAGCGCAAGCGCAAATAGATTTCTGCTGTAGTGTTTCTGGTCCTCCTGTAACCTGTTATATTTATATATCCAGAACAGGTTGTTACTGTTGCGGCTCGGCAACACAATAAAAATAACAGATTGTTAAATAACAATCCATCACTAGTAACTGTACGTTTTAAGGCAAGAAGGTCTCATGAAAGAGAGGGAAATTATGCACACTTATGATAGTAAAACGATAATTAAGCCAAAAATGAAATATTTTATTTTTTGAATATTAACAAAAGAAATAAGTGTCTGAAATAAATAAAAACAAATATATTCGCTTACAAAATAAAATAAAAATCCATAAACATTTGAGGATTTGACGTAACACTTGACAGTACGCAAAAGTAGAAAAGGTACGCCAATCTATAATAATGAATCTAATCTTCGAGTAACGCGTAGAATGGGTCGGTAATGCGCATGCGGACAACGGAAACTTTGAATGCGGTTCATGAATTTGTTATGTTGTATGTTTTATATCCGTGTCTGATTTGAGAATAAAAGTGTAAAGAGGTGCCAGAGTGCCAAATCTGAAGACACGGTGCTAAATCTGGCACGATCGTGCTAGCAGGAACAACACTACAACTCACACCAATGACGTATATGTCATTGACTCACACAATGTGAACTGTTCTCATTGGTTAAACCTTTGTTACTAGGCGATAAAAGTTAAACACAGACGTAGACTATTTCTCTGGCTTCACAAATAGTCTGTATTTAGTATGAAACGGTTTCACCAAGTAAGGGTAATAATTAATGATTAAAATTAATAGAGAATGAAAACTGTATCTTCCATGGTTCTGTACAATGCTAATAACTTTAAAATATTCAAGTAATGATATGGTATAGCCCTGAAAACGGAGATACAACCACTACTTTTGCTGCTGAGGTTGTGGATGCAGTCAAGTACTAGTTTTGACAGCGATTCCTGTGTCCCCAGCGCCTTTAGGACTGCTTGGTTTTCAGTAGCTATGAAAATTTATCTTGCCTCTGTAATTCCTCTCTAGTGGCCTTTGTGCACACATCATTATGGCTAGTGTTTCTGCCTGGAACACGGTTGCATATCGACCCAGGCTAACAGCTACCCTGCATCCCGGTTTGTTGCCTCCATATACATCGCATCCTGCTCCCATCTATCCAGTCTTCTCGACTCGAGATAATTATCTCGTACGGTATAGTTGTGCGATAGATTGTCTTTACCCTACCTGAGGTCATGCTCAGAGTGTGATTATCACCTATTGTTCTTAGGTTGCTGTGACCATCCCGCGCATTTCCTTCTTCTGAGTTGGTCTTCAGTCTATAGACCTTTCCCTTATGATCGCCTCAGTCTCCACAACTAGGTGAAGCGACGGCAGGTTCAGCATGGTGTCCATAGCCGCTGTGGACGTCGTTGTTTTCGCCCCAGTAATGCTCAGGCTGGCTATTCGTTGCACCTTGCTTAGTTTTTTTCCTGCAAAGCTGTGTGTAGGTTCTATCCCACAACACTAATGATGCATGATATATCAGGTATATCCAATGGATCATGTGTGGTGGTAATCAACATTTTTTAGAAAACATTCTGTTGACAGGTCCATAAGGCCCTTATCAGTTATCCTCTCCAAGTGCGGTATGAATGTCATTGTGCTACCTAGGGTTACCCCTAGATAACTGACCCTCGTGACGCTTGGGATGGAGGTGTGATATCGGCACACCTGTTTTAGCCCTCCCTGGTTTATTTTCCTTGTGAATGGCACAACAGAGGTTTTCAGCGGATTTACCGCCAGACCATCTTTGCAGCACCAATTGTCTACAACTTTTAGAGCTCTCTGCATCGTCTCTGACATGGTTCCTCCAAACTTTCCAGATGTTATAATGGTTATGTCATCTGCATAGCCTACAGCCAGGTAACCTGCCTCGTTTAGTCCCGAAGGAGTTCGTCTACCACTAGGCCCCACACCTATGAGAAAGTACACCCACCTGCGGGCATCCCTGTGCAGCCCGCACTCCAGCGGTTTCTTCGTTGACTGAGGCGTATATGTATGTCCCTGTGTTCATGTTGGAGACCCATCGGCAAATTACCGAGTGGATCCTCTTGTTTTCCACTGCCATTTCGATAGATAGGAGAGAGGTGTTGTGGAACACCCCATCTATGTGTACGGGTGGAATTTCCCAGAACAATTTATTTATACCTGAGTGTCTCTTCTACCTTGCTAACCACCTTCTGTAAAGACAGTTCACACGATTTGGTAGGCACACTGATTGACGCTGGGCGGATATATGCTCAGTACCATATCTCTAATGTCGGGTCACGGAGTCGCGGGCCAAATGACTCCATGGGGCAAGCTGAGGAAGTGAAAACAACAACATAAACTTTCGATGAAGCTTTCCCCAAGACCGACATGCGCGGTGAAAAGCCGCATCCTGCACGAGGTGACCCTGCTAATAACTAAACATGACTGATCTAGACAAGGAGGTCGAACTAAACTCCCCCAATCTACGGTGTCACGTGACCCGTACCTAGGGATGGGTGGCACCAGGGCAATGGTGTCGTGAACGGAACCTCTGAAGTACCGGGCAACCCTCCAGAGTAACCCGCCTTGCACCACACGGGGGTTCTGATGGTGTGGACAGTATTTCCCCCATTCTCGTGGGAAAAACCTGAAAATCATCAATATATATGGAACCAGAACCAATGAGACGAGCCAGGGGGCGACAGCGGACTCTGGAGGTCTCACGACCGACGCAGATACGGGGGATCAGGGGGTAGCTTCAGCCACAGATCTGTCCCCGACACCCAAGCTGGAGGCTGGGTCTTACCGGAGGGCGGCGAGGTCCGCGGACTCTGGGGGGTCCTTCACCAGTGAGGACCCTACTGTAGGGGTAGAGGGACTACCTAGGCAGTCCAAGCCTCTTTCCGGGGCGCAAAGAAAGAAGTTCCGGAGGGCGCAGAAAATTGCGACCGGGACGTGGACGGTCGAGAAACCTGTAAAGGTGCAAGAGAAGAGGACGCGCTCGGACTCCGGCCCACCTACTACAGACAGACGCCCCAAAGGGCCAGGGCACCTGTAAAGGCGCAAGAGGAGAGTGCGAGTCAGAAGACGCCGCGCTCGGGCTCTAGCACGCCTACTACAGACAGACGTTCCAAAAGGACCAAGGCTGGAACACCGGCGCAGACTGGCTCGTATAGGGAGGCTGCGGAGGGCTTCGGGATGGCGGTGTTTGACAGACGCCATCCTGAATCCACGCTAGACCAGGGGAAGACAGACCTGATCCAGGCTGCGGTGGACTCTCTTCAGGAAGGGGGGAGCCCGCCTAAGTTCCACCGCGCGCGCCTGGCGGAGGGCATCCTTTGGATAACCTATGCTGGCCCGCAGTCGCGGGACTGACTGCGGAAAACGATCGGGGGCCTCGGTCAGATTTGGGAGGGGGCGGACTTGACAGCCGTCGAGCCCAATAAGGAACTCCCAAAGAGACGCATGGTCCTCGTACGGATCCCTGACACCGTCCCGCAGGAGACGGTGATCAGTAGACTGAAGATCTAGAACCCTGAACTGGGGACACAACACTGGTCGGTTCTAAGCAGTAGGGCAGAGGAGAAAGGACAGACTCTCGCCTTCTCGATCGACCAGGCGTCTTACAGAGCCCTTGAAGAAACCTCCTTCACAGACATTCTGGGGCCTGGGAAGGGTTAGCTTCCGCCCACTGGGAAAGCAATTAGGGTTTAATGGGACTTAGATTCCTTCAAGTCAACCTCCAACACAGTAGGGCAGCTACGGCCGGACTACTGATGGCTCTGAGGAACACGGATGTGGCCCTAATCCAGGAATCGTACTCCTATAAAGGAGAGATCAAGGGACTCGGCGGAGCTGCTGGAAAACTCATCTACAGCAGATCCAGCGAGAACCCGAGGGCCTGCATTTTTGTCAGGAAAGGGATAGAGTTTCCGCCTTTAATGAATTTCTGTTCCAGGGACCTGACAACGATCAAAATCCGATGTGAAGGAGCGGATTGGCCTAGGGACATTACTGTCGTGTCAGCCTATCTGCCAGGGGACAGCACAGACCCTCGTCCACCCAAGGAATTGGAGCAGCTGATGGTGGGTAGCAGAGCAGGTGAATGGCAGACCATCATCGGCATGGATGCGAACGCGCATCATGAGTTGTGGGGAAGCTCGGACACAAACTCTAGGGGTGAGGCACTTCTACAATTCTTTATGAACTTTAATTTTGACACATTGAATAGAGGCAATAAACCGACCTTCGTCGCAACACGGCGTGAGGAAATTTTAGATCTAACAGTTTCCACCCAGTTTCTGGGTGACTTTGTTAAGAACTGGGCTGTGTCTGGAAAAGTGAGTAGGTCAGACCACATATACATCCGGTTTGAAATCGCCAAAGTCGAAAGACAAACGGTATAGTACCGGGACCCCCGCAAGGCGGACTGGGAAGCGTACAGGGCAGACTTAGCAGTGGAATTGCGTGGGATGAAGAGTACCATAGACAATGAGGAAGTTGCATATAATTTACTTTTGATGAAAAACGTACTTTAAATACAGCAAAATACTCTAAAAATATATGTCTACAAGTAAACCCCCCTTAAAGTGAATCACTAATTAGTAATTATTGAAATATTGAATATAATTCAAAAAGACAGGTCGGGCGAAAACGCGATCTGATCGGTGGAGAGGTTTGTGGCGTCACGATCCGGTACATCTGCATGATACGCGAGCATCGCCATTTAACCTTGTCTTGTTTTCGTTAGTGTTTGCATCGAATTTTGAGCAGTTTTATCATAATTTTAAGTAGTTTTGGTGTTTAGTAATATAGGTTCAAAGGTAGTAAGTTATGTATAATTTAGTTTAGTGCATGACTATGTGATGGCTTCAGCAGATTCAGAATCACAATACGAGAATGCGAAAGACATAACAGTGCCTGGACATAAATATTATAAGTGCTATATAGTGCCCAAATGTACTTCCACAACAATAACTACTCCCAACAAATTATTCTTTAATGTACCTAAGGTGAGAAAAACGGAGAACATTTTGAGGTTATGCTATTATTTACATTATATTTTATAAGAAATTACTACATAAAATCCAACAAAGATATTTACAGGATAAAATAAGGTACATATGAGACACATACCTCCCAGATTTCACTCCTTTTAGCTCAGCACCCATGAAATTCGGGTGGTTTCCTAAAAACGCAAATATTGCTAGTACATCAATTTTTGGTAAATTATCAGATTGTCCTTGGACAAATCCAACTTCTGTAGTCATACTATAAGACTGTACAGTTTTTTTAAATAATTAATACGAGTATATAAATATTAACAATAATATAACAATAACTATCCGGCACAAGTAAGTCGCATAAACACTAATGGTGAGATGAGGATCTCTGTATGAGTAAGCGAGACTCGTTTGGCCGATACCGGATCGTGACGTCACAGTAGGCCGTCTTTGTTGCGGAGAAAATTATTTTGATTTTCTATATTTTTTTACAGGAAAACTATTAGTTAAAAATTAAAATTTTATATGGCAATTGATTTTATACAATGTGGGGAATTGAATAAGAGGAGAATAAAAAAATGTGCAAATTCTTCATTCAATAGACCTCGAGATTGCGGCAGCCCAATTGCGAGACGCAATCACCTCGGCCTATAACGCCAACTGCCCCCTGAAAATGAGGGCGCCACCAGGAACGTCCCGTGGTGGAACGAGGACCTCAGGTAAAGGAGGACGCAGGTTTGTAAGCTGTTTAACGCGGCTAAAAGGTCGGAAGCATGGGATGAATATAGACAGGCCCAAACGATCCGTAACAAAATACTGAGGGACGCCAAGAAGGAGTCGTGGAGGAGGCACTGCGAGGAAGGGTGGACGGTTGGTCAAGCGCTCGGGGTGAGCCCCGAGAAAGCAAGTGTCATACTGTTTACGAGAAGGAGAAAGTGGGACAGCCACAGAACTCTCACTCTATACGGTAGGAACATTCCAATGGCCAGGGAGGTAAAATATCTTGGGGTCGTATTAGACACTAAGCTAACGTGGAATGGTCACGTTGAAAAAACACTGCGTAAGGCAGTCATGACCTTAGCCGTCACTAGGCGGCTATATGGAAAAACGTGGGGACTAAGAGCTAGTATGGCACACTGGCTGTACACAAGGGTGGTCAGACCATCGTTAACATACGCGGCACTGGTCTGGTGGCCTAAGGTGACACAATCCAGTGCCAAACAAAAACTAGGCAAGAACCAAAGGATGGCTTGCCTAGGCATCACAGGGGCCATGTCTTCAACCCCAACAGCCGCCATGGAGGTGTTGCTGGATCTGCCCTACAGTTAGCTATTATGGGGGAGGCCAGGCTAGGACTATACATACTAGCCTGCAATGGTAGACTGAAGATCAACCCAGGTTTCAGAGACCACTGCAAAATTCAGGAGCCCATGTTTGAAATGAGGTCAGATTTTGCAAGCCCGCGAATCTGCAGGGAATACAACTTTACAGTGGAAATCCCCGGCCGGGAGGCATGGCGGGAGGAGACGCCGGGTACACCACGGGACGCACTCGTCTGGTTCACGGACGAATCCGGCGGGGAGCGTGGGACGGGGGCAGGTGTTTACTCGGAAGGACCGAGGGTAAGTCATAGTATTTGCCTCGGAGTCAATGCAACAGTCTTTTAGGCCGAAATGTACGCCATCCTGCACTGTGTGCGGGAGAACAAGAGGAGGGGCTACACCAACAAGCAGATCCTCATAACCACAGACAGCCAGGCAGCCCTAAGTGGCCCACGGGTAAATTCCTGGCTGGTGAGTGAGTGCCGAGAATAAATGAGCGACCTGGCTGGGCAGAATGAGGTCACCCTCATCTGGGTGCCGGGTGACTCGGGGGTCAAAGGCAATAAAGAAGCTGACATTCTCGCTAAGAGAGGGTGAGCAGAACCATTTATGGGACCAAAACCGGCTCTGGTCGTGACAAAGAGCACTGCCAGGGGAGCCATTAAGTCCTGGGTCAGAAACCAATACAAGGTGTACTGGACAGACTATCCAGGGCTTAGACATGGAAAGTCAACAATTGACGAACCCAGTTTAAAGAGAGCTGTGGAGCTTCTAAATCTTAGCAGAGGACAGCTCAGAAACATAACAGGTCTCTTGACGGGACACATGGTCGTCAAGAAACACCTGCATTATATGGGGTGGTTCGAGAGGGACCTCGCATGCAGACTCTGCGGCGAGGGGGAGGAATAAGCCCAGCACATCTTGTGCGCGTGTAAAGCTCTGGACCGCAGAAGACAACGGATCTACGGTCAGTCTAGACTGGAGACAGAGCATTATAAAACTTCACCATACTAATCGCTGTGCAGACTAGTTCAAGGCACAGTGATTTTAGAGTGGGTGGAGTAAAAATACTAAGGGCTTGCACAATAAACCAAAGGTTGCGGTGCTATCGGGGCAGCGAGGCCGCGGACGAGCCATGAGGGAGAGGAAAAAAATATCCCTAATGTGCCTTTCAATCAGTCTCTCCAGCAGTTTCAGAAGAAATGAAGTCAGGCTCATCGGCCTAAAGGATTTCGCCCGGGCATAGGACTCCTTTCCTGGCTTGGGAATGAATAAGACTTTTATTTCCCTCCACATCCTGGGCATGTACCCCAGAGCAACTTGTCCGGAGCAATGAGCACATAATGGGGGCCAACAAGTCTATCCCCTTTTGGCCTAGTGTTCAAGGTATATATACATTTCCACTTGTTTAAGTTGTTGTGTGTTTGGTTTTTATCATCACAGTGTTACCCTTACTTACTTTTATTATTTTTGTTCGTGTCATGTTGATTTTTAGTTAGGTTATTTACCCACCCATTTATCCAACACACTCAGCATTCTTTGTACATTTTTTCTATTTCCTCTACTGCCGCTATGCCAGCTGCATACCCTATGCAATAACATAAGCCTAAACATCCATTTATTTTAATACTAGTTGTCTCTTCTTTCAGCTTTTTTTATTGTAGCTTCTATGCACAAATATGATAATAATGGATATTGTTGCCATATGTCTTCTCTTATTTTAGCTTCAATTCCATATTCGTTAATATCTATTATGGTACTTTGATTTTCGTATTACTCGAGAATAATACCCCTATTACTTTAATCCAATCTAGCTCTGTTCACTATAAAACAATATTTTCCAATCACATTATCAAATCCTTTTTTCTGGTCTGTAAAAGCACTAAAGATATCGTTATTCTTCTCAATCCTCTTTTATCCTGTTACTTTGAGTGCTAGCACTGCTTCTCTACTGGTCTGCCAGGACCTATGTATGTGTGGACTTTTCGACTTAGAATTAAATAAGGAATATATATATATATATATATATATATATATATATATATATATATATATATATATATATATATATATATTTACATCCAGCAGTTATATTGCGTCCTTTCACAATGCAGTAATTCTACACCCTCCAGAAACAACAGCTTTATTGAATATCTGGCTGCGTATATTGAATCTCCTGTAAATTTTATGAAGCTCCATATACTTTTTGTGTTAATATTTGCAAAAAAAAAATATACAGTTCATACATATTCAGGTTATTTTACTTCCTTTCAAATCACTGATTACATTGAATCCGTGTGTATATATTCTTTTACATATTTATCACTATTTTACGTCCACATGCGTATATTTCTTTCACCTTTATATCTATTTTACGTCCAACAGTGTTGCCAAGATGTCACAAAATTCGTGTAAAAATCTAATGGAGAAATATTACTTACATTGTTCATTTCTGTAAAGAGAGATAATGACACATAAAACAAAATAAAATTTATGCAGATTGAGAGTAAAGTTTACCTCTATACACTTTAAATTTGTGTTTCTGTTGTAAAACGAAATTAATGCACAAGTACAATTTGATTACCTACTTTCTAAATAATGCAATTAATTCAACCTTTTATTACAAATGCGTTTTTGGTTCTATTTTAATTTAAGAGTAGGACATTTTCCATGTTTCAACTTCAGCTTTGTATCCTTAACAGAATGTGAAATTGATTTTTCACATAAATTTGAAAATTTTATTATTGAAAAACTTGAATTACCTAAATCGTTTCTCATAGTATAGTTGCTGTTTATAGTCATTATTACTATGACTTCAGTCATACTAGGCAAGTCTCTAAGATGTATAGATCCTTTGGTGACATGTTCTACAGTTACTATGAAATGCATACCACTATAAAAATTTCAGTTAACGAGTAAAACGTCTGTAATTTTCTACGCTGTTAGGCACAAGAGATAGTGGTTTTACTGCAGATCCAATTATTTTCCTTTTGAGTTACCCAAAAATGAGTTGATTGTTAACAAAATATTACACCATGTCAAACGATAAAAATAATACAGTTTTCCCACCCAAAAACATAAATGTTGCACAAATAAAAATGAAATAAATCATTTACACAAGAAATAAAGTTAGCTTAGAATATTTAATCAAACAATATAAAGTGAATTCTTCGTCATTACTACTTACTCTAGTATAATCAATCTACTACTACTACTACTACTACAGTCACGGAATTCCTATAAAGGGGTGGGCCCACCACAAAGCCTATGCTATTTATCAACAATGTTTCTCCATGCACTTCTGTCCTGTTAAGCCATTTCTGCTTCTTCTACATTCATACATTTTCGCATACCCACTCTTCTTTTACGTAAACTTCCGATCTATTTCTTTAATATATCGCCCACAACATCCGACTAAGCTTTAATGTGTCTTCCAGCGGCTCTCTCGCCATTTACATGCTCTCTATAATATCTACTTGTCATTAAAGCATGTGTCCAACCCATATAAGCATGTTGCTCTTTTTTTTTTCTCCCTCAGGGCTCGTCCGCGGCTTTGTCGCCCAGATAGCCCTGCAGTCCTTGGCCTATTGTGCATGTGCTCTCATACTTACTTTCAGTAGACATTTCTACATAATATTCGCTAAGAACCCATTCATTTTTAATTCTTGTCTTCCCTTTACTTACCCAACCCCTGTCTCAGGGAATCCATCGCAAGAGCATTCAATTTATTACATGCTTTGCCTGAAACACTCAACTTTCAGGCTCCTATAGAAGAGTCTGTACCAGTACACTGTTATACAGTGTCCGTCTAAAGTTCGTTCCCCTCTATTAAGTTTTGAACCACTTGCAACCAAATTGCAACCAAGTTTAGAGGGCTCAAATAGGATGTGCAACCCTACGATTTTATGGAAAAAGGACTGATGAAAGTTTTAAAATAGCGTCGAAGCGCCATCTTGAATTACTTTTTTGAATAGAATACCCCGTATATTATTCTATTTTCGAAATCTTCTCATAATTGCGAATATTTCTCTTAGATACAAGTCCTTCATAAATTTGATCTTTTTCGAAACATTAATGTATGAAAAGTGATATTTCGTGTTAAAAGTAAAATATTGATTTTGGTCACTTCCGGTAAACATTTTGAGAACTGAAATTTTATTATTAATTTTTAGTTAAATCTCTGGATGAATTTGACAAGAGACATCAAGAGACTTTGTTAGGGATGAACAGTATCGAACAAAATCCCCGCCCAAACATTCACTTTTTCAGGAAACTGGGCATGTTCCTGTCTCATAATATGCGGATTAGTATCGCTACAGTATCGTACGTTGTTCTTGTTGACTTTTACATTACGAAAAAAACTTGCATTCGTCTCAAAAACATACACGTTTCAGGAAGCCTCGTTCGTCATTTTCCTTCAGATTCACTAAGTAGTACTGCATCATCAGCGTACACTAACACTTTTACTTCAGATGAAGCATTTATTTTTATGCTGTATGTCTCCGAGCAAACTTCTCTTATGCATTTGCCCATGAATATGTTGAATAACCATGGAGACAGTACACATCCTTGTTTGACAATCTGTTCAATCATAAAAAGACACTAAGCACTCCATTAGTTCTCACACATACTCTATACTGCTATCATATAGCGATTTAGTACTTCGAATTGGCCAATCATCCACACCATATTCTTTCAAAATACACATATTTTCTGTCTCTCTGCAGTATCATATACTTTATTCAAGACTACAAACGTAGAAAATACTTTCTTTCTCACATTCAAGCATTTATCAACTACCTGCTGAAGTGAGACTAGTTGGTTAGCTTCTTCCTGTCATGAATCCACGCAGCACATCCCAATTAGCTGTCTCATTTGTTCTATCAATATTCGCCGCTTTTCTTTCCCTCGCATATCTTTAGTATGCACCATTATTTTATATGCTTCTTTTTTGCCATACACAACTTTCTTTACTTTTTGATTTCACCACGCATTCCTCTTAAAACATTCACACCACATCCTGTTCCTGCACATCCAATTATCATATCTTTCAGGGTCGCCCATCCACTTTCCACATTGCATCCTTTGGTGTATTCGTTCCATAATGCATGCAACTCAGTCGTTTTTTTTTCAACACATAGGCATACCGTTTCGTTTTCTCAGGCGTTAAAAGTACCCCAACATTGATTCTTACTGGTTTTGTTTCCTCGCTCGCTTTGTCCATCTATATCACATTTTTATTTAAGATACCACAAGGAAATGATCGGACCCATATTCAGCACCTCGCATAACTCTAGTACCTTTTAAGAATGTGCGAAGTCTCTCATCATACACAATGTAAGAAAGGTATATTATAATAGTCAATTATACTTTTTACATCACCCCTTTACCATGTTTACTTGTGGATATTTTTGTGTTTAAACAGCGTATTAGATATGGACAGGCCCTTTCCAGAGATATATTCATCAAACAGTATATATTCTCATCAACTCTTGCATTTCCTGACGGCCCCACTACTACTAACTATCTGTCTCTTTCTTCTTTACTCATACCCACCCATTCATATTTCTGGCAACAAGTATTCTTTCGTCTGGTTCACACATGTCTAATATTTCATTCATGCATTTCCAAAAGTTTTTCCTCTCGCCGTTTGTGGCGCCATAGGAGGCAACCAAAAACACTCTACGTACACTCGTTTTCACCCACACCCATACTATTCTTGGAAAAATACATTCATAAGTTTTTCACATATCTGCCTGCCACGAGACTTTTCTTCAGCACCCAACCGTATGCATATGTACTCCCCAATACTGAATCACTGCGCTGCTTTCAGTTTTTCTCACTCATGCACAATATATACCCTTTTGTGCATTCATCTCTTGTACAATCTTATTTTTTTACCTCTCACATCATGTACATCCCAGGTCGCAGTTTTCCAAAGAATTGCTAGGTCGTCATCACATGATGGGCCTAGTCTCTAGCTTCCGATGCCCATTATGGCTTTGGCTGTCCGAGGCTTAAATATGTAGAAGCGGGACGAGTCACTAGCACATGCGCACTACCGGCTTATGCTGTCCATTGATGGATGTTGGGCAGTTTTAGCAGCAATGGTGCAAACAATAGTTGTAACTCCAGGTCACTTCCAGGTTCGTTCGCTTTATTCCATATCGGCCAGTATCTCTGTTGCAGAGACTGCCGGAAAGACCTCCAGTGCATTGCCCGTCCGCGACGTTAGGGGACAATACCGATGAACGATGCACTTGCGGACTGCATAATAATTCGACATATTTATTTTCATTTAAACGCAAACTGTGACACTACAAATAATGCCAACATTCATTAACAGAGACGACACACAAACGTTACACAAGAAGTAGATATACCTATACTATACCTATATTTACTTACCACCAATTGTACTCGTGGCAGACGCTAACCCGACAAAAGCATAAGCGCGCTAGCAGACAAATTGTACGGGGACGTAACTAAAGTGGTCAACAAAAAGTTAGGCAAAAGCAATTTGTAACACAATTTTCAATTAGCTGTTACTCTTTTAAACGTTGACTTTTTTAATGTGGTTTACACTTCGCAAAAGCACACTTGGTCTAGATTATGCAAAATAACACATTCTTTTAACAAAGTTAAAAATTCCATATTATACTGGGTGTAAGATAAAGCCGTGTAAAAGTTGCCGAAGTTTCGTTGTCCGACATTTTGTCTAAAACAATGTATCGTCTCCCACTATGGATAATAACTGAGCTAATATCAATACCTCTAGACGGTTTCGCCAGTTTTTTTTATAAAGAAATCTTAGCATTTTGTACAGGGCGAAACAAGGAAATTGTAAAAATCATGGTAGCCATATTACAATTGGCAGCAGATAACTTGATTTTTTTGTAAAGAAATATTAGTCAACTTCTCTTGACAAATATTCACGACAATGTTATTCAGACATTTTTTGCATCTACAGGGTCTTATAGCAGAAAGTACTAATTTCGATGGCTAACAACATAATTGTTATATTGAATTGTATTGAATTTTTAGCCAGTCTGTATAACGTAAAAACCCCATTTAGACAAAACATAGTGTGATTATGAAAAAACTGAAGTAAATAGCTTTCAAACCACGTAAGGCTTATCAAAATCTGTCAACGTGTTTCCAAATTAGTGTTTTTAAAATAAATGTTTATAATTCATATGTTTCGCACTGTATAACATGCTAAAATGCCTTAATCAAAAGACGAGAGAAAATATCCAAAGATATTGATATTAGATTACTTATTATCCATAATATGAAACCATAATTTTTAATAAAATGGTGGACAACCAACCTTTTGAAACTTTTACACGGCTTTAATATACACCCAGTATAATATTAAATTTTTAACTTTTCCAAAAAATTGTGTTCTGTATAATCTAGACCAAGTGTAGTGCGAGGTGTAAACCATGTCAAAGAAAAAATCAATTTAAAAAAGGAACAACTACTTGGAAATGGTGCTAAAAATTGGTTTTACAAATCTTTTTGTTGACGACTTTACTCGATTATTTCTGTTCTTATGGATAAAGGAAATCCCTTTTTATTTTGTTAAATCGTAAAACTGTTTACGGAAAAATATATGTCACTTAAGACTTTTTGATGTCGTAGCTATATGCTCTATAAAAGAGAACTAAATGTGCAAGAGAGGTGTGTTTCTATGCTTTCATAACTTAGAAATCAACGAAAACCATTTTGCGTCCAATATACGGTCGCAAAATAGTCACGGAGGCAAAATGTAATGTGCGGAGTCTTGATAAGGATGTAAGATAGTGCTATGGATGTATATATATATATATATATATATATATATATATATATATATATATATATATATATATATATATATATATATATATATATATATATATATATATATATATATATATATATATATATATATATATATATATATATATATATATATATATATTGGAATGTTGCACTACACTGTAATCACTTTTAAATATACACTTTATTTGTTTGCTGTACTTTCAGTGATTTGTCACTGGAAGTACAGCAAACAAATGAAGTATATATAAATATATATATATATATATATATATATATATATATATATATATATATATATATATATATATATATACATATTTGGGTAAATTTCAAAGCTGCTACCCTCTTTAAATTTTTAAATATTTTTCTGTCACATTCTTAGAAAACGGGTACTGCTTAGAGATGTCTTTTTTAAAATAACCCAACAATTTACTCTAAACATGGATACCACTTAAGAGATAATGTGTTTTTTTAAATAATCAAAAAATTTATTCTAAACAAGTAGTATTGTATTTTATTTCTTTAAGATCAGCCTATTTCCAGGACAATGGAGACAACCTCGAAGAGTCATTTCACCTCACCCCATACTTAGCACAACCCCCGCCGCTTGTAATCAGGTTAGGGACCATTTACATGCCTACCATCGCATGGTACAAGAGACACATGTATCAGCGTCAGTCTGAAGAGCAGGTGCAGACCGCAATTGTGTTGCACCTAAAATTATATACAGAAGGGGAAGAAAATTAAAATGTATAAAGTCTCAACGGCCTTCTTCTTATTCTAAAAATAGAAATTTTTTATCTTGTAACAGATTATAAAATAAGTTACCTAAATATTTGAATCAATGTAATATGGTTTTAAATAATAATTATCACCAATTGTACATAAGTACTTTTCAAAGTTTTTCATTCAATGTGTTCTCTCAATTTGTGCAATTTATCCAGATAACTTAAATTAGACAAATGGCAAGGTAAAAAATGCTATGGGGTTAAGGAGTCGCGGGCCAAAGGACTCCAGGGGGCAAGCTGAGGAAGTGGAAATAACAACATAAACTTTCGATGAAGCTTTCCCCAAGACCGTCATGTGCGGTGAAAAGCCGCATCCTGCACGAGGTGACCCTGCTAATAACTAAACATGACGGATCTAGACAAGGAGGTCGAACTAAACTCCCCCAATCTTCGGTGTCACGTGAGCCGTGTCTAGGGATGGATGGCGTGAACGGAACCTCTGGAGTACCGGGCAATCCTCCAGAGTAACCTGCCTTGCACCACACAGGGGGTTCTGATGGTGTGGACAGTATTTCCTCCATTCTCGTGGGAACAACATGAAGATAATAAATACATATAAAACCAGAACCAATGAGGCTTGAGGAGTGGCTTCGGCTACAGACTTGTGCCTTGAGTCTATTCCGGAAACGGAGACGAGCCAGGGGGCGGCAGCGGACTCTGGAGGTCTCACGACCGACGTAGATACGGGGGATCAGGGGGTAGCTTCAGCCACAGACCTGTCCCCGACACCCAAGCTGGAGGCTGGGCCGCCCTCCAGTACGGCGAGGTCCGCGGACTCTGGGGGCCCCTCCACCAGTGAGGACCCTACTGTAGGGGTAGAGGGACTACCCAGGCAGTCCAAGCGTCTTTCCGGGGCGCAAAGAAAGAAGTTCCGGAGGGCGCAGAAAATGGCGACCGGGACGTGGACGGTCGAGAAACCTGTGAAGGCGCAAGAGGGGAGTGCGAGTCAGAAGAGGACGCGCTCGAAGTCTAGCACGCCCACTACAGACAGACGTCCCAAAAGGGCCAGGGCACCTGTAAAGGCGCAAGAGGAGAGTGCGAGTCAGAAGACGACGCGCGGTGGCTCTAGCACGCCTACTTCAGACGTCCCAAAAGGACCAAGGGCGGAACACCGGCGCAGACTGGCTCGTATAGGGAGGCTGCGGAGGGCCTCGGGATAGCGGTGATTGACAGACGCCATCCTGAGGTCACGCTAGACCAGAGGGGCGCACCTGGGCGTCCAACAGACCAGGCAAAGTCCCTGAGGCCAATAAGTCTCGTGTCCTTCTTGCTAAAAACAGTGGAAAAACTGCTCGACCGTCACATTAGGGGCGGTGTACTGGAAGCATATCCCCTACACTGCGGACAATATGCATACAGAGCAGGATTCTCAACAGAAACAGTACTGCACCAACTGGTGCTGAAACTGGAGAACAGGGAGGTGGTGCTGGGGGCCTTCCTAGACATAGAGAGCGCCTTTAGCAAACACCTCGTTCGGATCGGTTCTGGCAGCTGTTCAGGAGCGTGGAATAGAGGAGACCTGCTGCAGGTGGATCGGTTCCATGCTGAGGGACAGGGCGGTGTTCACCTCACTTGCGGGAGGGACTCTGCTGGTGGGGGTGGCGGCGGGGTGTCCGCAAGGGAGCGTTCTGTCTGCCTTGCTCTGGTGCCTAGTCATGGATGGTCTGCTGGGGAGGCTCTTGGGAGGGGGGTATGAGGTACAGGGCTATGCGGACGACATTGTCATCATAGTCCGAGGAAAAGTCACACAGACAGTGTGGGAGCGCATGCAGACTGCACTGAAAGTGGTGGACGGTTGATCAAGGGCTCGGGGTGAGCCCTGAGAAAGCAACCATCGTGCCGTTTACGAGGAGGAAGTGCGACAGCCACAGAACTCTCACTCTATACGGTAGGAGCATTCCAATGGCCAGGGAGGTAAAATATCTTGGGGTCGTATTGGACTCTTAGCTAACCTGGAATGGTCACATTGAAAAAATACTGTGTAAGGCAGTCATGACCTTAGCCGTCACTAGGCAGTTATATGGAAAAACGTGGGGACAAAGACCTATAGTATGGGCTACTGGCTGTACACAAGGGTGGTCAGACCATCGTTAACATACGCGGCACTGGTCTGGTGGCCTAAGGTGACACAATCCAGTGTCAAACAAAAACTAGACAAGATCCAAAGGATGGCTTGCCTAGGCATCACGGGGGCCATGTCTTCAACCCCAACAGCCGCCATGGAGGTGTTGCTGGATCTGCCCCCCTACACTTAGTTATTACGGGGAGGGCAGGCTAGGACTATACAGACTAGCCTGCAATGGTAGACTGAAGATCAACCCAGGCTTCAGGGGCCACAGCAAAATTCAGGTGATCGTGAAGAGGAAACGCCGGGCTACCACGGGACGCGCTCGTCTGGTTCACGGACGGATCCGGCGGGGAGCGTTGGACGGGGGCAGGTGTTTACTCGGAAGGACCGAGGGTAGGTCATAGTATTTCCCTCGGAGCCCATGCAACGGTGTTTCAGGCCGAAATGTACGCCATCCTGCACTGTGTGCGGGAGACAGAGCAATATAAAACCTCACCCTACCAATCGCTGTGCAGACTAGTTCAAGGCACAGTGATTTTGGAATGGGTGGAGTAAGACTAAGGGTATGCACAATCAACCAAAGGTTGCAGTGCTATCGGGGCGGCAAGGCCGCGGACGAGCCCTGAGCGAAAAAAAAAAGGAAAGCTATATTATTGATCTATGTAAGATATCGAACATTTTCAAATGTTATCTATCAAAGTACATGAGTCTAAATAATATTTTATGAAAACACAACTCTTATTTTCCTTGCAAATAAACTGATCCAAGCTATTAAGTAACACACATGTCAAGTTTTACCAAAAATCGATCAATTATTTTTATACAATTTTAAATTTTTTCTATGAAAATTCGCTAAAACATCGTTCTAAACTTGCATGATTTCAAATATTTATTTCAGTTCTTCACCCAGTATAATAACTGTATATGGTTTAGTAAAGATACAATAATAGAGAATAGAGCAAAAACCCACTCGATAAGAACAAGAAATAGATTTATAGCCTGGCCCATTTATAGTCAAGGTGGCCCTGGTTGAAGCATTTATAATACTGACAACACTGCTTATTTCCAAGGTAATAAATATAAGTCAATGAGTTGTATCCGATGCTGATGCCATCTCGTATACAACTGCTAAAGCTGTCATGTTTGATGAATTTGCCTGAGGCAGTCGTCGCCAACTAATATTGCACATATAATAAAAAATATAATAAAAAAACACTAGAAGAGTTACATATTTAGATTTTATTGAAATCAAATCTTTACATGTTCCTGCAGGTAATGGATAGTCAAAGTCATTTCTTTTGGAACATGTTCATATATATAATCTCATTCAAATCATTGGAATATTTAAGAATTTCGATTAATTAGAATAACACAAAATATTTTTTTGAAATTTGTGAACACTCATCACCATTTGTGGTTTGTCTAGATTATGCAGCTTTTTAAACTGTTCCAGTAGTTACTATTTTTTGAGATAATTACAATTTAACGAGGCTGCGTTTTCCTATATTAAAGTGATACCCAATGCCACCCTTAAGAGTGCATTTTGGTATATAGGTAAATTGAGTGATATATACATGTTTTCACTTCTAGATTCCAGCGTATCAATTTGAATAAATATTTTAGAAACACCTGTATATCTTTTGGGACTGTTGTTTTATTAGGGAAGTGAAATCCAAGCCAAATTGAAGTGACTAATAGCTATCTTCTTAAAATAGGAATATATACCTACCTTGTTTATCTAGAGCGAGCTTGCTCAAAAAAGAAAACCATTTAAAAATGAGAATTTTTATTAACGCACAGCAGTGCGTACATTCACTAACTTTAGATACTATAAATTCTCAAATATTGAGGTTAATATGTACCTAGGTAATAGAAATAATTATGAAATATGTATAAACATAACAGTTCACTTTACATTCTTAGTTCATCTCCCTACACAATATTCTTACTGCAGGATCAGTATGTGTTTATATTTAACGACTATATTTTCAATAGGCACATTACAATTAAAACCACAAAGATTTCACATATTAATAGTTTCAGGTAATATGGATATTACCATGAGATGCTGTTTTTTGTTAAATATATACACATAACAATCTTTATTAGAAAAGAACAGTGAAACACTTCTTTTTATATTAATAATATGCCTCAACACTATTTAGAAACAAACAGACCTTTGTGAATTAAATTAAAGATTCAGAATTGATTATGATTTAGTTTTAATACATACTTTCTTGCATGATATATCTTTCAGCCTATTCTGAATCTAGAATTGAAGTGAGTTGATTTCTTGAGAAAAACAATATAAATTTAACAATATATTTCTCATATATCTACAAGTTTCATAATGATTTAGTCATATATATTACATAGTTTTATTTCTAATGAGGGGCGGGCATGTAGTACAATGCACCATACAAGTAGCAAAGGTTATGCATACAAATTCATAGAGCTCTGATATATTTTATTATCAAAAAGCAATCAACTTACAAGATCCATATCAAAAGATTGATTTTCACCTACAAGACTTATAAGTAGTATAATAAAAGCACACATTTAATTCTATTCATTCACGTTAGTTATTAACAATCCTTAGATTCTTGATTGTACTATCATGAAATGATTTTCAGTACTGACAATTTAACTTAATCGAAGGGACCTTAAGTGGATCATGATTTAGTGAACATAATCGAAAGGACATAACAATTTTCTATTATTGTCGTTAAACAAAGAATAAAAATTTGGCACAAACTTTAGAAGGCATAAACTTCAAAAGTGCTAGTGGCATGTACATTATTTTATTCCTATCTAGTTTGTGAAAATCCTAGACTAGACTCAGAAAATTGGGACGGAGATTAATGTAGTATCACTGATGGTCAAAGGTAGAAGGCTCCTATATCCTTTTCGTTTTTATTAAATGCTTTACCAAACAGCTTAAACGGACAATAGTTCTATAAAAAAAGAACCTAAAGCAGACTTCATAACAATGATAATTTCTTATTCGAAATCCAACACTTTTTATATTATATAAAATTTTCAATATAAATCAAAATGAATAAGTTGAGTGAATATGTTTACTATAAAGCATTTACCTGCGTTCTGAGTGCATGAACATGATTAGGTTTTGAGAATAAATAGCAAGTTCACAGCATATACAAATATTTTTCATACACACATATCTCTCTAAAGCTTTTGATAGGTCAACCATACTGACTGCAGTCATATCTAAACTGCACCTGGAATTGGTGTGAATCTGTTTTGTGGATCAGAAGTTACTTGCATAATAAAGCTCAGTATAGTTTAAAAAGTAATTTAATTTGTTCAGTAGTTTCAGTACAATCGAGGGTATGATCTCATATTGGCTCATTGACGTTTAACTTCTTTGTGAACGATGTTTCTGATGTATACAGAACTCTCAGTTTTTCATGCTTGCAGTGGACTTAAAAGTTATTTAGAACACTTCAAAGCTTACATGATGTTTAGTTGCTTCAGGATGATTTAGATTGTTCTTCACTTGAAGGAAAAGCCCT
This sequence comes from Tillus elongatus, assembly GCA_964006375.1. Lineage (NCBI taxonomy): Eukaryota > Metazoa > Arthropoda > Insecta > Coleoptera > Cleridae > Tillus > Tillus elongatus. The sequence goes on along the minus strand of OZ023264.1, from coordinate 101,745,222 downwards.
CCTCACGTGCTATATATATATATATATATATATATATATATATATATATATATATATATATATATATATATATATATATATATATATATATATATATATATATATATATATATATATATAGAGGGTTTGACAATGTAAGAGTACCATGTTCTTGGTGATTACAACATAATTTTCTTGAACGAGGTTTACCCTTTTCTGCTGGTAGCTACCAAAGAGGACATGATGAACCCTGAGGAATGTGAACACATTTACTCAGGCTGTCAACCGGCCGCTAGGATGATTGGCTCACCCAAAATTGGATTATTGCTTGTTCATAAGTATAAAGATGCCCTGGAGGAGCTTGCCACAGCATAAAGTTATAAAGTTAATGTAATTTCCAAGGATCTGCGAGGTGGGGGATATGAGGAAGCAAACAATATTGCAAAACTCGGTTCTAGACAGTTTTTCTATGGACCGGGCCACACTTTAGTCATAAGTAGGAAATGCATTACCCCTAAACTGAGCAAATTGGTGTTAAAAGCCATGACGAATGACTACAGGACAGTTAGTGGCTGCAGACAGATAAAACCATTCGTTGCCGAATCAGGTAAAACAAAGATGGCATAGCTGCTAGACAGAAATATAACGTTTTCTCAAGCACCAGCAAGCTAAAGAAACACCTTACTTTGATACAGATAGAAACAGATCCCGTTTGTTTGACATTTCATGATGTGAAAAAAACCTGTACAAATGTGAAGCGCTCAGAATTTTTAGAGCAAAATGGTTGTGGACAAAGGGCACTTCAAAAAAGCTAGGCTTATATCCGTGGATAATCACTATGACCTTTACTCAAATAGCAAGTGTTGCTACAGAAGATGAGTAGACCATGGTTATTGGATACCGAGGTTGGCACTATGGCTTACTTGCCTGCTGGTGCTAGCCTACCTACCAATGCTAATATTACTAGATATGTTCTTTAATTGGTGCAATATTAACATGCTGGACCTGAATATTAAAAACTAGATGTTCTAAAATAACGTTTCGTAAAATAAGTGGTCCGATTAAATATGTCTATATTCTCACCAGAAAGGTACTGAAGAATGTAGATTAGTTTTGGAATCTGGGGACATTTTTTTACTCAAAGGTGTCACTTATCCCTTCTATTACTGTAATCGTTCAACATGCCCCTAAAATGTTAAGACTTTTTATGTTGGCCCTGCACTAACTTTCAAGTGGATTCACTTAAAATAATTTTTTGTATGTAAACTATTTTTGAATAAAACTCAATTGTTTGGTTGCTTTCTTACAACAACCATAGTGACTCTCTGAAGGGGGTTCAGCATGAACTTTTGAGATATTGTGCCTACAAAATGTGGTATATTGTTGATCAGTATGACGGCCACTATTCGATTTAACAGTGTTATCACATTATCAATGAAATGTATATTGAAAAGGCATTGTCTACTGTCAGTAAGTGTAACCATAACCAGTTATTAAGGATCAATCTTTTGGTTTATTGTCATGAATCTTTAATTTGTTAAACCTAACAGTAGTGCATTTTAATGTAAAAATTATTCAGTTATTATAAAAAATCTATGAATTAATACAAGAAAATCTGTAACACATGACCAGTGTATTGGAAAACAACAGACTTGCTTAAATATAGACTTCGGCTACCGCCTCAGTTCACAAATTTAAACATTGTTTGTTACTAATTAAATTAAACTGTCTTGAATTACCAATTTTTGTTTAAGGAGCATGGGTTAAGCATATAAGTATTGCGATATAAAAATTAGTTTTTAACAACAGAAATTCAGTTGAAAAGTATTTAGGGTTGTATGTTACATTTATAAGGACAAGGAAAGAGTTTTAATGATGGGTAACCCCCTTTTGCCTAAAATGATCACTATTAGCTAACATTTTTGTTTTCCTTTCTAATGAAAAATGAAAGAGGGTGGTAAATATTGTAAAGCTTGTTATTTGATATACTTATTGTCCATCTTTAACGATTCCTAGAAACATACTCAACAATTCATATGAGTTTATTATCCAAACACCATATACTATTGATTAATTTAGTACGAATAGTGCTCCTCGCAACTAAGATGTGTTATAAATATAAATGCTACAACTATGGGTTATTCTGAAAAACCTACCAGTCTTTTCATGTTTATCTTTTTGATCAAATAACTGGTAAACTGAGATACTCTTAGCAAAATGGCGATTAAAAGTACCCATTGTTATTACTAAAATAAAGAAAATTATGACCCACTTAAAGTCACCAACTGCTAAAACGATTCGGGTGCAATAATACAAACATGCAGTTATTGGTACCTTGTTATAAAAATACAATACAAAAGCTCTATGAATCATGAAATTTCTAGCTTCACTAGAAATTAGGCTGGTCATGCATAACTTATTAATGATTTTCTTCATTAATTTGCCATCTAAAACACAATATGCTATATTTTTCTTATATAAAGCTTCTCTTCTAAGTGAACATAACAGTGCTTCTAAAAAAGTTTTGGTAGTGAAGTGGCACCATCATATAGAAAAGTTCTTTGGCTGTATAAATTGTAAAATTAAGAATACAGTCCTAATCATTTACACCTTTATAGTGCAATAATATTGGTTCTCTTTAATTCACTGATAAAGCATTGAAAACATTATCAACAAATTAAGTACACCAGTGTTTATTTATTGCAATACAATCAATTTGTGTTGCAGTTAACATTTTTATTGCAAAATCAAGTCAGCGTTTCTAAGTTTTTTCTAACCTAAGCATCATATTCGATGTATTTCAAGATGTGCAGTAGCCTCAAAAATATTTATGCTGGATAATTTTAAAAGTTGTAAACTTGTATATAATTTTTTGATAGTTACTGTAGGTTGTCCAAAGGAAACCCGTTTTTTATAATTACTCAATAATAACAGAAAACACAATTTAATTTTAATCAAAACTTGCTGTGTTCTTTTCAATATAACACTAAAAAAATGTTTCTGACACAAATATAAATAAAAGAACCACTTTAGGTTATCACATCTGCTGATAACTGATAATGTTGATGTCACCAGTAGGATACACAAGGATATGAAAGAAAAATTTACTAATATTTAGAGAGCGAGGTGGATATGAGACTCAGCGTGAATAAAAATATGGCCAAGTACAAGAGTGACAAGATGAAGAGAAAGCATATATGCACAACATAATATTCCAGCAAAAACCTTTCTAAGGTGGCGACTGAATTCGTCCACCTGGGGAGATTTATCAACCCCTTGAATAATATAATCTGAGATGTGGAAGATCCATATGAATGTAAAAAAAAACAGATACCACTTTGGGCTGTCTAATTAACTAAAATCAGGCTTATTTTAGGGTCGCACTCTGCACAACACTTTTTGTATGTCCTGTACTATGTGCAGAAACCTTGACAGAAATGAAAAACGACAAAGGTAGGATTTAGATTGGTAAGAATAGCAAATACAGATAGATATAATTTTGAATTCCACTTGGAATACAGCCTCAGCTAGATACCCTATCCACAAGCACATTGAATTAAGAAAACAAACAAAAGCTTTACATTTCACTTTTTTTAACCAAAATGTATACATCACTAACAGTTAATTTTATCAAAGTTACCTTTGTAATAAAAAAATTGACAAAATAAATTGGTGTCAAAACTGGTTAATTGACTTTTATTATACAGCCAAAAATGTAGGATTGTATGTACAATTGACAACAATCTATAATGAGGAATAACGTCAACAATACATTTCAAAAAAGCTAAAATACAAATTGTATTTTTATTGAAAAAGGATATCGAAAAGATATCAAAAAATGTTTGAAAATAACACCATATAACAACTGAATTTAAGATTAAACGTGGGTTCCACGTTCTTATTTGGGAAAACTTTCCTACATATGTTACCTGTCAAAAAACTATTTTGCTTTATAAAAACTTATAACTGCAAGCATAATAATATAAACCTATTACTCTGGCCAATGTAAAAAAAGGAGTCATCAAGTGTTTAGGTATGTCAGACAGTATGGAAGCCAATAGATACCAACAGCTGTATAAGAAAGCAGAAACATATCTCTACAAAAATTAGACCTCAAAAGATTCTTTGAGATAATGAATCTCAATGTGTTTGCAGTAGCCTTTTTTAAATACCAGATACCTTCTGTGATATGTTCTTGCATATTTAGCATGGGCTATTCAATAAAAACAAAGGAAATTATCTGGGTAAAACCATACCGAAAATATCAAAAGTATTGCGCTTTTTATCCATGTAGTTGATAAGCAATAACTTTATATTCAATGTAAAATGTTTCAAAACACATTAAAACATGTTAACATGTTTAAAGCAAGTGAGACATATTGATTCAATTGCAGTCATTTGATCTAACTAATAAGAGCAGCTCTAACACACAACATACAGCTCTATTAATCTCACATCTTTTATTTCTGATGAATACCAAAAATAGCTTACAGAAAGAAGCTAACATAGTTGGCAAAACAGTTACTATACATTTTTAAGAATATAGTGTAATTCATAAATATTTTTAATAAATTTACATGAAGACTGTGGCGGTTGGTACCAGAGGGCACAAGAGCACATGCCCCGCACTGCTATTCCCTTAACAATATAATAAGTTTGCTAAAATAATATTGATAAAGTTAGAATCAGAATCTTAAATGTTTCGGAGGCCCAAATCACAAAGCGAAATAGCCAATACTTACTTCCACTGCCAGGACATGTGCAAAATGAGTTCTTTACTGTAACGAGAACTATGCAGTAAGGCTAAATGTACTATCACCATAATTAGAACCGCAGACTGGTTTCGCTCTAATTAGAGCTCGCCAGTGTGATATACTAATCACAGCGACACACCTATAAAGTAATACGGCTATGGTAGCCAGCCTTCCAGAACATTGTGAGATGTACGACAGGGTCACCATCTCGGTGCGGAACCAGGTAGTATATTGTCACGACAACTTCAATTAACACAAAATGTTATGAAATAGAGACTCTGTACAACCAACTAACAATTTTGTAAATTGTCAGTCCTGGCCCATTTCTTCCCTAATATAGGGACCATGTATGCAAGTCTAGATGTATTCTTACCATAATTAGAACCGCACACTGGTTTTGCTCTAATTAGAGCTTGTCGGTGCGATATACTAATTACAGGTAGGTGTGTTCTCGCTGTAATTAGTATATCGCACTGAAGGGCTTTAATTAGAGCAAAACTGGTCTGCGGTTCTAATTATGGTGAGAATACATCTAGCCTTACATACATTGTCCCTATATTATGGAAGAAATGGGCCAGGGCTGACAATTTACAAAACTGTTAATTGGTTGTACACAGTCTGTATTTTATAACATTTTGGTAAATGGAGCTGTCGTGACAACATACTACCTGGTTCCACACCGAGATGGCGACCCTGTCGTACATATCACAATGTTTTACGAGGCTGGCCACCATAGCCATATTACTTTACAGGTGTGTTGTCGCTGTAAGTAGTATATTGCACTGACGAGCTCTAATTAAAGCGAAACCGGTTTGCGGTTCTAATTATGGTAAGAATAGATCTAGCCTTACATACATTGTCCGTATATTATGGAAGAAATGGGCCAGGGCATCTCGTACATCCCACAATGAACTATATAGTAGTAAACACAATAAACCATCGAACATTGATGCACATCCTACTGCTTTTAAGGCGGCCGCGGCGCACATTTTGGATGTGTGCTTCCATAACAATTCAATCGTCGCTAATCTTTTGTGCATTGCACCATCTGTTTATTGCAGTTTAATAATGTGTGGCATATAAGCTATTTAAAAATGAATTCATCACTCCTTTATTGTAGAAAATGGACCTTTAAATTATGAGGATAAAATAGCTATTAAAAGACTTGGCAGGACCACCCCAGCGTTGGATATTAAAAAATCGACTGCATGAACAGTGAGGCAACTTAAAAGATATTTTAAGATAAACGTGTATGACAAGGCTATGTGGTTATGTGGGTGTCCTGAAAGGAATAAACTGTTCTGTTTCATTTGTATTCTAAGCAGTGGCGGCTCGTGACTATGGGAGTGGGTGAAGCAGAATCAGCATGGCCCCAAAGGGGGGTCCAGGGAGACGAAGACCTCCCTGCGCCGCAGCTGAAATTTTAAAAAATTTTCAAGGTCACGTGTTCTCCTGACACTTCAGTATTTAAATGAAAAATCCATTTGTACAAAAATATTGACTTTCACAAGGAATATTTTTTTGAAAAAGGAATATTCGAAGAGGACACTGTGCACATACTGTACACGCACACATACGGTAATATAATACGGGGCATATTACCTGAAAATCGGTTTATAGAGGGAAGAGCTACAAGTATATTTTTTTCAAATTCAAGGCCCTTCTCATTTTTCTACAACTTGAAATTTTGTATCTAATATTTTATTATTTTGAAATTATTATTTTAGAGGTGATAATAAACAAATCAATTCCACTTACCAAAAAGAAACATAAAAAATCCAACTTTTCAAAGTCTGTAAATGTGACACATACCAGATTATTTAACGGCACCATAGTAAAAATAAAAATATGCCTCTGACGATCCGACTCAATCTAAACAAACGACATAAACTAAGATTTGAAGCAGGCTCAAAAGGTTGCATCAATTTTGTGGCACAACCTGCCAGTGCGTGTGCCGCTACCATGGCAACCGTCTCATGCAAGCGTCCCGAAACAGAGGCAGCATTTGTATACAAACAAAGCTGGCTCAGTCAGTCCACAGCTGCTTGACTCTCTACAGTTCCACAATATGTAAGCGCTGCACGTTGCGGCATGTATACATTCAATTCGGTGATCAGGGACGGGCTTGCAAATTATATCGTACCATAAATTACTGTAAAAATACATTATCAACTGCGGCGTGATGTAACAAGACATTTTTATGTGGTTGTACCAAATGAATTTGAGAATGAAAAAAATTAAAATTTTGGTGGACTTTGAATAAAAAAGTTTAGTTTAACCGAAAAATATAGGTGAAGCAGCGCTTCACCTGCCTCATCTGATGAGCCACCACTGATTCTAAGCAATAGTTTACAGCCTTCTCCAACAACAAAGTGGTAAATATCTTTGGATCAAACAAGTAAAGAAGAATTGAATTCAATTATAAACATTAAATAATAATCTGTTTTTACATACGTGTATTTGTGTTGGAAACATCTCTAACTATAAAAGGACTAAGTGAAAGACACCATTTGAGTTCATACTATTTATGGGAAAAGTGCGTTGTCTTCAACGTTTTCTGGTAAGTTTTTTGCCAATGTTTACTTATTGTTGCAGATATTTTTGAAAAAAAATCAGAAAAAGTAAATGACCATGAACTTGGCTGAGTACAGATTTCCCACAACTTGCCTTTTAGAGTAGTGCGCCCCAATTTTTTATATCACTGCATTAAGCATTGGCCATGCATAAAATTCTGAGTTTTATGAAGTAAATAACATTACTTTATTGATTTAGAGTCATTGGAATATAAGCTATTGCATGTGCACAAATACAGTAAAGTATATAAAACTCAATTGTATGTCGGAATTTTTTAAAATTATTTTTGAAAACACGTTCCTCACAAGCTCCAAATTTTAACTTCAGTATTATCACCGAAAATGTAGTGTGTTTTTATTCGTTATTTAATGTTCAGATGTAATATTTTTAAAATTTTTCAACAAATATGGCCCCTAATAACAAAAATTCGGGTTCTGTATATTATTTCCTGAAGCATTGGTTAAAAAGTCGAAAGCTTTTTCTGCTCAAAATTATATACTTCATATCAGGTAACAAAAAAATTAAAATTTACCAGCCAGAAGGTCGATCAGTAACAACATTCAAGCCTGTGTTATGGTTGAAACTGATAAAACACATATTTGTCACGCATATAAAACAGACTAGGAAACTTATATCTAACAACACCTGCCTGTAATAATATAAACTGCTCTCCTTTGCATTTTGCAGACTATCAGAAAGTGATGAATAATCTCGAGCCAACAAACTGTAGGTCATGGCAGAATGAAAGAGCTCATGACATGCCATCAGTGTTGTCTCTGGTTTCAGATTTGTTGTATAAAACAGACTCTCAGAAAATATGATAGTCTTCATCTATATGTGACTTCTAGGTACATTTTTGGCCAATATGAACACCAAAAATTTAACCAATGGCAGTGTGATTCATCAATTTTGTCTGGAAACTTATTAAATAGTTTTATTTAGTTATTTATTAGTTAAGATAGAGCTGCTTTTTAGCAAACCATTTAGAAGCTTTCAACTTGGCCTCTCCTGATACATTGCACACTGGCAACATCTTGAGATTCACCAACAATTGTAGTATCATCAGTGTATGCCACCAGCTCAGTGCAAGATACACTGTTTGAAATGACATTTTCAATTATGAGGAACAAAAAAAGACCAAGCACTAACCCCTGGGGAATACCAAATTGAATCATCTTTGCAGTAGAATAACTCTTGTTGATAAAAACAGACTCATAAAAGCATAAATTTAAATTGTATTTTGAAGTAATTAGTTATAAAAAATGGAATAGTTTTATACATAATTTACATGAACATAAATAAGAATATATTGGACATATATTGGTGTGAAGAACATAGATCTTAAGGAACCTGAAATTGAACAAATAAAAAGTGACAGTTATGACCACAATTTTTGATGCTAATATGATGACGTGTATATATTTTAAATTGTGTTTTTACAAGCACAAGCTAATGCTTTTTGTAAAACACATCATATAATTTTATCACAAATGTATAACTATTGCTATAAAAAAGTCTAAACCATAAATTCTCAACTTGGCAATGAGAAAATATATATATTCGCAATCTAACATTTGTAGTGATATAACATGTTCTGGCACTCAAAGTACTGACAGAGCTTGTAAACAAAGTATGGTTTCCAAGACTTTGGCAATCACCAGAACAATAATTATGTTTCTGCAATCTTCACCCAGGAGAGGTGAGACATCACTAAGGATTGGTATTAGTGCTGAAATTTGGAGACAGTCTGACAACTCTCTCTCTCTCTTTTATTTATTCTTAAAACAAAGACGTTAGTAGTCCTATAAGAATATTTTTAAGCTGTTTCTTTACAAATGTGACAGTGGTTTTGTTCTTTGATTTTTGATCATAAAAAAATCAAAGGACAGATATAAAATAAATAAATTGTTGTCAATAAGATAACTTTTTAATTAGGTATAAATTTTTTACTCCAACATACATCGTACCTGCTTGAAACATGTCACTTTTAAGTGACTGTTCAGCTTCTGTGTACTTATAAAGATCTCAGATCTTAGGACATAATTTTTGTTCAATGTTAACTTTTTACTAAATACAATCGTAAAAACTTATTCTGTGGCTTTACAAATGCTTACTCTTTTCCTCTGCCTTTAACGCCATTGTCACACAGAAACATTTTTTTATTATTTTATCCTGCCTGGTGATGGTGTAAAAGACAAAACTGATTGCAAAGAAAACAAGCACTTGTGAAGCCACAGAAAAATCTCTACATCTGTATTTGGTATGGAACGGTCTCACCAAATAAGGGCAACAACAATTGATGTACATTTTTTACTCTTAACACATTACACTGTACTAAATACAGACATAGAGACTATTTCTCTGGCTTCACAAATGTTCGTTCTCTTTTTTTCTGTAACAGGTTTCACTGCCTGACAGCATCATGTTAAAAATGAGGTATTATTAATAAGACTGCTCACTTTCTTTATGCTAATAAAAATTAAAGATCTTATCATACTTAAAATGAATTCTCCTAGATTATTTTTAATAAGACATCAAGATTTTGCAATAAAAAAGGCATTTGTTTATTTATAGCTTTGTGAAAATTAGAAATTTTGTAGTGTTTCTAACAAGCAACACTATTTCTAAAAGTACACCAAGACAACAAAACAAGGCATTTCTTAATTATTTAGATACCAAAAGAAATTATAACTTTGTAGTTATTTTAAAACTGACTTTAACACACTGAACTATATACTTATTTTCCTATAAACGTTTTATGTAGTTTAGATAACCTTTCGATATTATTTAGCAACTTTTTTGTCAAACATATTTTCCATTGATTAAAAAAAAAGTAATGATAAAAAAAACAAAATAATAAGAAAATGAATGTAATTGGTAAAACGAATGTCTTGATACAATATAAATAACAATCCGTCTTAGAAATAATAAGTATACAATCATTTCCAACATTTATAATAATAATTAAAAGTACTAAATTTACATTATATATTTTTCTTTAGATTACAAATTATGCTACAAGTTATACAGCCTTCTGTACATAAATATTACATATGCAATTATTCAATTCTACACACACATTCATTCACTCAAACCGTGCAATTCAGCACATACAAAAATGACTGTGGTTAAAACTGTGTTTGCAAAAACAAATTTAAACTTATCGTTAAGTACTAATTAATTTAACTCTGAGAAAACGACACTTTGAATATGATGAGTATGTCCACATCAGATTTGTTAATTGTCTATGATATATTTTAGTGTTATGATTTTATTTTTTCCTCAGCTTTACAGAAATATCAAATAATAAAACCAAGTAACTATTTTTTTTGCTTCCATCTAATAGTACTTTATACTTTACTATAATCAGCTTGATAATATGTTGATTATACTTAATATCAAGTAAAATTATTACTACATTACAAAAGTAATGCAATTTTCAAACCTGGAACAGCTTTAAAATGGCATAAATTAAATTATAACTTTGCTGCTTCACATTTAAATTCAGTATCACAGAATTTTTTTAGTACATTTAATGTATCAGCATTGATAACGGGGCAAAATAGAATAAAATATAATTTGTACAGTAAAATAATACAGATACAAGTCAGCAGACAGAATATTAGGAAGGAAAAGTTGTGTAAAATAATCTGACATGCTACATTTCACCTTCATTTATATTTTTATTATGGAAAATAAATCAAAATAATAAGACCACAAAAACTAAGTATTTTAGTTTATTCAATGACAGCGGCATCTCAGGCCATTGTCATAATCTTTACCGAGCTATTCATTTTCAAAATTTTCAGATCAGGGCAAATTTTCGTTGCCACGTCTAGGAATCAAACCCTCTCAATATAAGGGCAGACACACAAATAGAAATGATAAATCTTTTTAAAAATAGAGAGATTCTGTTTCATTTCTAGGAGACTTGGCGGGACAAATATGTATGATTAATAATTTATGTGGTTAAAAGTGGCTCAGTTTGTAGTGGTATTACTTTACAAATTAAGACAATACAGCTGAATGGGTTAAAATCATACTGCTGGTGATATATTAGAAATGAAGATGGTGCAACTTCAACCAAGATTTATTATCACCATTCATACCGCCACTGCCTAGAAATGTCAACGCATTGCTATTTCCACTACCGCCTACTCACAAACATAAATAATTTATGGAGTTCCAATACCTTTTAGTGATCGAGTAATAATTATTGGAAACCACAATTTCAGGTGGATGTTTTATATTTCACTTTTAGGTAAGCATCATTACAAAACGCAAAAAGTAATTGATATGGCCTTAGATTAGGCATTAAATTGATTTTATATATATATATATATATATATATATATATATATATATATATATATATATATATATATATATATATATATATATATATATATATATATAGCATGTCAGTTAAAAAAAAATTAAACCTCAGGTAAAGAAGTACATGAGTAAACACACTTTTATATCAAAACTGGGCTATTATGGATATCTAATAATGTATTTTTTGTAATCAAGGTTAGTATAAAATATCTAAAATATTTGGAAAGAAGCATGTGACAAAAAAAATATATAAACTAATGTTAGATAATAAAAACCTGTTAAATCTTAAAAAAAACACATGCTAACTTGAAAAATCCCTGCTTTTTTGAAGTCTGTTAAAAATGCATAACATGAGGTATACAGAAGATAAATAAAATATGTGGAACATTAACAAAAACCCTATACACCTAATATAACTTTTTTTTTTGAATTATTTGTTTTGCACTTTGGTCAAAACAAATCTACAATCTCCAAATAGAAATTTATTATGGTTTAGTCATGTAGAATTTCCCAATTTTGATATAATGTGTCCAATTAATGGATTAAAGGGCATATAATACAATCATAACTATTAAATAAAATTATTACTCAGGAATTTTTCTAATTTAACCAGAATAAAATGATGAGCGTGCACTCAAATTATATGCTTAATATTTCGACATTGTGCTTAACAATCAAACAGTATTCTTAAAATATTGTACATCATTTAATGAAGTATTAAGATTGGCTAGCTAAATTGAAAACAAGTGCATACAAGTAAAAGGTTCCAAAGTTACTTCTGATAATCAAAGAGTTCATCCATAACAAAAAATTTATAATCTTAAATAGTAAAAATATTTCAAGCAGGGTATATATATAGTTAGAATAGAATAGTTAAAGTAAACTACTTAAACTGTTGCTTTATTTCAGAAACAATAAGAAATTAAAATTAATGAGCAAAGTGTAGTGCAATTTAAGTAACAAGCTAGCGTTAGGAAGTCACAGTTTTGCTCTATTATTTTTTTAATGTACAAACTGTGTTTATCAGTTTATTTTTATTCAGGCAGCGAGCTCATATACACTGCTACAGCTATAAACATTCTTGTCTTGATCAGACCAACCACAGTGCAATCATCTGAACAAAGCGGTGCACTAGACTATGTAACCCATGTTATCTACTAACTTAGCTACTTTAAAGTCTATCACCCATAACTATATATCACGTCTGATGAGGTTACACCTATCAATAACATCTATTGTAAAAAGAGTGGATCTTCTGGAATACAGTAGGTAAAGTGAATCATGGGTCCCTGTAATATACAATACTGTCTGTTAACAATTTTAAATGTAAATATTGATGGGTAATCGCCTCAGCAAAATAATGTTATCTGTTTATTATTATTGACTTTATTACTGTTTTGATTTGTGGTTCTTTTTCGCACCGTGCCAGCTATATGCAAAAGCTATGCTCATGGATTGATAGTTGTATCTCAAAACACACTGCATAAAGTGCGACAGGAATCTTGTAGCACATATTTTTGCCTCTCTTGGATTTATAACTGCGCAAGACATGTGTACAGAGATCTAGGTATTTCTCCTGTTGCTTGAACAATCGCCAGTATCACAATAACTATATTGTTTCTCGGAGAGCTTTCACTTTCTTTGCTAACAATAAGTATTTTCCTACCTTGTCTACATTGTGTTCCATATCTATTTTGTAGGTAATATCATTCTTCTAATCAGTTTTAATAGCCCAGTTTTACAGACATCTGCTGTAGAGGTGCGCAAACCCAAGTTTTTCTCGAACCGAACAATGCACAAATGCAAGCAAATATATTGCAACTTCAAACCTTTGAAATAGTATGTCTAAGGTTCACACTCGAACTTGTTAAAAATTAAATTGAACATCGGACTAACCAAAATTCTTCAATCTTCATATATCATCATAAATACAAAATTGAGGTATATTGCAACATACAATATTTGGTAGAAGATATCTATTCTTTTTGACAAAGCAAACGTTGGACAAAATTTGCAAATTGACTGGGTGAAAATGTCTTCCGGTGCTGATGTTAGTTGCGAAGATAGGTCAACATTGAATCAAAAACACAAAAATGTATATTGAAAACTTGTGTTTAGAGTTCTACATCTATACCTAAGTTCAATTATATATGCTTTTTGTTGTTTTAATTTTTTATCTAGACAGTTTAAACAGTCTTTTAGATTGTGGGGGTTAAAATTGAGCATGATAGTATAATAATATAATAACCACTTGAAATGTTAACTGTGTTTGATTGAGACTGTTTAATTTTGTTTTAGGCCATTGTGGAATAAAGCAAGTTTAACCTAGTATTTCTGGAAGGCAATATGTAATTACTATAATACATTCTGAAAAATTACATTACTAATTGCTTTTGAACATAGCCATCATAATGTTGTAACCAAGGGTGTTGAGATGGTAGGATATATAAAAAAATCTGTGATTGTTAAATGGCTTTGTCATGTCTCAATGTGTCCCAGAAACTGTTAAAAATACACATTAGTGAGATCTCCTCAAATTACGCTCACGTTACAACTTCACTATCTTTGGCAGCTTTCAATGCCCATCATGTTCAATTTTGAACAACGAACTTAGAACTACTTTGGAGAATCACATATTTCGAACTACTTTAACATCGCCGGCGCGTACAAATTTCAGAACCTATGGTTCGGTTCAACTATGGGTTCAGTTCAAAATTTCGAAGCTTCGTACACCTCTAGTCTGCAGTTGTCATTTTACATGACAGGCTTAGGTAAGTAATGGCAGTAAAGGGTACCTGCAGTATTTAGTTTATAGTTGGCACAGAGCTCCAGATGAATAATATTGGCGACATTTTAGTGCCTGTTGATGTGCGCTGTTGCTACAAGAGGGGTACAACAGCTGAGAAGATAGTCCAGTTTCTTCAGCATAACTGCATACCCTGCATTTAACGTAATTGTGCTTCTTCAAGAATTCATTTGTTATGACTTTCTGTAGGTATGACCTGATCCTGGATAGCACAGACGAAGCCCTCAGTTTATGTGCATAAACCAGAGTGACATAGCCATGCCATACAGGCATACTTGTATGCAGTGGATGTATTTAGGAATCTAAATGTGTCTGAGATTACACAGTTTCTAAAATTGTACATGTTAGGGAGTTAATTTTTGTGACGTGTGCAACTCTGACATAATCTGATGATAGTACACATCTAGTAGAAAAAGAGTTGCACATTTTCTATTTACTTAACGTTCTGTTCAAACGAGGAAACACACACCTCTGTCCCACATGTCTTCGTGCACTAAATGGTACAACGAGCTCTTTGGGAGATGGATCCCCTGTTTAGTACTTGCCTTTGAAAGAGCAACAAGCTGTTCAAGATCTGTTTTCATCCAGTTGATGTTCACAAAGCTGTATGTGAAACTGAAGCGGCATACATGTTGATAGCATAACTCATGTTCTTTCTGTTTAGCTGAATTAGCAGCATCCAGTTTAGGTGTGTTATGAGTTTTTCTTGGAGTAGTTGTCTTGCAAGGAGGTGATCAACTATTCAAGTTATCTGTACAGCTTGTCTCCTTCCTTCTGGCTCAAATCATGAACAGACTATCCTGCTCCTTGATGTGATACTTGTCGATCCCAAATCCTATATGGATGATTATTATTATAATTGTCATTGGTCAGCTTATGCAGTATTTTCAACTGAGTAAAAACTATTAGCTAATATTTATGGACTTTTGCTTTCACAGTATTCACATCCTAAATTAAATAACAAAATAATAATTTTTATTTGCAACTCTTGATAAAAAGTTAGAATTTATAAAATATTTAAAGCATAAATTTAAAGAAATTTTAAAACACCAACACCATTTAATTTTATTTAAAGTAGGCAAAATAAATAGGTTTGTTCATCTTCTTAAATTTTTTGTTTTTCTGCTCATTGTAAACTGGTACTTCAATTATAAGACACATTCAAACTCAACGATGCTAAGAAACAACTTTGGAAACAGTCAAGATGGCAAATGAAAACATTAAACTGCAATTGAAGTTAGTTTTATTAACACAGTATCACCTTATGTAGTGCTAACTGTACAAAAATCATTTGTGGGAAAAGAACAGAACAAAATTGAATCAATAGGTAAAATATCACTGAAAATCGCCAACCACAGTCCAAAACACAAACCATAACCATGGGTTGCTCAGCTATTTACAGTTGACCAGTTAATATAATATATATCATATAGCACATTTTAAATACAGTTCCGTTGTTCACAGCTACAAAAAACCATAGACAGACTGTTTTAGTTCTAGACATTCACGATAATTTTAGACACTGTTTTCAACTTGCAACACTCTTTCCTGATCTGTGTATCCTGTCGGCACCTAAGATCGTGTGCTATCTAAATATGCCGCTGCACCAAAATAAACACGGAACTTCTGTCAAAAGAAAACAGAACCATATAAAGAGCGAGACTTTATCACAAAATTTATCTTCACACTATTCACGAAATAAAGTGAAAGGTTGTTCAGAATAACTTATAAACTGAATATTACATAATTAGAACACAATCATCATACTCTTAAAGCAGGTGTTGCTAAATATTTTAATCAATAATTTTTAAAGGTTTAACACTTTCTCATTTAAATCGCATTTAATGATAATACTAGCTTATTTTCAGTAGTATGGGCAATCTTAAAATGGTTTAATAAATAGTTACTCGCATTAACCATTCTACTCGTCTAAATTTAGGGAATTTGCACAAAATAGGAACAGAACTAAAAAATATATCGTAAAACGACTAGTAAAGGTCCACTTGAAGTTGTATAATACATATATTTACACTTATTTGAGAATGACAATTCCCTACAGTGATATGGATAGTCATTTTCATAGGACTGTCAAATAAAAAATAAATGGTTTCTGAACGTTAACATTTAAATATTAAAGAGGTACATATATTTTTACACATACTTCTCCAGTGTATTCAATAAATACTGTTAACTGGTCAAATTCTCTTCTGTTATGTTTACACCAGTTTTTAAAGTGGTGTTTTTTTAGAGGTTTGTTTTTCGAATTGGCAACACTTTTCTCAGTGACAGCCAATTTAACAGCTGATAGCTGATTTGTGCTCAGTTTGGTTCGTCATTTCACCATGAATAGTGTGTGTGTGTGTGTGTTTTGATTCTTTAACGCCAGCCCATTTCCACGACCATGGCCAATCACCGACGCCAGGGAGCAGTTTCACTTCACTATCTTGGAAATTTTGCCGAAGCCTGCCTTTCTGTAAGGAGGGTAGGGATCTTTAACGTGCCCAACATCGCACGCACACGGGACCGACGGCTTTACGCCCCCTCCGAAGGGCGGAACGTGCAGACATTCAACTTGCTCAAATACAATGCCACAACCTCGGTTGATGTTAATGTTACAGTTTGTATTGAAAATGTGAAATGAGAACCCTGAGATTGAACTCAGTACCCTTCGGTTCAGAGGCACACGTTCTTACCATTGAACCACCGAGGCTCTACCATGAATAGACTTACGCCACAAGAACGCTTGCAAATTGAGCCAATTTATTTCAAAAATTGTGGTTCAGTTCGCAAAACTTACTGGACATTACTTACTATGTTCATTTTACGGTCAACATAATCGTCCATATCTGAGCAAGTAATTTGAATAACCATGGATCGCTTTTTACCCAAAGCATAGTCTAATTGATAATGCGCATCCGCAGAAATGTTGTACAGTGTGAGTTGAAAGTTTTTGATGGAGTGAAGCGTAGTATTGAGGAGGACCCAAATGAGTTGATTCGTCCACAGCAATTGGACTGTGCCCATTACCTTTATGAAGGATTGTGCGGAAATATCTTGGTTTAGGAGCTTACATGATTCCAGCTCGTGTGGGAATTGAAGCCACTAGACCATCGTGTACGCTGTATGTGCAGGGAATGGGCTGAAAAACGATTGATCCTCATTTTCACCACGAAATGTTGTTCAGTGATGAGGCTCATTTTTGGATGGATCGCTACATCATTAAACAAAATTTTCCAATTTGGAGTGGAGAAAATCCACGAGCTATTATTGAGATCTTTACATCCACAAAAAGTCACTGTGTGTTTTTGGGCTGGTGGAATCATTGGTCCACATTTCTTCAAAAATAATGCCAGACAAAAAGTTACAGATCGATGATTACTAACTTTTTCGTTCCTAAATTATGACAATGTGGAAGAGCTTTGGTTTCAACAAGACGTCGCAACATGCCACACAGCGCACGCCAGAAAAAATTTATTAAAGGAATTGTTTTATTTAAAAGTTTGCTTTTTCTAAATCAATGTAAGATGTCAAAACAAATCCATTGTCTAAGAATACTTTAAAATAAAAAAACCAATGGTGGTAAATATAAAACAGGGGAGTGCAAATTCTGCAAAGAACGCTATACATGTATTGCTGCAAGAATGGTCAGGCTTTTAATGAAGTGGACTAAATGACCCCAAAAACGTGAAAGAGATATTTTCAGTTTCAAAAGAGAGAAAAAAAGACAAGGCTGATGATAAGGTGATCATCTGTTCTTTTAGATAAAGTGAGTAGATGTTTCAAGTCGAGCTTTGAGTAGATTTTTCAAGTCAAGCTTTGATTACCTTTGCTTTTTTTATACAGAAAACCACTCAAAACAATGCAACAATAAGAAACTTTCTAGATTGTGTAGGTGCAACAAAACATCCAAATTAATCAAACAGAAAGTTACTGAAAAAATAACAAATTGTAAATCACTTACAATCATGTTAGATGATTGGACAGATATAAACGGAAATTCTCTTATTAACATCATTTTCACAACTCCTGAACCAGTCTTCTATTCATGTATTGATCTGAAAACAAATAGTCATACTGGCGAATACATAGCAAAGATCCTAGAAACAGCTACTGAAGAAGTAAGCAGTGACAAAGTACATGCTGTAGTTACCGATAATACCAACACATACAAAACATTGTAAACAGTGAGATCAGCAAAAACATTTTAGATAATGATCATTTTTGGCCCTTTATTCAGAACATTTACAATTTAATAGAAATGTCCAGCATAATTATTTCAACTTTTGAGTCAAGACTCGCCTGGCTTGAGCTATATTTCTTCTAACTTGCAATAAATATCAAGGTCTTTGGAAGAGTGATCATATTTTTTAAATGTACAGAATAAAGACAACACTTTTTGACAAGCTTAACTAACAGGATATATTCCAGTATATCTTAGACTATTTAAAGTTATTAAATTTTAAGTCGGTTGAGATAATGAAGGATACCGTATAGTATAATGAAAAAACATCGATCTGGGGCAAAGATATACTCTGGGAATCAGCAAAAGAAATTAACCATGGCATATGGTGAAAGGGATTTTGTGAAAAAAAGATAATTAACAAAAGTTGCTCTTATTTTCTTGACTCTATCTACCACTTCTGCAGCACACGAGGGAAATTGGAGTACATACTCTATTTTAAAAATAAAAAGGAGAAATGAACTAACACTCGTTAGAACAAATAAGCTTGTTTTCTCAAGTGTAACAGTTTTTCAAAAAAGAAGATCTAGTCTGAGACAAAAAATAATGATAAAGCTAAAATACGTTTAGATGCTGAAAACAGTAAAAACCTAGATTGAGATGAAACTGAAGCTCCATGACAGTGATAGTGATGGCAAGAGCAGCCTCACAGTGATTATTACGAAAAAAGAAAAACGCAAATGGATATAAAATAGAAATAGAATACTCAGAAGAGGATGATGCAGAATGTATGATTATTAAGAGAATGATTAATATATTTTTATCTCTACAAGAGAAAAACATTTATATTTTTTTGTTCTTGAAACTTTATAAGTGAATTACTAAGAATAAGATTAATATATTTTTATTTTTCAAAGAAACATTTTTTTAGTACTTTGTGATCCAGATACCTATAAGGTTTAGTTAATTAAAAGTAAAGTTACTTGGTGTGGCCATTTTGTCATTATATTTTAAACTAATTATAAAAATATGTTAATATGCATTGATCACAAATTTTTATTTTATAACATAGTTTATGGCAAAGTCATCTATTTTAAATAACAGCATTATTTCATTCTTATTTGAAAACAAGAAATGTCAGAAACCTAACATCATTTTCAATTTTAGAAATTCTAGACACCAGCAGTGTTGTTCTTGCTATTACAGTTGTAATAGATCTATTACAAAAATTCGATTACTTTATTATCCCTTTTGCGAATTGAAAGAAAATCTATTGCTATTACTATTTAACCTTCTGTGATTTTTACCTGCGGCGCCAGCTTAAGCAGTGCATTAAATGAACTCGTTTCCACATTTGAAAAAATAGGTACCTGCTCTGCTGTCGCTTCCCCATTCTTCAGCAACAGCTGATATAATGTTTTCTCAGCTAAATTCGATCAAAACAAAATAAAGAAACCGATTAAACATCGAAACATGTAGTTCCTTGATTTTCACCAAATAATTATTAAATGAAAGCAACTGCTGTAGTTTTCAACCCAGTGATACTTTGTTGAATTATAATATCAACGAAGATTCAGATCTATCTACTCAGGAGGATCTAACATTTTAGTACAAATAAAAACTTTGAACTTCAACAAAGGACTGATTAAATTTATTTCTTTTTGTTACATGAATTTTATGAAAGCATGATAATTGATTTTTGTTTTTTGTTACATATTTTTTTATGTAGTTTATTATATACTTTTAAGACTGCTGTTTTTTTAAATTGGTTTTTGTTTTTCTTTAAAACTGATTTCATTAAGCATTTGAAACAAGTAGATGCTTACTCTTAGTTATAAGACTGATCTGTCTTTTGTTTTTTTACCTTATATGTTTGAATAACATTTGGTTTTTGTACTTTATATGCGAATAAATTTTTTTGTATTTTTGGTTTAGGTTTTTCATATTTACAGAAGCCAATCCGCTATACCAACATTTTAGTGGTCCCGCCATTTTTACTCACAGAAATTCACCTCCATAGCACCGATACACGACGGTAAACTGTTATATTTGAGATTTATATTAACAACATACTTCTCATTCTTAGATTATAGTTCATGGTCTAAGATGTAGATGACATTTACTCTAGATGTCATTTATCCCTTGTTGTTCTGAGTTCTGTGACTCCGAACATCAATCCACAAGCCCAGCAGCCAACGCCAGCAGTGCCAGGTCGTGTTGGTGGAGTATATGATATAACCGACAGTTCTTTTTTGTTTCAGAAAAACAAAATTTTCATATTAGAAGGATTTTTTGCTTGTCTCAGTAAATTTCATCAACCTTTTGTTACTATTACGTTTTTATTACTAATTCTCTTACCAAACAATTTTTTTGATGGAACAACACTGGACACCAGACACAGGTGTTTTCTAACCTTCCAAAAGTACTTTTGTCATATGTAGGTATTTTTCATCAAGTTAAATTATATTTATTAAAACAACAAAAAATAGTCCCATTGAATTCTTTTTTTTTACTGTATTAGCCAGTAAATTAGTCTATTTATTTTTCAGTTAATTAACCACCAAAAACAATTTACTGGTAAATTCACATCTCCAGATGAAGTTGACTATTTCTTGTTTACTCGGTCAGATTTTTTGACCAAAAAAATCTAAAAAGAATAGCTTGCAGAATTCAATGTCATTCTAAAAAAAGATGATACGCTGTATATTAGTCTAATGCTAAATAACAATAGCATTCTGAAAATAAACTAGTACCTTTATCATACATAGATGACTATAAAACTAGCCTCACTCCATGTTTAAAATGCTTTTCATAACAGAAAATATTCAAGTAAACAACCTTCCACTTATTTTGAGTACCCATACAGTCACGGACACAAAACTACAAGAAAAAAAGCAAACAAGTCTTTTATATTATCAAATATAATTACAGAATTTTATCATTTTAAAAATAATCATTTAAATTTACACAAAAATAAAAAGACTAGTTTCTATTATTTAAAAAGTACAAATGTTTCATTATGTGTGTGTATATGAAACAAGACTAATAAACAACAATAATAATAATTGCAAAATGACCAAGATGATGGTGATGATGTACTTCTAACAGGAACACTGTGCAAAACAACAGAGCAGAACAACACTCGCCATTTTACTACATAGACCTTGGCGTAGTAGAAACTGGATTAAACATGTTGGTGTCTGAAGTATGCTCCGTTACACATAGTAGGATGATGACTGCTGAGTTCTACCTTGCATGTTTGGTTTATTTACTTACCGGCACACATAATAGCTAGGATCGGGAGGGGACAGTAGTTAGGCTGCTGGTGCTGTTGTATCACTTTTTCATGGGAGGACTGTTATTTTGTTGTTGCTGCTGCTGCAGCTGTTGTGCAGGTAGATTCTTATTGTGATTCAGTTCTAGTTCTGCAAGCTTCTTCCACAGCTCATCTCTTTCTTTTTCCCTCTTCTTTTCTCTGAAAAGGAACACATTCTTATGTATTTTATTACTTTAACTACTAAACATAAAAAGTTATCATATTATATATCAGTATATTTTTGTGGTGTTAGAGGAGCTAGCAATCCATTGGTTCGGATAATTATGCGCAGTTTTGAACAAATAATGTGATACTAATTTTGAAAAATAATTTACTTATTCATTAATTGCTGTTGCACTTACTTGGTGAAACCGTTCCATACTAAGTACAGACGTAGAGACTTCTATAGCCTACCAAGTATAGTATAGTATCTTTTATTGATCAAAATTATACAGGATGTCTTACAAATAAGCCTTAAACTTGTGGTGTATTTCGATATGATTTACAGAAACAAGGGTTGGGGCTCTCTCTGTGAACAGTTTTGCTGCTTCGCATCATCAATAAAAAGTCTGGACGCAGCAAGTGCGTATGGTAGTGAATTTTCATAGAAACATTTTTTTATTAAATGCTTATTACTTTTTTCTTATAACATGGATTTAAATTTTTGTACATAGTTTACTTTTTATAACGTAATGCACAAAATTTGAATACCATAGCTTGTTATTTTCGGAGATAATTTTCTTTTTCTCGAAAGAACACCCAAAATTTTCCCCTGGTTAACGAATTTATCGAAGCCACTCACAAAGGGAAGGAACCTGCCAAATTTCAACAAAATCGGCCCATTATTTTGAGTTATCAGTGTAATACATATACATATATTACATACATAAATACACTTTTTATATTGGAATAAAAATCATTCAACTAAATATTACACGTATGCAGTCATATATATCATATAATGAGAGAAAGCTATGTCATTTGTTTTGTAAGCAGCATATGAACGATCGGCTATGTATTTTATATATATATATATATATATATATATATATATATATATATATATATATATATATATATATATATATATATACATGCCTATACACACACACACACACGCACACGCGCGCGCACACACACACACATTATACTCTTGATTATCTGGGCTAATGGGGGAATCAGCAACACGGATAATTGGAAACCACACATAACACGCACATAATAAAATGTGTTTATATATATATATATATATATATATATATATATATATATATATATATATATATATATATATATATATATATATATATATATATATATATATATATATATATATATATATATATATAATAATATAAGTATAATATAAAATTTTATTTTTCAGGTGTTTGAGGGTTGCCAAACGCGTGAATTTAATCACGTTTATGGGTGCTATTTTATAGTAGATATGTGACGCTTAGCTTTATATTATTTATTTATTATAGTTATAGTCAAATGTCCCACGTTTAGGGGGGCTATTTATTATGGAAAGTGCGGTGTATATTGTGAAATGTGATGTTTTGTGGTGTATTA
The DNA here is from genome assembly GCA_964006375.1 of Tillus elongatus. NCBI lineage: Eukaryota > Metazoa > Arthropoda > Insecta > Coleoptera > Cleridae > Tillus > Tillus elongatus. Next base: position 101,721,706 of record OZ023264.1, on the reverse strand, counting down.
TAGTAGTTTTAGTACTTTTATGTTAATTTTAGGTTTTAAGGATTGTATATATTTAGTTTATAAGGTATGTATGTATATATATATATATATATATATATATATATATATATATATATATATATATATATATATATATATATACATATATTATATATATATATATATATATATATATATATATATATATATATATATATATATATGTTTAATGATTTATTTTAGAATGTTGGGCGCCTTTATCAGTATTGATATATTTTGCAATATGATTTAGTATAAATATTTTCAATTTGTCCCTAGTGTACTATATTTTGGAACACTCGTTATATTACTCTGCTGTATCTTAACGTCTAGTAAATGCGTTTAAATATACTTAATCAATGAAAATTGTAGTCAATATTCTTAAAATGTACAATTCCGTTCTGTTCATTAGTCTTACTGAAAATAAATATTCACCTGTTATTTCTTTTTTTTTCTTTGCCACAGTTATGTACTCTCTCTCAACAGGGATTTAAACCTTTTAGGATTTGAAAATTCTTTACACACATTCCACTGTTGTGTTATATGAAATAACCTGCTTATCGCCATTTTAATCGCTCTCTAGTTTATTAACCCCCTCTGTTATTTTAATAGGCTGTTTGCGTTTACCTGCTTCCCTTTTGAAGATTCATTTACCAGGACTTCCGTTAACTTCAACTATATATATTTTACTTAGTCAAGGAAAGAAAATTAAACCTTGTTTACTTCAAATAGAATATGGATATTTAATTTGTGACTGAATTTCTGAATTTTTATGTTGTCATGGAGATAAATTTCTATGAAAGAATGAAATTGTAGTATATTACCAAGGTTGTCCGTTGCTCGCTCTGACAACTTCTTTATTTACTATTTGCCTTTTCTGTTGATTTGGTAATATCGACTCCTTCTAGTTGATATATTGCCTCTGCTCCTTATTTCTTATTCACTTTTGAGGTTATTGGACCATAAATTTGCAGCAATTACACTGAAATGTGCGAATTTATGCTGTTAGGTATCTTAACTCAATGTGGCGTCGGTTGGTATAAACACTATTTTCTTCTCAACACTTGTCCTGTGGACTTTAGTAAGGCTTATTACACGTATAGTCTTGGGTATATATCACTTTTTAAGGTTATCTGAGTTTACTTTATTGCTTTTTCACTTATTATCGCATTTTTTAATGCAATAGTTTCACTACTGTGTTACTCCATTAGGTATTCACCCCCAAGTCTCATTTTTTCTCCAGGATGTCTTTCAATTTTTTCTAATTAATCAATAAAATTAGATTGTTACAATTTGAAATGTTTCTACCATTTTTACTTGTCTGTTCTTCAGTTTCTGTACAATGACATGGCAGATTCGCAACATAGCGCAAAAAAAGTTATTTCCTTTTTAAATATTAATTAAAACAATGTGGAAATGATTGTACATAAGTGAAATATAGGTTATTTCACCGGCAAGTTTAAATTACTATTAATTATAAATTTCTAACATCTTTGCTTTAACTTAACAAATCTCTCTAAAATTACTCGTAACTTATTATTTTAAATTACACACACTTTACTTAAATTAGTCACGACCCAAATGTCTTTATATTAAACAAGATCAAACATATTTCTTTACTTATTCTATTAAACAATTTCGTTTAAAACAAAACAATTAACATTCTTCTGAAATTATTACACTGCACTTGTCTTTACAATGGTTTTGTACTCAAACTTAATCGTTTTTTAAAATCTGAATTCAGTGTCACTTCACGTTTGATACTGTTTGTCAATTAGTCACTTTTTTTAAGGTTCTACTAGAACTGAATCTATTACAATCCCCGATCTTAGTATAGCTTCATTTTGATGTCCCCATTAATTTTAAATTCATAGAACATGGAGTGTACATTTCAAGGTATTCTGATTTTATTTATTTTTTCATAACTTTTTCATTCCTACTTTTTTTGAATATTACTTTCGTTGGCACTTATTTATGTCTTGGTATATACTTTTTATATAAACAGGGTAAAAAATGGTTTGAACTATTTACTACTTAATCATTTGTGATAGTATTTCTGTTGAATTTTATATATATATATATATATATATATATATATATATATATATATATATATATATATATATATATATATATATATATATACAGTGTGGCCCATTTGATACAGAAACACCACTGTAACTTTTGTATTTATACCTCGATTTTTTTTAACAAGATCTCAAAAGATAGAAAATAAAGAAGTCTATAAAATTGTGTCAATATTTAACAATAATATTCATAACAATTGTAATAATAAAATAAGTAAACATCATTAACAGCAATAAAGCAGGCTCTATATATAGTTGTTTTTGTATATGTGCCTTTTTTTACTTCCACAGCTTAAAAAAACGCATTTGCACTTGTCATTACAAAAATGTAGTTGCTTTACGCAGTTATTTATTGTTGGTCTAATCTAGCATCAAAAATATGTTTTTCAAATTATTTAAATTTCTTTTGCAAAATTTTTAAAAATATATGTCAATTAAGGAAATAAGATTTAATAGTGGTTATTATATTAAGATAATAGACAAGTTGATAGACAGAAAAAAATTCGGGACGCAGGGTGTGCGTTGTCGTAGTGAATTTTCATAAGAATTCTACACTATTAGTACAGCATATTAGTAAAATGAATACTTTATATTTAAACAGACCTTGAAGATCGATTTTAAAGGTCCTAATACGCGCTCATTTGAAGAATTTCTTCGAAAGTATTACCGTCGATATCTCTATTATCAAAAAATAAATAAAAAAATTAATCTGGTGTTCTAGCTCCTTTTGAGAGAAATTCCCAACAACTCAATTTAATATTGAGCTATTTGGTATATGTAGGCCTGTCTCTTTTTAAAGAAACTTGTATTACAAATTTCATTAAAGTTACAAAATCTTTCCAAAAGAAAATATAAAAACATAATTCATACTTAGAAAAATAATGTATCTGCCAAATTATAGACAGCAGTATTTTTCCTTATTAATCGCCTGGATGATTTCGTTTTAGTCAACCTAATAGAACCGGTTTTCAAAAAAAAAGTCTGCTGAAAATTACAATTTTAGACGCAAAGCTGACAAAGTTACCCAAACATATTAAATAAAAATGAATCTTGGTCCAAACATCTGAAATCTGGACAATACTGTTTCTACCAAATATTAAGTTAGTGAAAAAAAAGTTACATGTGGAACGCGCGGGGATATAACCCGGACTACCCGCGTGTCAGTCGAATACGCTACCTCTGCACTACCAGTCATAGTTAATAAAAGTTGTTTACTCAGTAATATAAACTAAAAGAGTAAATTAAGTAAACTATTAATTACAGAATTAACAAACTGTTTAAAATCATTTTTATAGAGACATGAGCCCATTTTGTTTACAATGTTTAGTTCATTCTTTGGTATATCCTCTTTTCTTATAATATGAAGCTTTTTAAATCATGGTTTAGCAAGAATGTCATATTTTCTTTATAAAAACGATACCTAAGCGGAGACACCATTATTGATTCTTTTGTTTTGTTGAACGTGTTACAGAGGAGTCTTTTAATTTTAGCTAACTATCTTACTAACTTTAACTTTAACTGGTGATCTAAATTTGGATTTTAATAGCAAATGTGGTTGTATTGAAGGACATTGTTATCTTTTAAATTAGTAATTACTATCATGGGTCCAACATGGGTTTTTATTGATGTTTGGGGCAGGACAAGCAGCAGAATTGATTATCTTGTAACAAATGTTGAAAAACCATGATATAGTTGTTAAATTATCGATCCAAGAGTTGCAGATCACTTTACACATGTTTTTCATTTGTGTACGTATGATCCTGAGTTGAAGTCACACGGGAGTGGATCTGTTGGCTTCAGGCGCCATTTTTACAAATTACCTTTCTACTAAGCTTTCACTGGAAGATTGAGATGTTCTTTGTGCCAGGCATGTAAACGAAGGAGTAAGCACCTTTCTGGACACACTGTTATGATATGTTGATGTATGTTGTCCCTTGAGGAGAGTATTGATTAGAAATAGTCAACTCTAATGATTGAATAAATGGGGAACTTATTGTACAGAGTAGAAAACTAAGAGAGCTTATCTGGTTAATGTCTAGATCTTCTGATCCTGCACTAAGGAATGTTTCTGGGAGGGCAAGTGTGACCGCCCACTATCTCTTTAAATCGATCCTAGGAATCCCTGTTCCTAAAAACCTTTACCACGTTTGAGAGTCAAACAACCTACATACGACGATCGATAGAAAGGTCAACGTTACCGGAAATCTAGGTGGCCCCTAGCTTTTATACAGTGAAGATGGGCAGGGTTCTTTATAAGGTGTTACTCTATGAGGGCGCCACTTGATTGTTTTACACCTAGTTCCGGATATTTATAAGAGATGTTAATTACGAAATCCAGCTTACCAAGAATCCAACACAACCAAGAACTCCTTGGACCTCCCTGGCAGCTGCACCTAAAATCGCAGGCTTATACGTCGGAATGTACAAATGTGGGAACGAAATCTTACAGTTGGAATATCTTAAAGGCTTACGTAGAAGCTGACAAACACTAAACAGCACCTAACGTTACTAATACGGGAGTGAGAGGTGAGTGCAGAACAAACGACACACAAATATATATATAAAATAAAATTCTAGTTTATTATAAAATCCAGATGATGCCTACAAGTGGTCAGACAGATCAAAAACAGTATTATATATACACATATATAACCTATAAATTGCTAGCATGTATGTTAAATGAATAACAGAGTCCGCAAAATGACTCACTTGCTATATCTCAATAATTTACTGCTAAACAAATAGCTTTAAGCTACTAACGTTCGTATGGTAAGCAATAACAAGTCAAGTAATTCAAACGCAACAATAAAAGTAACTAAGCTAAATCGAATGGAAATTTGTGTCCTTTCGTGATCACGATCAGCTTACAAAGATGTTAAAATATGAAAAGGTGTATCAAATGGTAGCCTAAATAATGATAATACTTTATCAAACTCAAAGCAATTATATTAATGATAATGTGAATATAAATCATCAGCTAACGTGTAGGGTTCAAATAAAAAGCTGGGTATCTTATCCTATTGTGTTATCGTTAAAACTTTATCTTTGAATTCCAAAACTTGACCACCATAAGTAAAGTCACAGCTTAATACTGGATTTAAAAGTCCAAACAAACAAATTGAGTTCTTTATTAACAATACAACTTAAAGACTACTACCTGTAAGGTCTGATCTCCAGTGAACCTTCTCTGGTCGATTTTTCGCTAACAAAATATCTACTGTCCACTGTGTCGGTACCTTCCGGCCACCTGTACTTCCTCTACTCAACAACGAAATGTCCTCGGCAATCTGATGTTGCTGGGAATGGCTTATAATTGAATTTGCGCCATAAAATGGTACCATACCAATATTCTTATTCTCCCATTGACCACTCGTTAGTTTAAGACAATATGTAGGCCTATTGCTTGTCGATTAGGCACTATAAAATCAATTAAAGCAAGACAAAAACTGAAACTAAAGCTAAAACCAAAGGCTAAAACCAAAAGCTAAAACCAAAAGCTAAAACCAAACCCCTGTAACAAATAGAAAGAGAAAACACGCCTTAGTTACACATAAAAAAAAACTACGAGTTGGGTATTACCTCCAAATCCTGAGGGTTTCTATGTTATGTCAAGGTGTTTTGTTGACCACAGTTAGACAAGCCGGTTCTGATTGAAAACAAGCCACAAAGCCACTTGCTTTTTCGGCTTTACGTATGTGACATTTACTCTCCACCACGGGAATATTATAGTATTCAAGTACTATGCGACTAATTCGCTTCAACTTCCCAAACCTCCAGAATACTATAATCGTTTTACAGCCTAGAAATTAATCTCCAAACTAGGATGAATGGCCCACTTGCCTGTTTCTTTTTTCTAGCTGAAATCTTGCCACACACTCAAATTAAATTGCTTCTTCCACCGTTTTCAAAACCAACCTTTTTTCTCAAAAATGTTTTCTCTCCCAGGTCATAGCTAATCTTGCTGATTCGCTATCGGTCAACAAAAAAAAAGACGACAAGAAATGGTGTCCCGTTCTTCCATCGAAAATATCAAACTCTGGCAACGAATAACTTAATACCGCAGAGTTGCGACATTTACACGAATGGGGAAATTCGGGCTTCGACCGCAAGACCTCGACATATGTAACACACCTAACTTCCAATATTAATCTCGATAATAAACTTCTTCCACAGCTTATAGAGACCGTTGTAACCACAGTTCTGCATGCAAGAATTTATCTCACTACATTAACACATAATTCAGTAATTTCCAACCAGCTAAAGTTAGACAGACAATAAATTAATGACGTGCTGGCAACCATGCCTTCACAAGACAGTGTACTCTGCCGTTGTCGACTGTTTCGGTGGTAAATCTCGACTTCTAGAAATTGAAACTGAATGAATGTAGATAACAAATTAAAGATGTTCGTTCACAGCTGTCCCTAAACCAATAACAATATGAAACCGAATAATTATATGGGGTGTTTTTGTTTATTTTGCCTGCTACGTGTAATTAATGATGTTAATATGCTTAAGGTGAATTTTACACGTAACAATCCCCCCCTTACTTCAAGAGGATTAACCGTAAGGTTAAGCCTAATCAGAAGGAACAAGCTTCAGGTCCTTCACGTGCCAAACTCCACTATTCTGGCCAGCTTTGTCTCTAAGTTCATACGTCCATGGAGACACCTTCTTACTAACATAAAACGGTCCTATGTATCTTGGAGCTAACTTACTAGCAAAGTTCTTCGTTGCATCTGACAACACGTAATTCCTCCTCATCGCAGGTTGATCCACCTCATACTCTTCATAACGTCTGCGCATGTTATACCTCGCCACAGCCTTCTTAGTAGCCTTCTCCAGTCTCTGTTTCACGTCCCTGTACACCTCCTTGAACACGATGTTCCTGCTCTTGTCAACCAACACATCTTCATCCTCGCCGTCCAAATCAATCTGATTCTGGTAGTCCGCTCCTGACAATGCCATACATCGCCCAAAATTGACATAATACGGTGACAATCTAGTCGTCTCATGTCGAGATGTTCTCACAGCACAAGTCACCTGTTGTAGCCCAGCATCCCACTTCTTGTGGTTATCATTCACATACATTGCCAACATGGTCTTGATTGTACGATTAGTTCGCTCGGTAGGGTTTGCGCGCGGATGGTAATTCGCGCTAAACTTCAAATTGCACTGGTATTTCTCGGCAAACCTTTTGAAAGCTGAACTTTTAAATTGGGGACCATTATCACACATTATCATCTTCGGTACGCCAAATAACAGAAATACACCTTCTTCCAGACTTCTAATAATCGTGTCGGTGATGGACTTCCTCAAAGCGAAGGTTAACACAAACTTGCTCAAATAATCTGTGACAACCAGGATAAAACTATTGGCTTTCGATGAACGTGGTAAAGGACCCACTAAATCCACTGATATCATCTCCCACGGTCTCGACGGTTTAGCATGCGACACCATCATGTCCTTGGGACCTCGTTGATCCACCTTGTGCGCAGCACATATGGTACACTTGCGGACATAGTTCGCAACGTTCTGTCGCATCTTCGGCCAATAATATCTATCAGTTAACCTTGAGTAGGTTTTATAGACTCCCATATGACCCGATGTGGCTGGATCGTGAGCTTCTGACAAGAGTCTTCGTCGCTGGTCTTTAGGAACGACAATCTTCCAAACATCTTGCTTAGGCGTAAGTGCTGGATAATCTTGCCTCACGTACTTATACAACTTGTCACCTGACAATCTCCAATTCCCAAACTTCAGAGGTGTAGTTTGTACCCGCTCTATCATCTTCAAATACCACTTGTCTGTAGTCTTCGTCTCTGTCTCCACACTGTTCAGGACGTCTAACACTGGTACAGATCTGCTCAGTACATCCGGTACTACGTGGTCTTTGCCTTTCCTATGAACAATCTCAAAATCATACTGCTGCAAGCGTACAGCCCATCTTGCAAGTCTTCCTGATGGATCCTTGAGGCTATGTAACCATTTCAAGCTATAATGATCGGTGATGACAGTAAACTTTACTCCCTCGATGTAAGGACGCAGTTTTTCTATTCCCCACAGAACCGCTAAACACTCTCGTTCTGTCGTGGAATAATTACGTTCTTGGCGTGACAGAGAACGACTCAAGTAACAAATCACACGATCACCATCTGGATGCGTCTGAGATAACATCGCACCAATACCATAGCCCGATGCATCTGTGTGTACAACAAACGGTAAAGAATAATCTGGACAACCCAGAACAGGTGCAGATATCAACAACTCCTTAATCTTCCTGAAAGATCTATCACACTCAGGAGTCCAACAAAACTTAGTACTTTTCTTCAGCAACCCTGTGATTGGTGCGACCACAGTAGAAAAATCAGGACAAAATCTTCTATACCAGGACAGCATACCTAGTACACGTCTCACTTCCCTCACATTGGTCGGAGTAGGTAGCTCGATCATTGCTCTGACCTTATCAGGGTCCACTCTTAACCCTTCTCTATCCACCACGTAACCCAAGTACTTCATCTCGGGCTTACAAAACTGACTTTTCTCCCAATTGACGGTTAGATTGGCTCTTCTCAGGCGTTCAAACACTTCCTCTAACACTTCGAGGTGCTTTTCAAAACTTGGAGTCGTGATCACTACATCGTCTAAATATACAAACACGTAAGGTTCCAGGTCCGATCCTAACACACGATCGATCAAACGCTGCCATGTTGCAGGAGAATTATGCAGGCCAAATGGCATCCTTTTAAACTGAAATAGTCCTCTATTGGGGACGGTAAACGCAGTATACGGTCTTGAAGACTCGGCAACAGGGACTTGGAAAAATGCACTCTTCAGATCCAAACTAGAAAGATACTTCGCATCTCGAAGCTTGTCTAACGTGTCTGTAACCATTGGCAATGGATAGCCATCACGTTCGGTCACTGCATTAAGCTTCCTGTAGTCGACACAGAACCTATAACAACCATCCTTCTTCTTTACAAGAACTATTGGCGACGCCCACGGACTACTGCTAGGTTCTATGACATCGTTCTTCAACATATCTTCTAATTCTTCATCGATGTATTTCTGAAGCACTGGGGATACCCTATAGTATCTCTGCTTAATCGGTGGTGCATTAGTCTTGATCACATGTTCCGTCATATTTGTACAACCCAAACTATTTCCGAGCAAAGTCTTCTTCTTGTTGATTAACTCCTCCAACTGCTTCTTCTGTCCAACTTCCAAGACTGACTGATCAGCTATATCTACTGTGCTTACTTCAGGACAGTTAGAAAATTGCCACTCGTTATGCCTCAGATCAGGAACAATCCCCATCCTTATCCAAAAGTCTGCTCCCAAAATCAAAACATGTGGTAGTTCAGGGACAACCATCACCTCTATAAACTTTAGACGCTCACGAACCTTCATTGGTAATTCACACGTACCAATACTTTCACATTTCTCTCCATTAGCGACTGTGCATGATGTCTTCTTCGATTCGTCCAGGGGTATTCGCAACTTCGCGATACGGTCCCAACCTGGTCCACCTAAAATTGTTCTCGACGCCCCGGAATCTAGGAGTCCAAGCAAGGTAATCCCTAATATGTCCACTCTAAGGTGAGGCCTTTCATCGTTCTGTGCATGGTCAATGATGAAATCTAAAACAGGTTTGACAGTAGTCGAGTACTTAACGGCAGCACTATCAGCTCGACTCTCTAAGAGCGCTGTACTCCGTTTCCCGAAAAACCTCTGGGACAATTACGAGCAATGTGGCCTTCCCTATTGCACTTGTGGCAGATGAGTCTATTTCTCTCGGTACAACCTGCTGCTATGTGGCCTGGCTTCCTACAGTTGAAACAGACGACGGGACTATGCCTCGTCTGGCTACGCCCACCCTGGTTAGACGATACTTGCAGTCTCTCGGTCTTCTCTTCCAAACCCACGTATGCCAAATCAGGCTCCAAAATCTGCTCTTTTTTTGGCGGATGTGCAAACTCACCAGCCTGGGATCGTTGTTCTATCCTCTTGCACAAAGTACGCAGCTGGGCGATTGAATTTATTTCCATAGCACCCAGTTGGCTACGATACATCGGTGCTAAGTTGCGCATTAGGAGACTCAACCTCGTTTCCTCCGAGACTTGACATTGCAATCTTTGAAAGTATTTCGACATAATAGCCAAATAAGTTCCTATGGTCTCATCTGCTCCTTGTTTTCTCTTCTTTATCTCATCCAGAAGCTTCTCGCTATAAAAAACGGGTTGATATTCTTCCTTGAATCTTCCTACAAGTTCATCCCACTGGGACACTTCACTCCTAGCATCCTGATAAAATTCATATGCTCTACCCTCGAATAAATCTATTCCTGACTCCAATAGGATCTCCTTACTGACATTTCTGGCCTTTCTCATTTCCTCGACACGTTCGAAGAAAGCAGTCACAGACAGTCCTCTTCTGTCTCCACCAAACCTCAAGTTCCACTTGTGAGGGAGCACCGGCTTAATCAACGACGCGTTAAGCGACTGCGCAGCAGACATCATGGGTGAAGAACACGACTGAGGGGTTTCGAACTTCAACTGATTCCCTAAAGATGCTTCCATTACTTGCAAACCTAAAGGAGTAGGTTGTGTTTCACTCCCGACTTTTGACGCTTTGGTGTTGAGCTGGTCAATCATCGATAACGTACGAGCAAGTAATTCACCTCGAGTCTTCTTCTTTTCTTCATCCGCAGATTCCATATTATCTATCCTTCCCAATATGTGAGCCAACTTTGTCTGCAATTTTAGAAACTGCTTGTCCTTGCTATCTCCTTGAAATTCTTCTAAGACAGCCAACACGCCTTCCAGTTTTCCCTGCACAACACCAAGATCTTCCTCAAACGTAAATGGATACTTAGGATAATGTAGACTATCGCCAGACTTTTCCATTTGGCGCGCTAAGGTTAAACGACCGCGCATATCTTCCACCGTGCCAGTAGCTATGCCACGTACCGTTAATTCATATACGAGCTCTTCTTTGTCCAGTCTATATACATCCATACGACGAGCCATGATTGGAAAAAAAAATAAACCCACACTGGAATCAAGATAACTACCTAACAATACAGTAAAAAAAATAAAAAAAAAATAAATGCAGTCTGCACTCTCACACCCGATTAGTTGAGAAAGCTAACAACACCGTACATCGGCAAGATCAATACGCCAAAACCAAACGACTTTACTCCCCAAAGCCCTACTCTCACAACTACACAAAAGTTCAAGTCCAATACTACGGCTTCCAAAATCTCTAAAAACCCAAAAAATAAGCCCTTTTTGAGCTGAATCGAGCCCCACGTTGGGCGCCAAATATGTGACCGCCCACTATCTCTTTAAATCGATCCTAGGAATCCCTGTTCCTAAAAACCTTTACCACGTTTGAGAGTCAAACAACCTACATACGACGATCGATAGAAAGGTCAACGTTACCGGAAATCTAGGTGGCCCCTAGCTTTTATACAGTGAAGATGGGCAGGGTTCTTTATAAGGTGTTACTCTATGAGGGCGCCACTTGATTGTTTTACACCTAGTTCCGGATATTTATAAGAGATGTTAATTACGAAATCCAGCTTACCAAGAATCCAACACAACCAAGAACTCCTTGGACCTCCCTGGCAGCTGCACCTAAAATCGCAGGCTTATACGTCGGAATGTACAAATGTGGGAACGAAATCTTACAGTTGGAATATCTTAAAGGCTTACGTAGAAGCTGACAAACACTAAACAGCACCTAACGTTACTAATACGGGAGTGAGAGGTGAGTGCAGAACAAACGACACACAAATATATATATAAAATAAAATTCTAGTTTATTATAAAATCCAGATGATGCCTACAAGTGGTCAGACAGATCAAAAACAGTATTATATATACACATATATAACCTATAAATTGCTAGCATGTATGTTAAATGAATAACAGAGTCCGCAAAATGACTCACTTGCTATATCTCAATAATTTACTGCTAAACAAATAGCTTTAAGCTACTAACGTTCGTATGGTAAGCAATAACAAGTCAAGTAATTCAAACGCAACAATAAAAGTAACTAAGCTAAATCGAATGGAAATTTGTGTCCTTTCGTGATCACGATCAGCTTACAAAGATGTTAAAATATGAAAAGGTGTATCAAATGGTAGCCTAAATAATGATAATACTTTATCAAACTCAAAGCAATTATATTAATGATAATGTGAATATAAATCATCAGCTAACGTGTAGGGTTCAAATAAAAAGCTGGGTATCTTATCCTATTGTGTTATCGTTAAAACTTTATCTTTGAATTCCAAAACTTGACCACCATAAGTAAAGTCACAGCTTAATACTGGATTTAAAAGTCCAAACAAACAAATTGAGTTCTTTATTAACAATACAACTTAAAGACTACTACCTGTAAGGTCTGATCTCCAGTGAACCTTCTCTGGTCGATTTTTCGCTAACAAAATATCTACTGTCCACTGTGTCGGTACCTTCCGGCCACCTGTACTTCCTCTACTCAACAACGAAATGTCCTCGGCAATCTGATGTTGCTGGGAATGGCTTATAATTGAATTTGCGCCATAAAATGGTACCATACCAATATTCTTATTCTCCCATTGACCACTCGTTAGTTTAAGACAATATGTAGGCCTATTGCTTGTCGATTAGGCACTATAAAATCAATTAAAGCAAGACAAAAACTGAAACTAAAGCTAAAACCAAAGGCTAAAACCAAAAGCTAAAACCAAAAGCTAAAACCAAACCCCTGTAACAAATAGAAAGAGAAAACACGCCTTAGTTACACATAAAAAAAAACTACGAGTTGGGTATTACCTCCAAATCCTGAGGGTTTCTATGTTATGTCAAGGTGTTTTGTTGACCACAGTTAGACAAGCCGGTTCTGATTGAAAACAAGCCACAAAGCCACTTGCTTTTTCGGCTTTACGTATGTGACATTTACTCTCCACCACGGGAATATTATAGTATTCAAGTACTATGCGACTAATTCGCTTCAACTTCCCAAACCTCCAGAATACTATAATCGTTTTACAGCCTAGAAATTAATCTCCAAACTAGGATGAATGGCCCACTTGCCTGTTTCTTTTTTCTAGCTGAAATCTTGCCACACACTCAAATTAAATTGCTTCTTCCACCGTTTTCAAAACCAACCTTTTTTCTCAAAAATGTTTTCTCTCCCAGGTCATAGCTAATCTTGCTGATTCGCTATCGGTCAACAAAAAAAAAGACGACAAGAAATGGTGTCCCGTTCTTCCATCGAAAATATCAAACTCTGGCAACGAATAACTTAATACCGCAGAGTTGCGACATTTACACGAATGGGGAAATTCGGGCTTCGACCGCAAGACCTCGACATATGTAACACACCTAACTTCCAATATTAATCTCGATAATAAACTTCTTCCACAGCTTATAGAGACCGTTGTAACCACAGTTCTGCATGCAAGAATTTATCTCACTACATTAACACATAATTCAGTAATTTCCAACCAGCTAAAGTTAGACAGACAATAAATTAATGACGTGCTGGCAACCATGCCTTCACAAGACAGTGTACTCTGCCGTTGTCGACTGTTTCGGTGGTAAATCTCGACTTCTAGAAATTGAAACTGAATGAATGTAGATAACAAATTAAAGATGTTCGTTCACAGCTGTCCCTAAACCAATAACAATATGAAACCGAATAATTATATGGGGTGTTTTTGTTTATTTTGCCTGCTACGTGTAATTAATGATGTTAATATGCTTAAGGTGAATTTTACACGTAACACAAGGTCAAAGTATTTACTAAGAATTCGAGAAATAAAAAAAACCGTCCATCTAAATAAAATAAATAATTCTGCAAACAAACTAAAAGAAGCATGCCTAACTAATTAATCTAAAAATGTGTAGACATGAGAAAAATAATATAATATCCTACTTAAAAATTCGTTACATTTTAATCATTGGTCCTAAAGAAATATCATAAGATTGGTTATTTCTCCACTGAAGCTTCCAGGGCTGTATCAGATTATTTTGGTCAAAATCTTTCCCTTTCAAGTACTACACATCAAAAGTTTTTTCCAGGCTCAATATACAGGCTGATTCACACAAGGGCCGACATAGAGCAGGGGCATGTAGGGCAACCCAAAATGTTGTGATTTAATGCAACTTACCCCTATACTAAGTTGCACCCCTGAGAAGTTATAGGCCTTCAAAGTGGGGTTTCTAATTTACGAAACAAATCAGTATCTCAGTTATGCTTGAACTTAGAAGAACTAAATTTGGCAACCGTTTTGAGTGTACCAAGAGCAATAATCGACAGCAATAAGAATTCAATCGAAGCATTTTAAAGGGTTGATAAGGGATGAGTCACCCTTAAAATGTGACAGAATTTTTTTAGCTATTGGCGGATTTAAAACAATTATTATTTGACTTTATGGGGAATTTAATTCTAAAACTTTTATTACTCCGATTAATTTTTAAAAAACTTTGGCATTTTCGACATAATTCCGAAGAACTATATACATGTATTAGAGCTGTGTTATTTAAAATCATCGGAAATTCAAACGTTGGCTATCAAATTTAACGTCAGACTTGACAATCAGCAAAATAAGTCATTTTATTTTAGTAGTATTTGCTGAGTGTTGTGAAAATTGCCGGGAAGTTTTCATTTAGCGAACAAGTTGACATGCTATTAATGTTAGGTTTCTGTGAAGGAAACTACAGAAGTGTTGAAGAATATCGGACAAGATTTCCTAATCGTGTAATCCCTCATAGAGAAACATTTGCCAATGTTGAAAGACGGGCTCGAGAAACAGGCAAGTTTTTCAGTAACACTCGAGAACGTGCTACTACAACCAGGACACAAGACAAAGAACTTATTTTGAATACAACTGAAGATGACCCACATATTAATACTAGAAATCTATCACGAGAAACTAGTATATTGCAAACTTCTGTTCACCAAGTAATAAGACATAATCTACTGCACCCACAGCATATCCAAAAAGTGCAAGAATTGTTACCGGAAGATTTGGTTAAATGAGTGAATTTTTGTCAGTTTATTTTGCATCAAGAAATTAATTTTCAAAAGAAAATTCTTTTTACTAACGAAGCTTGTTGTTACAAATTTACATAACCATCATGAATATTCTGATGTAAACCCTCAATCAGTAACTCCTCGACATTTCCAACGCGAGTTTTAAATAAATGTTTGGATCAGTATTATTGATCGGTATTTAATTGGTCTAGTTATTTTACGGAATCGATTTGGAGAAAATTATTTCGAATTTCTCTAAAACAATCTCCCGGATCTACTCGACGAGGTGCTTCTGCAACTTAGACTGGAACATAGGTTTATGCACGATGGAGCACCGCATCATTTCAGTATTCCTGTTAGAGACTATTTAAAACACCAGTAATGAAATAAATGGATTGGAAGAGGAAATAATTGCCCACAAGTTTGGCCTCCACGATCGCCAGACTTTCAACAACTGTGACTTCTTTCTTTGGGGAATGTTAAAAGAATGTGTATTCCTTACCAATTGCGTCTCGAGTCAAATTGTGAAATCGCATTACACATAAATGCACACTCATTAGAAACAATCAACAGTTGTTGGATAGAGTAGACTTCAATTTTTGACGAAGAATAAATTTATGCCTGAGAGAGAACGGTGATCATTTTGAACAATTTCTGTAATTTATCGGTGCAAATTTTATGCTATTTCTTCTGTTTAATCTGTTTGTTTTTCTATTAAATTATTATTATTACAACTTTTTCTCTGATTGTCAAGTCTGACGTTAAATTTCATAGCCAACGTTTAAATTTCAGATGATTTTAAATAACACAGCTCTAATATGTGTATTTAGTTAATTGGAATTTTGTTGAAAACGACAGTTTTCTGAAAATTAATAAGAGTAATAAAAGTTTTAGAATTAAATTCCCCATAAAGTGAAATAATATTTTTTTAAATCCGCCAATAGGTAAAAAAATCTGTCACATTCTAAGGGTGAATCATCCCTTATCAACCCTTTAAAATGCTTCAATTAAATGCTTATTACTGTCGGTTATTGTCCTTAGTACACCCAAAACGTGTACCAAATTTAGTTCTTCTAAGTTCAAGAATAACTGAGATATTGATTTTTTCGAAATTAGAAATCCCACTTTGAAGGCCTATAACTTCTCAAGGGTGCAACTTAGTATAGGGGTATGTTGCGTTAAATCACAATATTTTGGGTTCCCCTACATGCCCCTGCTCTGTGTCAGCCCTTATGCGAATCACCCTGTATATTTATCCTGTTACTGAGGGGTAATTGCTTGAAACAATTAACTCGACAGGTGGTAAGCCTTCAGCTGGACCAGATGGTTTTCAATCATCTGATAAAACAACTAGCAGATTATTTGTTGTCACCTTTACTTTCTGTAGTTAATGTATCATTCGACACAGGCTGTTTTCCTGATTTACTAAAGCTTTCAGATGTAATTGCTTTGCTGAAGGGGAGTGATGACACGAATGTTGACAATTACCGCCAGATTTACCTATTGAGTGTTTTTTCTGAAATTATGGAGAGGATAGCATATATCTTTATATTATACATACATACATACATATATATATATATATATATATATATATATATATATATATATATATATATATATATATATATATATATATAATTACCTTCATTAATAAAAATAACCTATTGACAGAGTGTCAGCATGACTTTCGGAATGGTAGGTTCACTGAAACTGCATGTTTCCAAATGCTTAATAACGACGTAAATAAGAATGTTGACCAGGGCAATTGCGCTGTTAGCATATTTTTTTGACTTACCAAAGGCATTTGATACTGTGGATGTCACCATTCTATGCCAGAAATTATTTGCCCTTGGAATCAGAAAGACCTTTCTAAAGTGGATCGAGTAATTTATGAGCAGTAGATTGTATGTGGGTTAGAATGGGGGGTCATGTCTTCTTAGATCTCTACAAAATTAATTTGGGGGTTCCTCAGGGTTCTGTACTTGGACCTTTATTGTTCCTTTTATTTATTAATGATTTACCCGAACATGTGCGGGGTGGTTTGTTAACAATATTTGCTGATGACACTTGCGTTACTGTTGTTGCTGATACTGTTGAGGAGCTTGGAGTCAGTGTTGAGCTGGTTATTGATCAATTTCATGTGTAATGTGATCGCAACAAATTAGTTGTAATACAGTAAGTCCTTGCATAACATCATATCATTTAATATTGTTTCATTATAACGCCGCAGTTTGTTCTAGGCAAATATATCGTTTAACTTTGAAACTGATTCGATATAACTTTATTATTCTAAAACAAGTCCAGAAGAGTAGTTAAAAAAGGAGTAAATAATATAATGTAGACTGTAGGCATGTACATAATACATACGTAAATTAATACTGTTTTTTTCTTAATCATTTTGCAGTCACAAATATGTATATATGTATGTACATTTTATTCATTCCCAATGATTCGTTTTACGTCTTTTCACTTAACGTTGCGATTGGAAGGTCCCTAACAAGGACGTTAAGCGGGGATTTACTGTACCAGCAAAACAGCATACATGGAATTTGCAAGTAGAAGGCCTCTGAGTGAACATGGTATTGGGGTGGTCGGCAGTGTTAAATATATGGGTATTTGGGTGAATAATAACTAAACCTGGCTAAACCAGATTGACTATGTGTGTGATAAACTAAATAAATGATTCTTCGCCATTTAACAAATGAGAAACACGTTGGACTTGGTATCTTTAACATGTATTATTGCCTTGCGTATTCCTATATAAATTATAGTATTCTGTACTGGGGCAGCACTGCAGGCATAACAAGAGTACTTTTGTCTCAAAAAAGACTGCTGAGACTAATTTTCAATTTGAGACCAATTGAGACATGCAGAAACATATTTCGGGATTATAAGCTTCCTACAGTCCCTAGCATGTATATACTTAAATGTGTGTGTTTTTCATTTAATAACAGAAAAAATGTTTGCAGCAAACTCAGTTAACCATGAATATCACATGCACAGTCAAAATACACTGAGAATCACTGCACACAAAACATCAAAATTTAAAGACACCCCCAACTACAACTGCCTAGTACTTTTCAATGCTTTGCCAGGGGATATCAAGGCAATTATTCCAACATCTCTTTTAAATATGCAGCAAAACAATTTCTTTGGAAGGGGGCCTTCTATAGCGGCCCAGAATTCTATAGCGTCGCATAATTGATCTATGACTTCCCTCTTAACATGTATATTTATGGTTTTTCTTTTGCTTGGTGCTGTCATGTATCGTTCTTGTGTGTGCAAGATGTTGACTTCTTGTAATGTGTTTATATATTTTAGCTTTAGATCTACTGATTTTATAATTGTGTTGTTCTTTTTTGGTTGTTTTTTAAATGCTGTGACTTACTATATATACTCTTTGTACCTTAAATGGTCAATAAATTATTGTTGTTGTTATTGTTGATTATTGTTATTTTTGTTATCAACTATTATTACAGTAAGTCCTCGCATGACGTCACATTTAAAGTTCTTTCATTATAGCGTCGCAGTTTGCTGCAGGCAAATGTATCATTTAACGTTGAAACTAATCCGGTATAATGTTGTTATTCTAACAAAAGTTGAAAACCATAGGTAAAAAAAGAAGTACATAATATAGTGTAGACTGTAGGCATGTACATAATACATACGTAAATGAATAGTTTTTTTCTTAATCCTTTTGCAGTCACAAATATGTACATATGGATGTACGGTATATTCACTCCCAATGATTCGTCTTACGTCGTTTCACTTAACGTCGTGATTGTTAGGTCCCTAACTAGGACATTAAGCAGGGCCTTGCTGTACATATTTTATCTGTTGACTTTGAATTTTCGTTTTATTTATTAGTTTGTGAATCAAGAATTGTATATGATACTTTTAATATTTTTTTATTGACATGTGTAGTTTTTATTTGTATGTATTCGGGCTTTTTATTTATACATATTTAAAGTTTTTTGTGTATTTTGTATTGTCATTTATTGTTTGCTTTTTTGCATCACACTTAGTTGTAATTTCTGTTTATGACCTGTCATATGTAATACTTGTACTTGAAGTTATTATTATTCATCTTCTTCTTCATATTATTATTATCATTATTATTATTGCTGGTTCATTGCCATTCTGGCAAGTAAATACAGTACGCAAGGACCCTATTGAGGTCAAAATTTGCGATCTTCTGATGTGTGACACTGTACCAATAATTTATTATTGGTAAAAATATTGGTAATAATAATAATGATATTATTATTATTCGCGATGCCGTCCAGTAAGGTAGATGATAAATTGAGAGCTCCTCAAAAACCGTGCAAGAGGTGTAAAAATGTGACCCGTATGGTTTTAAAATGTATCAACTGTGGTACAGTAACACATAACCAATGTGTGGAGATATTAAAAAAAGCCTGGACGCAGCAAGTGCGTTATGGTAGTGAATTTTCATAGAAATGATCTGGCACAAAATATTTTATAACTTTTTTTTCTTGTAACAGAAATCTAAATTTTGGTGTATAGTTTACTTTTTATATTGTAAACCTACCTACCAAATTTGGTTTTCATAGATTTTTTATTTTTTAAGATAATTTTTTTTTTCAAATGAAAACTCAAAATATTCCCGGAAAACCTCGTCCGATTTTTTTGATTAACGAACTTGTCAAAGCCATTTACAAAAGGAAGGTACGTGCCAAATTTTATCAAAATTGGCCTATTATTCTTTGAGATAAATTTTTTTTTCGAATGAAAACTCAAAATTTTCCCGGAAAACCTCGTCCGATTTTCCTGACTAACAAAATTGTCAAAGCTATTTACAAAAGAAAGGTACATGCTAAATTTTATTAAAATCGGCTAATTACTTTTTGAGATAAGAATTTTATCCAAGCTATTTACAAAAGAAAAGTACATGCCAAATTTTATCAAAATCGGCCCATTATTTTTTGAGTTATCGGTGTGATACATATATATATATATATATATATATATATATATATATATATATATATATATATATATATATATATATATATATATATATATATATATATATATATATATATATATATATATATATATATATATATAAACATATAAAAATTGAAACTGACCCCGGATATGGGTTCTAGGGGTCCTAGATCGCGCTCATTTGAAGAAATTTTTTCAAAAGTCGAGATCTCCTCATTAGTGAATTTTTTCTAAGAAAATTCACTCACAATCAAAATAATAGATGATAAGACAATTATTTGTTGTGAAAGTGAAATGTCTGGTGCAGAAAGTGTGGAAGATTTATCCAAGTCACAAAATGTAAATAGTGAATTGATTTATCAAAAAGAAATTAAATATCTTCAGGAACTTTTAAAGGCAAGAGATAAGATTATCTGCCAACAAGAAAAAATAATTGATAATTTAAAAGAACAAATCATTTTAATAAATAATGAAAAGCAGAATTGGAATATGAAGGGTTCCGTTCCAAATAAAATAATTCTTAGCAGCAAGAGGCAAATTATTCCAGGCCTCCATTATCAGTACCCAGGGGTGTTGGCCCGATGGATGGGGAAGGTACTTATCATTTGAATGATGGGGTGCTTCCTTGATTTCTTCATATACACAGTGTATGTCTGCGAATATAAATAGCAATAAAAGTGTACCAAAAAATTAACAAATGCAGAACTTTTGGAAGCTCCAAATGATACAGGTGATGATGGTTTCAAACTAGTAACTAGTAGAAGGAAACAGAAAGAAAGACGTCAATGTAGGGTCTGCAAAAAGTGAAAATACCTCGTTTGAAGGTGATGAGCAAAAACAGAAAAAAAGCGTGATATTTTATATCACATGTGAATTCGTCGGTGACGGCTGATATAATAAAGCAATACATAGGAAACAAAATTATTTGAAAATGTGCAACTGGCACTAAAGCCGCAGTCATGTAAATTTGACGACACACACACATGCACAAACAAAATTATGTCCGATGGAGAGAACCTTGAAGTGAATGACATACATACAAAATATGAAAGACAGGATAAATGCTTCCAAATAGGTGTCCTCTTTCAATATAAAGACATACTATACAAGAATGCATTTTGCCCAAGTGGTACATTTAGAAGGTTCCGGTTTCACTGGGAAAGAAAAAGTGTGGATACTGCACAGAAGCATGGTTTTTTAGAAGATGTAGTGCAAAGTTAAACTTGAGCGAAATAAACTCAGAATGCCAGAAAAATAAGGTAGACTTATTTCATCAAAATATACAGAGTTTACGAGTAAAAACTCTGTAACTGGAAGTATTTATTGAAGACAAACGGCCTAGTCTCATATGTTTGACTGAACACTGGTTGAAAAAGGATGAAATTCCCTATATAAAGGGTTACTATATGTCGACCTGCTGTGCAAGAAGTGATATGTCACATGGAGGGTCCTGCATCTACATCCAAGATGACTACAAATGAAGAGTAAGCAAGGAATTAATGGAACTGGGCACATAACATACATACATACAAAAATTTCTAAACCTACATTCTGGGATCGATAGCTTACTTGGTGTCCAGGGAGGCAGCTCTGACAGCTTACTATGGGCTAGTGGAGTCTTGGATCCGATATGGTATGATTATATGGGGTGGTTCTGTGGAGGCAGGCAGTGTCCTCCAAACACAGAAAAGCTGTATAAGGAGAATTTTCGCTTTGCAACCAACTGAAAGCTGCAGAAGCTACTTTATATCGGGGAACATTCTCACCTATTACTCAATGTATATCATTGAACGTGTCAGGTTGGTGAAGAAGAATGGTGATCTCTTTGTTCACTATGAACAACAGCACACTTACTACTTGCAAAAAAGAGATGACCTGGTACAACCCTACACACGTCTGACTAGGTTACAGAGGGATGCAAGATATAATACGATAAAAATATTTAATCAGCTGACCGGTGCAGTAAGACAGTTGCCCATGCCAAAGCTGAAAGCAAGGTTACACAAATCCCTGTTGCAGAAAGTCGTCTACCATATGGATGAGTATTTTAATGCTACTGATCTGCAGCATATTTTGGCTTAGACTCGCTCTAAACAAGGCCTTCTTTTAATACATTATATTTTAGATTTTTCTGTTCGTGTCTTCATCTTTTTAGTTTATTTTTTTTTAATCTATACATGCAATTTTAATATGTTTAATATTTTGTATTTTATATTTTATACTTGTTGTATACTTACGTTTTTATTTACACATAGGTATTATTTTTATCTATACATGCAATTTTAATATGTTTAATGTTTTGCGTTTTTATATTTTACATTTTTGTATACTTATTTATATTTTATTTATACTGTAGGATTTTCCCGCACTATTGTAAATTTGAATTTGATGTTTCTGACAGCTTCAACCGGCTAGCAGAGGGCGCATTGTTGACATAACTAGAAAGGTGAAGCGTTCTTGGTCCCTGTTATGATTGTGGCGTCGTTATGTGATGTTATGTTGAATGTGAGCTCTTTATATAGTTACAATATATATATATATATATATATATATATATATATATATATATATATATATATATATATATATATATATATATATATATATATATATATATATATATATTAGTTAATTAATTAAAGTGTTTAAGTGTGTTATTATTCCATCAGCCAACCCACAGTTTATCAGCTGTGGGGTCATATGGGAGTTTTACGCGGTGAAAAGTTAAGAGTTATTAATATTCATGGAGAAGAGCGTGGCGACTTGTCGCCATTGTGTGACGCCGAGGCAACAGGTTATGAACCTCAAGAGATGCCAATGAGAACATCATCATCAGCATCGCTTTCGCACCAGCCACAGGCAGTTACGTCAATCGAAGAAATCATGGCAGCTACGGTCAGAGCAATTAATTTAGATCGAGCTTATGAGCGTAAAACAAAAGAGGTTTCCTCTCTTTTACCGCCATTTTCAGGCAGTGACACAGAAAGCGTCGAAGCATGGTGGGATAGGATTATGACAATCCAAGTTATTTATAATGTTTCCAGTTCCAGTTGGTAAAATAAAGGGAATAGCTCGCGGATGGTATCATTCAAAAACAGGTTATGCAGCTTTAACACTCCTTGAGCTAAAAAGCGAAATGAATTTGAAAGATAAAATTAAACATCACATTTTTAACTGTTTAAAGTGTATAGTTTTCACCTAAATCTGGTCAAGTGGAAGGCTATTTGAATATTATACCTAAAGGTAATAGGCCGTTTGATTGTCTGCATGTCGACCACTATGGTCCTTTAAGTAAGACTAAGTTAGGCTATAAATTCATTTTTGTAACAGTTGATGTACTCACAAAATTTGTTAAATTATACCTGACCAAAACAACTAATGCAAAAGAGGTAATTAAACACTTGGAAGCATATTTTTCTAACTACAGCAGGCCAAATAAATTAATATCTGATAAAGGTACTTATTATACATCACATTTATTTAAAGAGTTTTTATTTAAAAATGAACCTAAACAAACATTCATAGCAACCAGAGCACATCATGCTAACGGTCAAGTGTAAAGAATTAATAGGGTATTAACACCACTTTTAGCAAAATTGGCTGTAGATATAAATAAGTGGGATGAAATGTTAGGTCATGCCGAATTTTGTATAAATAACACAATAAAAAGATGAACAAGAGAAACTCCTTGAAAATTATTATTTGGAATTTATCAAAAAGGAATTTTGCAAGATAATATAAAAGAGGTTTTGTATTCCATTATTAATGATTTGTCTGAAACAGTTATAAATTCTGATGAGTCAGGAGGTGTCGATAGGTTTGAAGAAATTAGAAAGAAGGCTGCTTTAAAAATAGAGTCCGTGCAGGAACAAAATAAAATGTATTATGATAAAAAGCATAAGACACCTCATAAATATGCAGTTGGTGATTATGTCATGATAGCGAATGTGGATATAACACCGAATATAAGTAAGAAGTTAATTCCAAGATTTTGTGGACCTTATGTGATAAAGGCGGTTTTACCAAACGATCGTTATGCCGTTAGAGATATAATTGGTTTTCAAAACACAAGTACGCCCTATGATGGATTAGTGGTTGTAACCAGAATGAAGCCATATTCACAGTAAAAAAAGGGAATATTTTAGTTGAAAACTTTTATGTACTTATGTTACCGTTAACCCTAAGTGGGATTCAACTCTCATTAATTGTTATGATTAAGAGTATGAACGAATAAGAAAAATTATTTGTTTTATGCAGGGTATGAAGACATGTTTTCTCTAGTAAGTGTAACAAACTGTAGGTTATGTTAAAGCTGTAACTTATTTATGTACAGAAAAGATTATGCTATTAATGATTAAGTTTATGTGTGAGTAGATGGAAAAAATTTAGATTTATGGTATATTGAATTGAGTGTTATTAAAATCTAAGATATAATAAACAAATTGCTATTATATTGTTTTGATTGCTGTAATTTTACTTAACATTATAGCTATTAACTATTGGAAATGTAGCATCATGTAGTATCTTGCTGATCGAGACGATCAATTGTCAGGTTGGCTGAAGCGGTAGGATTTTCCCGCACTATTTTAAATTTGAATTTGATGTTTCTGACAGCTTCGACCAGCCAGTAGAGGGCACACTGTTAACATAACTAGAAAGGAGAAGCGTTCTTCATCCCTGTTATGATTGTTGCATCGTTATGTGATGTTATGTTGACTGTGAGCTCTTTATATAGTTACAAAATATATATTAATTAATTAATTAAAGTGTTTAAGTGTGTTATAATTCCATCGGCCAACCCACAATACATAGTTATTTTTTTATCTATACATACTATTTTTATATGTATAATGTTTTGTACTTGATATTTTATACTTTTTGTATTATTATTTATATTTTATTTATACATCATGTTTAATATTTTAAATTCATACATGCGCTTTTATATGCCAAGTTGCCTTTATTTACTCGGTTGCCTTGTTTGTTTGCACTTCTCATAGCAAGCATTGTTTAAACATATATTTTATTTGTGCACTCAGTTATAATATTCTGTTCATATACAGTTCTGTTCTTTCCTGTTTCTATGTGTATGTGTATGTGTATATATATATATATATATATATATATATATATATATATATATATATATATATATATATATATATATATATATATATATATATATATATATATATATATATAGTTATATTATCCTCTGTAAATGTTTATGCTGTTATGTATAACAAATGTATGTATGTATATTGGGTTCTGTGATATTTCATTATTATCATTAATATGTTAAAATATACCCTATTTGATTCTCAGGTTGGATTCAGCTCAGATTTATATATTGATTAATAAACAAAATTAAATGCTCTCAAATGTGTGTTCATCGCCAAATAACAATCCAAATAACGCTTTAACTTTCAAAACTTGGTCAATTACACTCTATACAAAATGCCAAAAAACAACAACAATCTTTTATATACATAAATCTATATTCAAGAAAAAAAAAATCGAACATTAAATTTTGATTTATGAATTCTCGTTACCTCTTATCATTGATCAATACTTTATTAATTACTTATATATATTTTTCCAGCAATAAATCTGTGTGAGTAAACAAAATTAAAAATTATTCATCACAATACCTTCAAAATTCCAGTCTTGAAAATTATTCAACACAACACATTGAAATTCCAGTCTTGGTTTCAATTTATTTCAATTTCAATTTCGCACCACTGATACATCTATCTTCAGCATTAAATATATGATTTTTAGATTAATTTTACTGAGCTCCAGGTCTGCTACTTGTCGTAGATCAATTTTACTTTGATTTTTCACCTCTCACTCAGCTACCATAACACTTCACAGTAAGTAATTTACAACTTTATGCTGTCACCTTGAACTTCTCAATTTTTGGTCCCAACTGGTTAAACAACGGTTTATCGACTGACAAACCCTCACTTATACTTATATTTCTTTCAACTTTTAACTCCTCTCTTTTAAATTGCTATCCCAAAAACGACGCTACTTTCTTACTCCAAATTCTCAACTGACTTTCACTTCTTTCAAAATTCTGAACTGCCATATTTTTTCACTTTTCTGACAACCTGCCTTCTACTTACTATCACTACTACTATAATTACACTATGACAACTTATAATATAACATCTTATACACAAATTTTTGTCGGTAAATCGTACCATCCAAACTCCTAGTCTCTTCTACATCACTTATTTACACCCTACTCTACCACATATTCCTAATTACTTAATACTACCTTAATTATATAGATACATATCATTGTCTATTTAAGTCTATGTTGTTTTCTTGAATTTGCCCTTTAAAATGTACACCATCTCGTTAGTACATGGCACATAGTTTTATAAATGAAGGTTGGCACCTGTGATGAACACTGAAAGGTACAATTTGATTCTAATTTGGTTTTATATTCAGATTTTTAATGGCTATTAAATTTTCAATTATCCAATTTGCTGCACCTGCTCTTTTAATATATTTTTTTATAGATAATAGTAATAATAAGAATTATAATACTTATTATGTGCCTATTTATGTATGTGTGTACGTGAGCCTGGATAACCCCACAATACACACACACACACACACACACACACACACAGATATATATATATATATATATATATATATATATATATATATATATATATATATATATATATATATATATATATATATAAACACACACACACACACACGCACGCACGCACGCCCGCACGCACACACACACAGTGTGTCCCAAACTGGATGGGAATGTATTGCTACCTCCGTTATTATTAGAGATAGAGAGATTGTTAAATTAGCAATGTTTTGTAGAATTTCATGCTCGTTCCAAATATGGCTTGCCCTGCCTTTTTTCGTTTTCGAGTTATTTTGAAAAAAAAACAAAATTTGCCGATTTCTTTTTACTTCAATACCTAAGTAGGCGTTGATCTGACATGTCTAAGATTTTACATTATCAGGACACTTCTTACAGAGTAATCTTTTTGTGCTATTCTCAACTTTGGATTGTTGTCTGTGTGTGTGAGCTACAGGTATCAACATCTGTTTTTATTATGGCAGCCATATTGAGTTTTTTGCTCATGTGATAGCCTGTGAAAAGAGCTTTCCAATGATGTACAACATGCTTGAGAAATCTTGTAATTGCACTGACAATTTTGAGAAAAACCGTTTTGAGGACAGTAGGCTAATGAAATCCAATACCAGCAAACAAATGACAAAAAAAGTGTTCAAAATAGTGATGGGCAAAACCTGTTAACGTTATTTAATAATAACTGTTGAAAATAACAGGTGCTGTTATTTATCTGTTATTGTGAACTGGATAGTCGATCGATAGCATATTTTACAGTCATATGTATGAACTATGAATTATTAAGAATTCCACGTAGAAATGTATATAGATATTAAAAATGTTGTATCATTATATATATATATATATATATATATATATATATATATATATATATATATATATATATATATATATATATATATATATCAATTTGATAACTATTATCAGACAAACGAAAATTACGTGTTAACTGTTTTCTTATGTAATGTATATAAATTTAAATAAATAAGTACTTTAATTTCACGGAAATGACCCTTTTTTGCGTTGTCTATGGTGACAGTAATAACACCTTTTTACAGAGATTCATCTTTTCACACTACATTTTTTATTATTAAATATTTGGCTTTACATACTAGTGGAAACTCAACTGTTTCAAAAATAACAGCTTCTCAGTTTAACAGATTAACTCTGTTGTAGTAGTGTCTGTATGCCGTATCCCCATTCCCCATCAACAACCTATTAAAATTGAACAGTTTTATTCTACTGACGATCCTACGTTCCCAAAGCTATGAGCGAGAGTAAGCACACTAGTATAAAGTGTTAAGTATTATGTTATGAAGTAAAGTCCGTTCTATACTGTATACCCATACATATTTTGCATTCCCAGTCTCATGTCCATTCATGCTGTTAAAATTTAACAGTTGCCCATGAAAACCGATGTTGATCGGAAACACAGATTCATCGAAGCTAGTTGCAGTGGAACAGAAACAGATACGAGTCCGAAATATAGTGTAGTGTAAAGCGTTATTTTGTACCTGTTATTTTTATATATCCATAACAGGTGTTACTGTTGCGGCTCGGCAACAGTTAAAAAATAACAGATTGTTAAATAACAACCCATCACTAGTTCAAAAAGCAGTAGGCTATGGAGTCTAACAATAGACTTCTACTTTTAACATAATTTTCCGTAATGATTTACGATAAAAAAATACTGTGATTTAATTTACAATACTTAAATAGGTAATAATGCTAGGTAATATTATGTGAAACATTTTAAAAAGGAAACCCGGCAATAACAAATTGAAACTAAAACTCCACAAAACAACATAATTAGAAACGGAACTCAACAAATAATAAAATAGAAGCTTCTTTCTTCCTTTAGATGGGGATTTTCATTTGCCTAATAATGCCTATTATGGCGATTATACACACCACAATTTGTAAATCTGGATTCATCAGTCCATATTATTTTCAAATGAACATTTTCATCTTGCTGACATTGTCCTTGATACCATCTGCAGAATTGCAGTCGCTTAGGGTAATCGTCAATATTTAAGCCTGTACGATTGTAGGTTTGTATGGATGGTGATGACTTTCTTTTAATACATGGTGTACCGTACTTTTTGGAACATCAATTTGTTCACCATAAAACCGAAGAGATTGCGGAGGGTTTTCGTTTGAAACCTGTAAGACGGCATTATTTCTTTCTTCATTTTTAGGCATTGGTAGTTCAATAGATTGGTCACTATCCTGCGAAATATCTTGGTATTTGGTTGTCGTCTTTCTAAGTAGTTGTTTTGATATGAATTTGCAGCTGCCTCAGTATTTCAGTTAGAACGAATATAACATTCCAACATGTCAAAATATTCTTCATTACTGAACATATTGTTGAATAATATTTAAAATAAACAGGAAACAAACTATTTAGTACAAAATTTTAAGCAATGTGTTAAATACACCTCAAATTGTTTAGATAATTAAGAATGACAATATTCTTAATTGTCGCGATAGTGTTATATTCATAGCAACATTTCTTCTGTTGTTTTTCAGTTGACTTACGTTTAAAAATCAAACAATTTTCAAAGGCGTCTTCGTAAATCATTAATCTGCTGTTTATTGAGCTCTGTTAGTAAATTTAGTTATTTACTAGGTTTACATATTTAATTAAATTATAACAATTTTTTAGGATAATGTTGTAATGTAAGTTCCTATTTTTTTTTTATCGTGAATCATTACGGAAAATTATGTTAAAAGTAGAAGTCTATTGTTAGACTCCATGGCCTACTGCTTTTTGAACACTTTTTTTCTGGTATTGGATTTCATAGCCTACTATCCTCAAAACGGGTTTTCTCAAAATTGTCAGTGCAATTACAAGATTTTTCAAGCATGTTGTACATCATTGGAAAGCTCTTTTCACAGGCTATCACATGAGCAAAAAATTCGATATGGCTGCCATAATAAAAAACAACGTTGATACCTGTAGCTCAAAAACAAATGTCAATCAAAAGTTGAGAATAGCACAAAAAGATTACTCTGTAAAAAGTATTCTTATAATGTGCAAGTCTTAGACATGTCAGATCAACGCCTACTTAGATATTGAATAAAAAGAAATCGACAATTTTTTTTTCAGAATAACTCGAAAACGAAAAGAGGCAGGGCAAAATACAAGTCATATTTAGAACGAGCATGAAATTCTACAAAACATTGCTAATTTAACCGTCTCCCTATCTCTAATAATAAGGGAGATAGCAATACATTCCCATCCAGTTTGGGACACACAGTATATATATATATATATATATATATATATATATATATATATATATATATATATATATATATATATATATATATATATATATATATACAGTGTGGAACAGCCAAATGGAATAAATTCGATAACGGATAAATGAGGACGTGTTGGGAAAAACGCTTGGACACGTCGATTTGTATTTTTAACTGCGCATCTTTTTCAAGAAAAAAAAATTATTTAGGGTGCGTCATGTGACAGTGGCCAATACCAACTTTCTTACAATGTCCTATACCTATCTTCAACTGTTTCGGAAATATTAAGTATTTTCAGATTTATTACAAAAATTAACATTAAAAATAGAAAATTATTTTATTTCACAAATTCTAATAAGAAATACTGATTATTTCTTAATAATTAAAAAAAACAAAAAAAAAATTAATGTCAATGTAGTAAATGTTCAAAATGCTCGCCACGAACATCTTGGCAACATGCTAATCTGGTATAGAAATGTCTTCTAACATTACTCAACATCTCAGGCGTGACTGATCTAATCGCAAGCGTGATTCGTCTTTTTAAGTCATCTAAGTTGAGGGGCTTAGTTTTGTATACAATACTTTTGACATATCCCCACAAAAAGTAGTCTAATAGCGACAGATCAGGAGATCGTGCTGGCCATTCTATCGATCCGCGCCTCCCTATCCACCGATTTGGAAAAATTTGGTTCAGGTACTGCCGGACATTGATTTGGGAATGGGGCGGTGCTCCATCTTGCTGAAACCATATTTTATTGGCAGGAACTTGTGGGTTTGCTGGATCTGGATATAAGTTTGTCAAAGTTGGCACGACATTATTTTGGAGCAGTTCTAAATATTTATCCCCATTCAAGTTGCCATCAATGAAAAAGGGACCTACGATATGATTTCCAACAATTCCTGCCCAAACATTAACTTTTTCAGGATATTGCGTATGTTCCTCTCTCATCCAATGAGGATTCTCATTAGACCAATAGCGGCAATTTTGACGATTAACATGACCGTGAAGTGTAAATGTGCTCTCATCAGAAAACAAAACATCTTCTAATTGGATCACATTGTTATCTAACATTGCCATCATTTGTTCACAAAAATACGTTCTCCTATCGAAATCGTCCTCCATGAGCTCCTGAGTTGGTATCATTTTATAGGGATGCATTTTACTTTCCTTTAATGTTCGAAAAATTGCTGTGTGGCTAACGTTGAATAGTTGGGCTGCTTGTCGACCAGAAGTATGTGGGTTTTCTTGAAACTCAAGCGTAATATCCAATTTCGTATCATCACTTACTGCATTGG
The DNA here is from genome assembly GCA_964006375.1 of Tillus elongatus. Classification (NCBI taxonomy): domain Eukaryota; kingdom Metazoa; phylum Arthropoda; class Insecta; order Coleoptera; family Cleridae; genus Tillus; species Tillus elongatus. Next base: position 101,690,406 of record OZ023264.1, on the reverse strand, counting down.
CAGCTACTTTTTTTATCTGTCTCACATGACCAAGCTCGCGAAACTGCTTTTCTATTTTGCTAATTGTTCCTTGGGATACAGGCGGCAAATTTGGAAATTTTTCGTGAAATAAGCGAGACACTTCCATCTGTGTCCGTGTGTTATCACCATAACCAATCATTTGTAGAATGGTTATTTTGTGCATTTCTGTTAAATGAACCATTTTTCTGATATTATTACGTACAGTTAACGAAATTCAAACGACAATAGCACTGACACTAATCACTACTGTCATGCAGGCAGACAACAAGTTGCTAAGGCTACGAGTTTTATACGAACAGAAAGAAAACTGTTTTTGTTTTTGTTTCATTTCATATCAGTAAAAAGAAACGCAGGAATGGTTTTTGTTTACTTTCTCATTATCAAGAGCTGAATGGGAAATAAGTATTGAATGCAATGTAGCGAATTTGTGAAATAAAATAATTTTCTATTTTTAATGTTAATTTTTGTAATAAATCTGAAAATACTTAATATTTCCGAAACAGTTGAAGATAGGTATAGAACATTGTACATGAATTATGTCTAGAATTTTCTGAAGAATCCAAAAAATTAATAATATACAGGGGCTTGTATTTAAAATAAGAAAGTTGGTATTGGCCACTGTCACATGACGCACCCTATATAATTTTTTTTTCTTGAAAAAGATGCGCAGTTAAAAATACAAATCGACGTGTCCAAGCGTTTTTCCCAACACGCCCTCATTTATCCGTTATCGAATTTATTCCATTTGGCTGTTCCACACTGTATATATATATATATATATATATATATATATATATATATATATATATATATATATATATATATATATATATATATATTTGTGTGTGTGTGTATGTATATTTATGGAAAGTGGCTCTATGCCCAATAAGCGGGCATTTGTATCATATTTGAATCAATAAAGTTATTATTATTATTATTATTATTATTATTATTTTGTTGTAGTCTCAAAGTTAGTTTACCATCTGGTTGCAGATATATTTAAGACTCTTCTTGCGATGCGACAGGTTTCCAGGATAACATTCCTCTGCATTTTTGGAATAAGCGTTGTAGGTTCCAGTTGCAGTTTTACTATTGATTGTGGTAGCTTATCGTTGACCAGACTTGTTGCTGTTATGACTACGGGAATGATTTGTACTGATTTTAATTTATGGATCTATTCATATTCTATTGATAGTTGGATATACTTTTTAACCTTTTCTTCCTCTGCTCTGTTTATATTGTGATCATTGGGAGGTGTGAGCGCATGGAAACGAATACAACTTTGAAGCAAAAATAGCCTAAATGTGGCGACAGACTCGGAAAGCGTTCACGTGCATGTCTTAACTATCTCTTCGAGTAACTATACTTTATGCAGCATCTAAAGCTGTTGTGATAAAAAGAAAATTTTCACCTGAAACAGAAACCCAACCTTCTTTGCTGCTCACCAAGCAATATTGGAAGCATGTAGGTACCAGCAAAGTTCCTCTGCAAAAGTTATACCCAATGTAGAGATTGTAGTTTTTTTAGCAGTATTTTTCCAGCCACCTGGACGTCTGTGCCCTGCATATCACTCTTCCTAGAGAAGAGGCAATTATGTGTTTATGATGCATTAAACATAACCAGATTTGCAGAGCCTCAGCTGAGAATCTCAGACAGGTCATCCTTTAGGAAGTTGGTTACTTTAGCTCTTATTGATAAGGAGCTAAAAGCAGATATTGGGCGAGTCGATG
>OZ023264.1:101458655-101683655 GCA_964006375.1 Tillus elongatus | reverse complement strand
CAATGTTCAGCCCCCACTGTATCCATTCCAACTCCACTGATGGTACCGCCACCCTGAGGGAAATCACCCGATGGGATCTCAGTTTCAATGGGCAAACCGATCCAATATCTTTCTTGGAAAGTATCGAAGAGCTTCGGGCCCTATACAATTTAGAATTACGTCATGCTGAAAGCTGCACCACTGCTCCTAACCGACTCTCCATTATTATGGTACAGAAACAACAACCACCGTTTCCACTGCTGGCCCATCTTCATACGCTGCTTCAAATGTCCGATTATGCAATCCAACTGGAAGAAAAGATAGCGAACCGTCGACAAGGTCCAAGAGAGACAAGCTGTGATTATGTCAATGCCATGCAGAGCTTAGTCCGAAAACATGGTGCTATAAACCAAAAACGAACGCTATATTAGATATAGCGAAACCTGAGGCCTGAAGTCAGATTATATATAAGGAGAACCGATTTCATCAACGTCCAGGAACTAATAAATTTAATAACCGACTTCGAAGAATTACAAGCAGAAACTCGTCGTAACTTCCTTGCCTTGTATCTCGGACCACCGCCAGCTATTCAACCACCGCCAACCGCCCCTTATTACTACACACCGACCAGCAATTCAACTCTGCGATCAACTTACCAGAAGCCTCCATATTCCCTTCTCAACCCGACCACTACATTTACCAGCCGACCGCAGCAACCAGTACAGTTGAATGCAGCGACCTTATGATTCAGATGTGGTCGGACCGGACACTTCAGAGACCAGTGTAAAAACAGACCAAAATTATTCTGTTCTCGCTGCCGAAAAGAAGGAGTGATGTCCCGAGACTGCCCCTGTGAGCGGATAATAAGTTGCTCATGGGAAAAAGGGCACACTGCACAAAAACTCTTCACCACCACTGAAAGAAGCTGCGAGCCCTAATGTTGGAAAAAGGGCACACTGCACGAAAACTCTTCACCACCACCGAAGGAAGCTGCGAGCCCTAATCTCGACCGCTCGCAGAAGCGGATGCAACGACTTAGAGATAACTACTACTGGAGTGAATCCGAACAAACCCGACAACATACTAGAAATCCAGTCAACGATCCTTCTAGGAAGAATGACACCTGTCAGCAAATAGAAGGCAGCCAAATATTTCAACCACAGGCTGATTTAAACTTAGGGAACCCGACAGTCACCGCCAACACTGTACCGATAGGAAGACCTAACTGGGAAAAGCATCAGCCGACCGACACGCAGTATTTAAACAGAAGTTCCACCTATCACCAAGCCGTCATGTCACGAATGATAGTCCAGCTCTTGGCCAGAGTCAGGGATGGTACCACAACTTTATACACCGACTTAGAGAAGCTGCTGCTAACCAGACATGCTACCTGCCAGAAGTGTGAATAATGGGACCACGCTACGACCGAATGTGCCCACCAGGCATAACTACTGAAGCCGTCTACCCCACTGCAACCTTGGAGGACCAAGACCACCGAAGATCAGACTTTTATTTTTTTTCATGTAAGTTCTTGCCAGGACTCATTAATTATAATTAAAAAGTAGCTAAGTGACTTTTTGTCGAAATGAGGGGGGAATGTAATGAAAATTGCATTTCGCTATCGTAATTCCAACTCATATTTTATAATTAAATTCTGCAAATATTTATTTCCAAATAATTCTGCCGTATACCCGATTTAACCACCTGTATATAAACAAAAAGCTGCATAAAACACCGGCCCATCCAAAGTAAATCAACATTGGAATGTTATCTACTGATAAATAATACTAAAAATTCGCAGTCACAAAATTTTCAATTTATTCCGCCCATAAGAGGAACAGAGACACCAAAGCTTCTAGAAGTAGCAAGAGATGCATATATTTACCAATATAGGGCGCTTCGCCTGGCTGGTAAATTCAGTCAAATTCCGCTTGTTTGAATTACGTTTATTTTTTAAGTATAATTAAGTCATCACCCAAGTTGTCCTCCCAGTATCAAATAACAGTCACCCTTCACAAAACCCCTGAATTTTTCGCACCGCAGCCATACCGCCTGGAACCTATGGTGCGAAATATTTTACTGATATTTTTGTATTAATTTTTTAATATTTTTGCTGTTTTACATTTGGATTTCATCTGTTCCGCTGTTCTCCAAGCTCACCCGTTTTCGAAACATAATTGTCTGTTCCCCAATTTTCTTGCCCGGCCACTTTTACAATACAGGCATACTCTACCGTCAATCCCGTGCTATTTCTTTTGAATATTTGCAGAATCCTCTCTTTATTTTAACCGGTGTGCTTATTTCCATAACTTACCCAAGCTAAATTAACTGAAAACACTTATTTTGATTTATGTATATTATATCTCGTTCCAGCTTCTTTGCATTTAACTAAACTGTGTTTTATTTTGACTGAGTGACTTCAAGCTCCCGAACCTCTCATGCCCGCTAGGTGGCCATTCCAGAGGATTGAATTTGGGACTTGAAGGCCTATATATAACTTACGATATTTCACCTCCCAACTTGACCCGCTAGGTGGTCAGCGAGGGGCGGGATATCGTAAGGTATCGCCGTTTTAGTAAATAAATTAACCATAGCCCATTAGGGTACGAAGCTGCTGGAACCAGAATAATTCCGTGACCAATCATCCCACACTTGGGTAAGGTTTATTTATATTTCATATTTCAATAATATGTATTTTTGTACATTCAGCTTTTACTCACTAGCATAAGTTTCCCCTAAACCTAAAACAATTCCGACCCCTGGACAACAAACCCTTCTTCACTGAACACTACTCAGGCATCCTGCATCCACAGGGTGGTTCGTCTCCATAATTCTGCCTTTCTTTCTTTAGGGCTTCCACTTTCTACCTAAACCGTCTATTTAGAAACTGGTGGCGCTCGAGACTCTTGTATTGGCATTTTCCCGACTGACCACTCCACTCTTGGGAAGGCAGGTCACAGAGAAAGATATGTTCCCCCTAGGCGAGACCCGGCTGTGACATTTGTTGAGAGAGATAGAGTAGGATGCAGATACTCGTGTTAGAGAGAGAGGAGAGAGAGCTAGGTGTGTATTTGGCTGACATGGACCCTCGAGAGTGCATTGACAGATGGTGTATGACTAGAGCATATGAGCCAGACAAAGAGAATTAGTTACAGAGCGAGAGAAGTGTTACACATGAGCCAGACAATTTAAAATTAGCTAACTTGTAGTGTACACATAAATATTTAGTGTTTTAACGCTGTTTTTATTATCAATAATACCATGTCCATACCTAACTTCCTACGAAATAATTGAATCTATTTACATTTTAACACAGTCTTCTTAATTTATAACATGAGACTCGCTAGGTTGTTTGTTAGTGCACAGAGTTTTGATGAGGTACATTGAACAAACTGTCACTTCTGCTAAATCCACAGTTAAAACTGTCTTGCAGGCATTAAGGTAAACAAATACTTCATGACATCTAATATGAATAGCTGTGGCATAGCGAACTTCACTAAAATATGAACAGAGACAAAAGTACCAGGCACTCAGTTGAATTCTGTTTGCCAGATTTCGTTTTTTTTCCTCCAGAATCTAGGCAAAAATCGGAGTTACTTATGGGAATTCGGAAAAATTTCCTAATATTCTATTTCCCGCCGGGCCTGAAGAGGCGCATTACCTACTATTGAGATATCTTCAGGTGACGGATTGCCAACAGTTAAGGTAGATGCAATCAGCATCAAACCATACCTTGCGTTCTGTGGCTTCACAGACACCCACAGCTACTATCACCAGTCGACCAAGGGGGACTGGAAATGCCTCTCTGGGAGCGACACATGAGAGAGTGGAAACCCACTTACAGAATTAGCCACTCAACCTGCGCCCAAAACCTCGAGAGGGAGCAACCAGGAGACCTGAACCAACTTTCACCATTAAAACTTATCAACTTCTGTAAGAAACTAAATTTGATAGCGGAAATATGTAACAATGAGGAATTTGCACATTTTTTATTCTCCTCTTATTCAATTACCCACATTGTATAAAATCAATTGCCATATAAAATATAAATTTTTATTTAATAGTTTTCCTGTAAAAAATATAGAAAATCAAAATAATTGTCTCCGCGCCAAAACACAGCCATAAACAAAGACAGCCTACTGTGACGTCATGATCCAGTATCGGCCAAACAAGTCTCGCTTACTCACACAGAGATCCTCATCGCACGATTAGTGTTTATGCGACTTACGTGTGCTGGATAGTTATTGTTATCAACTTATATTATTGTTAATATCTATATACTCGTATTAATTATTTTAAAAACTGTACAGTCTTATAGTATGACTACAGAAGTTGGATTTGTCCAAGGACAATCTGATAATTTACCAAAAATTGATGTACTAGCAATGTTTGCGTTTTTAGGAAACAACCTGAATTTTGTGGGTTCTGAGCTAAAAGGAGTGAAAGCTGGGAGGTATGTGTCTGATATGAACCTTATTTTATCCTGTAAATATCTTTGTTGGATTTTATGTTGTAATTTCTTATAAAATATAATGTAAATAAAAGCATAACCTCAAAATGTTCCCCATTCAAATAATCTACAGGAAAAATATACACTATTTCTTCCTGATTTTCTCATCCTTAGGTACATTAAAGAATAGTTTGTTGGGGGTAGTTATTGCTGTGGAAGTACATTTGGGCACTATTATACAGCACTTATAATATTTATGTCCAGGCACTGTTATGTCTTTCGCATTCTCGTATTGTGATTCTGAATCTTCTGAAGCCATCACACAGTCACACACTAAACTAGATTAAACACAACTTACTACCTTTGAACCTATATTATACACTAAACACCAAAACTACTTAAAATTATGATAAAACTGCTCAGAATTCGATGCAAACACAAACGAAAATAAGACAAAGTTAAATGGTAATGCCCGTGTATCACGCAGATGTACCGGATCCTGACGTCACAAACCTCTTCACCAATCAGATCGCGTTTTCGTCCACCCTGTCTTTTTGAATTATATTCAATATTTCAATAATTAATTACTAATTAGTGGTTCACTTTAAGGGGAGTTTACTTGTAGACATATATTTTTAGTGTATTTTGCTTTACTTTAAATACATTTTTCATCAAAAGTAAATTATATGCAACTTCCTCATTAGGTGTGAGCCACAAAAGAGCTAAGATCGCAGTGGACTGAAATAGCCCCTGAACTATATAACCTAACCTATTCTTGACATGGTCGACAAACAATCATGACCATTTCAATAAACAAACAAAATAGTACAATACCATAGCAATAAACAAAATATTATAATACAAGGGCAACAAACAATAACTTATTAGAAATGTTAATGCAAACGACCACATGAAGTTTGAACAATGCCGAGAAAAATTTGAAAAACAAAAAATTGCCATGTATTTGTAAGGTAAGGACATTAACACCCTTGGTGCTCAATGTCTCTTGTAGCGACCTCAAAAATTAAATTGTGTGTTTCAAAAGATGTATTTTCCATTCAAGATGAAGACTGGCTGATTTCTGTGTTCATATCTTAAAATATCGATATAGTTCATGTCATGATATTAAAGCAGAAAGTCGAACTGACCTAAATGAATATCTCAGTCACTGAATGTACTATATGAAAGCATTTATAATACAGTTTGCTTTGGTTTGGATATTAAAAAAAAGTTCTACAAAATGGATGAGAATGTAATGCTGATCAGAAGTGAGCAAGTATGGAAGCATCACATTCCGTCTATGCTTGATTTAAACAATATGTTGACTTCTTAAACTGTGTTGTTACTGTGGATGAACAAAGCAGAAATCAATGGAATGGACACATTCCTGTTTCCCTAGGCCTAAGAAGGCCTGTGTTCAAAAATATGCTCCAAAAGTGCTTGCTTCAGTGTTTTGGAATTGCCATGGAGTGATCATGATTGACTTCTGGATAAGTGTAGAACAATAGCTATCAATTATTATTCGGCTTCATTGACCACTCTACAAGAAAACAATTGAGAATAAAGGTGGAAAAGCTTCCCAGCTATGTTTTGTTTTTGCAAAATAGTGCCCCTGCACACACAAATCCTATGTTGCTATGAAAATAATTTTATTCGAATACCCTTCTGATTCACCAGATCTGTCCCAGTTCAACTAGAATCTCTTTAAACCAAAAAAAAAAACAATTTTTTTAAGGTCTTGAGGTGTTACAGGTTCGCTATAATAAATGTATACAGTTCAGATTCAATTATGTTATGATAAAATATTTTGAGTTTTACATTTTATTCACTTGTACAGTAGGCTAAGAACTTTCCCATATGTACTCGTACAGGAGAACATCTGGCAATATCTTATTTAGTCTGTAAGCCAAAGTATAACAAATTCTAAGTTAACCTTACTTTATTCCTAAATGGTAAATATAGCCTTGTTGATTATTCACTTGCATATGAGATGGTGACATATGACGTCATATAGGATAAAATTAAATCCCAAAGGAAAGTATATTTGTTAGCTTCATTGAAATTTGTACACATAAGCCACCACATCAAAGCTTACGAAGTAACTATTTAGCAGTCAGCCACACAGGTTTTACTTAAAAGTTTGTTAGGTGACAAAATCATGAACAGACAAAAATCTAATTAACTCTCATAACAATCATTTAAATAAAGACACAGAAATGTCTTTTATATATTTTCCAACTATATCTTACCAGCAGGTACTTACTTTTGCCTTTCAGCTTTATAACTAACAGTAAGTTCATCAAATAATTTAGAGTTCATTTCCATAAAGGTTTTGAGCACATTATAAACTAGTCCAACAATTGTTTGGTTCCAATGTTCTTTTGAAATACGGTAAAGCGCTGGGAACATAATTGGCATAATGACATGGTTGTTTTCCTCCATTAATGACATTATGTACTCGTTGTTCCAAAAGTACAACGCCCTCTCAGCAACCTGCAAAAAATTTCATTTTACATAAGCCAATGAGGTATAAATTTAAATGTATTTTTAAAAATATTTGTTTAACATAAAAAATCACAAATATGAAAATAAACAAATTAATTATTGCAAAAACAGTCTTGGAATTTGTTGAAGTAAATTAAAATTAACACGATGTAAAAATGATTGCTGAGTAAAAAACAGTACAATTTAATGAACAATATTAAGAGGTGGGTGGGAAGCTGTAGTACGTTGCTCTGTGTGAGGGACTAACGTCTTTCATTTTTTAAATGATATTGGCATTGTGTAGAGTCCTTGAGCTAACACAATTTTTCAGCAGATGGTTTAAAATCTGATCGACTCAGCTTGATCACATCACAACCACAAATTACAAAGGAAAAAGTATTACACAATTATTTACCTCTAAAATAATATCTTGCTTGCAATCAATCAAATACTGACCAACTGAGTTAAGATCCACCTGTTTCTTTTTTACATTGACAATTTCTATTTGTACTTCATAAAAATATTATGAAAACTTCATGAAAGTATTATGAAAAGAACTAGGAAAAATGTGATTTTTTCTAGGAAAAATGTGATTTTTTCTAGGAAAAATCATCCACTTTGGGGGTCAATGAACTTAATTTAAAGTATTCAAGAAAACATGTCTCTCAAGCAGCAGTAAAATTAATGTACTCCAAGAGTTATTCCAAAAACATAACTAAAAGCGATAATGAGAAAACGCTTTAAGGACTAAAATGTGTGCTCATTTAAAAAATACTTTTGAAAGCCTTACTATTATAATTCCATTATTACCCATTATTCTTAATAAAAATTCAGAATATAACAGATATGTCTCATGAAGGATAAATGTTCTATAACATAAAGCGCGAGTACCTGGAAATGTGGCGAGGAAACACACTTGGCTATTTGTCTAAATAGGGGTTCCTGGATTCTTGTGAACTGTGAGGGCTCTATGACATCTAACACCTCTTCAATCTCTCCTAAAAACATAACTTCCTTCTGGCTGCAAGTCTTCGGCCAGTATTTGATCAGCCCCCTGACCACAGGTTCCGTCAGCGTGGGGTCCTTCTCCAGGAACTGGACAACACAGTAGGCCAGTTGGGCATGGTATAAAGACAGGCACTTGACCTTATGCAATGGTATCAGCACTTTTACCAGGAACTGTTTGTGTTCAGCTTTCAGGGGCAGCGCAAAACCATTTATTATAGAGCCGAGGATCTCCAAGAGCTCGCCTACGCCATTGAAATGTTCAGTCTCATACACAAACCTGAAAAGAAAAGAAAAACAAAATTAAAATCGCTACTTCCAAGTTCATACACCCATAGACTTATTTAGACAAATATATTTAAAAATGAATCTATGGTAGCTAGAAACCTAACATAAGGTAACAATGAAGCAATTTCTGACGGACAATGTCGATGATAGTACCGATAGAAGATACATAAATCTCCTCCTTTTCGTTTTTGATCGAATGAAGTAAGATTGCCCGTGATAGATTATCCTATGAGGCGAAGAGCTCGTTTCATAATCTGTACCAAATGAAATATTTTTATATCTATCAGATCTCATTCGATCTGGGGTTGAATACACTTGATACTTTACAGATGATTTCCAGGTATATCTGGAGAATATGTAGATTGGGATTTTTAAATACTTTTAGTGAATTTTCTTTAAAAATAAAAACATCCCCCAATGAGGACATCCCGACTTTTGAATTTTGAAAAAACTTTGCAAATGAGCGCGTACTAGGACCCCCAGAACCCATATCCGGGGTCAGTTTCAATTATATATATATATATATATATATATATATATATATATATATATATATATATATATATATATATATATATATATAGTAACGATTGTTTTCATTCAATCTCCGTTACTCCCTTACTGGCTTAAAGAAAACCCCTAAGGAGGCTTAAATAATAGCAGGTGACATTATTTCTGAAGAGGAATTCAAGTTTTAGTTTCAAAATTGTTTATTGAAAATTCGCTAATAACTTTAACCATGCCTGTACTGCGTTCCTTTCATGTACGTTGAAATTGAAATATCGAGAAACGGAAAGTTTTCTTAAGTAAGAAAAATCGAGATTGTTCTAGTAGTTTTCAGTAAATCCCAAACTGATGTCATAATGACGCAATAGGAGACGGTTACAAAATGCGCCAGGCTGGCAAAAATCGGGCCGCGTCCATGATGTATTAAGGGGAGTTCGACGCTATCTGTCTTCCTCACACATATAGGACTAAATGGATGATCAAGTTACAACGGTCACAGAGAAAAGGCACCAAAGTCAGAGGAGATAATCACGTACATGCTTGCGTCGAAGAGAGGCGAGGTTTGGCGAGCACAGAGTCAACATCGCTGCGAACTTTCGGACCTCCTTATCGGCCAAAAAAAGGGGTTGAAAATCCTATCTTTTACAACTAATATCGCCAATATAGTTGTCGGTGGGTGCTACAAGTGACTTGATCTCGATTTAAGTAGAAATTAATAACCCGTTTTAAAGAAAAATTAAGTTGAACAGTGAAGCTTTGTTTCGCGATACAGTGAAAGTTTTTGACGCAATCTCGAGTGCATAATTTTAGCTTCCAATCTTTGAAGCAAATCAGCTTTCAAGTCCGTCAATTCCGCATAACCTCAGGTATATTCTGGTCGCAGAAGTTTCAGTTAAAGTACCTGCCTGCTATCTCATTTCTAGAGCAGTAGGTTTCAACTAGATGTTTACCCATCCCTTCTTATAATACATGGTACATACGATTTCTCTGGTCATCACCCACGAAAATGCCTTTCACCACTTCCTGACTTTTCTCTTGGGAGAGATTAAGAGACTATGACGGGCACTAATAGCTGACGTCCACATGTGCAACAACCGTAACCAACCAACAGGTGAATTGGGACCCTAGAGATCACGGTGAGTCCCCTGAGGTCGACCACCCCAAGTAAGTCGTTTTGAGTTTTCTGTGTGAGATTTTTCAAACATTCATACGTCATTTAGAATTTCTACCAACTTGCAATATAAACTTTGATCCAGCAAGATTAAATCAAATTTTAATCAATGAGATTGTCATTTATAATAACTGTATTTTGTAGTTTCTTCTTAATATTTTGTCATTTATGTAAATTCAGAAATATCACTGTGTAATATAAAATTAGTCAATATTTTGTTTATGAACTTCCTAACCTTCAAATGTTTTAAATTTTTCATTTATAATTAGTAAACAGCAATTTGACTTTGTATTGTCTGAGCTTCTCTCAGAATTGTTCTTTAAAGAATAAAACCTAACCTGGCCAGGAAAATATCTAGGAATTGCACCTAACCTGTTAAAAATTTTAGAACATCAGTAGATCTGATAGAAAAACAATTACTTAAACATTTAATGTTCAGTTTCTTGCTTGTTATATGCAATATTTACTTTCTTTCTTGTAAAATATTATCCTTTCTCGTTCCTGTTATATGCAATAATATTTTTTTTCTTGTAACAGTTAATATTTGTTTTCTTTTCTGTGAAATGCAATGTTTATTTTGATTGATCAGGAGTACTAATTTAAATTGCTTCCAGGACTATATATCATTAAATTTAAGTATGTATATTTTTTAATATCTGTTTGATTGAATAACCAATTCCTCAATAAGCTTTTTCAATCCTGGTGACAGTATGGCTGGAAATTCTTCATATCTACTATCTAGATATCTGTAAGTTAAGTGAGTATCTTAGTAACAGTGTTCTGACTTCAAGATATCATAAATCTAGGACTTTAGGCAGAACAGCATAAAAGCCGAGTAAGTTATTGATTACCTTTCATCTTCAAACCATACAAAGTGTTCTTTATCTTGTAAATAATTGTAAATAATAAATCTGAGAGATAGGTACATTTAGGTTAGGGTTTAGTAGGTGATGGTGACCTCACTATCGTCCGGATTTGGATCCACTTGAAGTCAATCGCGAGATGTCACTCGCGAATAACAACCAAATAAATACTCTCGGTCTTTTACCATTTATCCTTTCCTTTTAGTTAAATACCTCATAAATATAAATATTTATTTTCGCACGGTTACAATATATATAGAAAACACCTTAAGCCAAGTAATTCATATATATATATATATATATATATATATATATATATATATATATATATATATATATATATATATATATATATATATATATATATTTATGTATGTATGTATGTATGTGTGTATGTTATTATTATTATTATTATTATTATTATTATTATTAACAATTACGGTGGACTATTAAACAATATTTACTTAGAAAATGTCCGTTATCTCCGCATTCAATGCCACAGTAATGAGACTATATATTGCAAAATAACGTTCCATTTTCTACACTGCATAAAACTCCTTTATAACACCATTGTTTAACAAAGCCCTCTAGGTAATGTTTCCCTGAATACCAAATAAATTCCTTATAAAGTCGTGACTTGAGACGAATTTTGAAAACAGTCAAATATGGTCTAATGTCCTTTTCTTCAAGGAAAACATCCATTAGCGCATTGTATATCGTTGACTTGGCAAGATTCAGCAAAAAATTGCAAATTTTACTTATTGGCCCCAAGTCCGCTGACAATCCAGCATAAATATCTACCGCATATAAGGGTCTATTTAACAAACCAAGAAAAATACGCCTTATAAAATTCCATATATCCTTTGTTTTGGAACATTGCACGAAGAGATGCCAGGACGTTCCGATTATTTGGCACCAAGGACACAAGTCTGAATCTATCTTTCCTGCCCTATTCAGAAAAACCAGGTCCGCTAAGCGGTTCTTTGCTAGACGGAAAGCTATCGACTGTTGGTGGGAAACTGTTGGATGCTCTATAAAGCTGTTCCAGTAAATTGGATCATCAGACCAAGCTCCCTTTAAAGGAGCTCCGATCCGATAATGTTTGAGAGTTATTTCTTTGAGCAGGTCTCTCCTCGAATCCGTTGAAATATCCTTAATTTGTGCTCGGGAGTCAACCAATTGCCATGTGATGGAAGCCAAGTAGTTGCTATCTACATCGTTCTGATTAATGAAGTGGGAGCTAAATTTAGCTTTCAACTGTTGAAAATTGATCCGTAAGTTACACTTAAGATATGGATTGTAACCTGATATATTTAGATCCTGAAAGTCTACCCAGTTGTCGTTGTCAATTAGCTGAGATATTTTGTACAAACCTAAACTAAACCATAAGTTTGAAATTGTTAATTGGGCAAAATTTACAAGTCTACAGTCAATCAAGGGTAAGTCACCAATCTTACATGATCTAAACAAATTTGCAGCATTGAATTCTATTATGTCAAGAAAGGCCATGACTTGATACAAAAAATTGGAGAGGTGATTATCTCTATATGGGGAGGGCTTCATGAAGAAAACTTGCCAGGTAAGGCCACAATTTCGATAGGTCGACAGAAAATATCGCGTCATTACTAACCACTTAGGTTCTTCTATGCAGGACAAGAACTTACAGGCAAAGAGCAATCGAAACAACTTTACATTCGACATTAACCAAACCTAAACCACCATGTGATATAGGTAAGCAAAGATGCTGTTCTGTGACCCCGTGCTTTCTTCCAGCCCAAAATAATTCAATTAGAAATTATTCTTGTGCAATATAAAACGGATTTCCCTGACCTTTAACCGATACCATAAAATCTTTAAATTCTTCATAATTAAGAATAAACTGCTTTTTGGCAAAGAGGGGTTTCAAAGGTTCAAAGGATTCGGGAGGTTCAGCTTTTTTCTTTTTGTGCCGCTTATGCCTTTCCTTTCCTTGTGAATTTTCCGAAACTGGCTCTTTAAACGAGAGGCTACGTTCTGGTAAAGTTTCCTCAATTTCCGGTGAGTTTAAAGCTAAGCGTTTAAGTCCCTTAGGAGGTGTTGGGTTTACTTGAACTTCTAAGCTCGGTGCACCTTGAGCGAGGCCCAATGGTGCATTCGTCGCCTCTTTTAAACCACCACCGTGTTAGGTACATTATCAGAACCATATTCTGGGCAATTTTTGGAAATATGACCAGGCTGCTTACATTTAAAGCAACGTAGTTCATCTGTAGCAAGAAAAACGCGATAGGCGTCACCTTCAAAGTTTATAACCAAAGATGATGGAAGGGTAAAATCATCATCGGGGACTATAAAAACCTGCCTACGGAAGCTGTACATGTGGGTGAATTCACTAAGGCCAAGCCCCATGCCCGCATAACTTACCGGAGATACCAATCTAAACTTATTATCTCGAAGGACGTCTTCTATCAATTCATGGGGGATGCAAGGCGATACGCCCGACAAGATAATTCTTCTAGCGGGTGTAATAAGTCTCCTACTAGATATATATATATATATATATATATATATATATATATATATATATATATATATATATATATATATATATATATATATATATATATATATATATATATATATATATATATATACACAAATATATCTCCACTGGAAATACCTGCATGGTCAGACATAAACTTATCGACAATGTCCTTGCTTGACAGATAAACACAAACCCTGTTATTTGATATGCGAGACGCAAATAGTAAATTTTTAGGCTGCACTACTTTTCCCAAGTTTACAATGTAGTCCTTAATCGGAATCCCGTCAATAGAATTTAATATAATCGCCTGATCTTTCCGTGGATAAACAACTTTTCTAAGAACTTGCGAGAATGATCTTGCTGAATTACCAGAATGTGCGCGCGCGCGCGTGTGTGTGTGTGTGTCACACAGATCTCAAAAAATAATGGGCCGATTTTGATAAAATTTGGCATGTGCCTTCCTTGTGTAAGTGGCTTGGATAAATAAGTTCGTTAGCCAGGAAAGTCGAACCAGGTTTTCCGGGAAACCTTTGGGTTTCGGAAAAAAATTATCTCCAAAAATAAAAAAGTTCGGGACGCAGCAAGTGCGTTATGGTAGTGAAAAGTTCGGGACGCAGCAAGTGCGTTATGGTAGTGAATTTTTATTACATGCTTCAAATTTGAATAACTCAATTTTCTATAAACTTAGAAAGTTGAATTTTGGTACGTAGTAAGGTCTTTCCTAAAGCAACGTATCAAAAAATTTCGGGGTGCAGCAAGTGCGTTATAGTAGTGAATTTTCATAATAATTGTACACTATTAGTAAGATATATTATTAAAACTAATTCTTTAAATTTAAATGGTCCTTGGAGATCGGTTTTAGAGTCCCAGTTAGCGATTATTTGAAAAAATTTACATTTTATATGGAGCTAAAAAAATAAAATTTGGTCGTAAGATATAATATGTAAGTACTGCAAGTGTTTTTAAAAACATTGTGCTACAAATTTCATTAAAGTTACAAAAGTTTTTCAGAAAAAAATTAATTATTTATAAAGAGAAAGTACCTGTCAAATTATAAATATGGCAGGTATTTTTCCTTATTAATTGCTTGGATCGTTTTGTTTTAGTCAACCCATCCAGTTTTTGCAAACAAAAAAGGTTTTTTTATAACAAATTTGTAGTTATCCGCGAAGCTCATTTTATTTTTCTTTAATTTAGTACCTACGATGCGTTTACATAGGTGTTACTATGGTTCAAGATTGAAGATTCTAGCTTAATGAGAAATTTATTGAGCTATCGGGTTTGAAATGTTTCTACGAAAATTTTCTATCATAACATACTTGCTGCACCCAGACCATTTCCAACACTTATTTACGGTTGCTGTATCCATACTTTTTGAAAATTATAAAATATTGCAGCTTATGTAAGACTGACAAACAAGGCAACCTCAAAATCATTTTTGGAAAACTATTAAAAAAAAATGAAATGAGATAACAATTTAAACATAAATTGAAAATCTTCGTTCGCTGCTTCGTCACAGGGGTTCTCCTTCCCGTTCTGCATGCCTACAATCACCCTCAATGCATAAACAAGAACAATGTAAACAAGAAACAATCCTTTGGAGCAACCCCTAAGAAAGTTACGGGACCTGCGGTGAATATAGAGGTTCTGCGCGCGGTAAACATGATTTTAAGGAGGTATAGCTGCAAAATGGAATAAAAGCAGCTTAAAGAGGTCCAACTAAGCTGTTTATTTCGCACTTTCCGCTCACATTTCCTTTTTATATTCTTCTCCGCCTAGCACCCCTATACACTCTTGGTCTCGTAACTTTCTTGTGGGCTGTTTGCAGGAAATTGTTCTTTTGGTTTAGGCATCCAGAAGGGGTTCTAAGCATATTTCTGAAAAGATTTGTCTAAACACCCCCCATGCGCTAATCTGCAAATTTACCGAAAATTTAATTTTTATTTACAAACGGAATGGATCTATGAAATTATAGGTGGCAGGGTATTTATCCATATTAATCGCTTGAACGGTCGGTTTTAATCAACCCAATCGGACCAGTTTCTGCAAACAAAATAACAAAAAGCGTTTTTTAAAACAAATTTGTAATTATCTGTGAAGCTCATTGTGTTATTTTTTAAATTTAGTATCCACGTTGCTTTTATATAGGTTTTACTTTGTATCAAAACTGAAGATTCTAGTTTAATGGGAAATTGGGTTATCAACATTTGAAATATTTTAATGAAAATTCGCTACCATAACGCACTTAAACTCTTTTCAACACGTATTTACTATTGCTGTATCCATACTTTTTGAATATGAATTAAATATAAACAATACAAAATTTTGAGATTAAAATTTTAATAATTTAACCTAAACATATGTTTATATAATTTTAAGTAGCGATGTATGTACTTTGTAGTACCTATCCAGATATTATAAGTACTTACTTTATTGGTTTGAGGTAGGTTTTTGTTTCACTTTGGTAATACGTACCAGTGAATTCTGTATAGAGTTCACTACGTAATACATACAATATCTACAATCTACATGCAGTTTACCTATCACTTTCATATTTGTTTCATTGGATGTTATAATAATAATATACTGGTACAGTCATTTTGTTTAAGTTAAAATTAAAAGTTGGGTTATTATTTACCTACTATTTGTATTAACCTTAGAATATAGGTACCTAGTTGTTTTATATTATAAGATCCTAATAAGGTATTAGCAATTAGCCTCAGCCGAGTCGATTTCGAGGTTATGAGATGCGCAAAGCGTACACGCTTCTCTGTGACAAATAGCTACGCGTGGTCAGATTAAACTAGGAGAGAGAGAGAGAGAGAGAGAGAGAGAGAGAGAGAGAGAGAGAGAGAGAGAGAGAGAGATGGCTTTTAATTTTAAATACCGTGAACGTGAAGAATGGGAAGCTTAATATTTATACATAACGAAACGTCATCCTAGATTGCTTTTAAACAAATTGAATCACTTTCATTAATTTTTTATTTATTAGTAGCGCTTTTGGACGCAAACTTTGTCCCGGTATTAGGAAAGAATTGGGCCAAATTTACAAAATTATTAGTTGGTTGTACATTGTACACAGCTCTATCTATAAAATTTTGTGTAAACTAGAGTTGTCGTGACAACATACTACCTGGTCCTGCGCCGAGATGGCGTCCCTGTCGTTTCTCTCACAATGTGCTCCAGTCTGAAATCTTGCAATAACTTCCATTGTTTAGATTTTTATCTACGATTTATTTAAATAGCATAGCAGTACAGATCACGTCATCTGTCTTTGTCCAACATTTTAGATAGTGCATTATAGAATCTGACGTGATGTCGATGATTATTATATTATTAATTTCAAATAACTTTATTTTCCTTTGATCAAACGACTTTGGTTTGGTACACAACCACGTCTGTCTATGTTCTTTTTAGTTGTAAATTATCGTTTCAATCACTTAGACAATTTAAGAGATATCTTGGTTTAAAAAATATTTTTTAATTTTTTATTAAGAAAAATTGGCGGTTAAGATTTTATGAACGAACTCATCCAAGCCATTAGCAAAATAAGGACAATTCCCAAATTTGGTCCAAATCAGTGAAGTATTTTTTGAGTCATCGGTTGGGTACATATACAGGTGTCCCAATAGTGTGTAATTCCTCTGTATATCATTTATCCTAAGAGCTAGCCAAAAAAACTTTAAACAAAATTTTCTTGTGAATATCTAAGCTATATCGAGAAGATATATTCAGCTTTGTGTAACTTCCGGTTACACCGAAAGTAGCCATCAACGTTGTTATTTTAAATGAAATGTTATACTTTTTGTTAGATTTTTGAATAGATTAAAAAATAAGTGTGACTGTGTGGTATTCCGTATAGTTATCTTTGATATTTGTGAAAATATTAAGACTTTCTTTTTTTAAGCTCTGATTTATGTTATTTCAAACGTATGCTGTGAACTGAGTTTTGAGGTTTGCTGCCTTAAATTTGAAACATCAATAGACGACATTTAATACTTTAAAATAGTTAAAGAATAATTTATCATCCTTGTACAGATTGTATTTTTTCGGGTTACAGCATAACTGACTTTAAAGTGGCATAACCTGTGTTTTTCAAATGAAACACTCTGTTTTTTATGGATTAATCAGGTAGATCCTTAAATTCTGCATCGACGTAATATGGGTTTCCCTATAGCTATAGTTGATAGTTTTTAAGTTAATGGTGGTTCATTTTACTTTCGCTTGTAAAAACTGTATTTGTCAGATACAGGAGGCGCAGAGAATGAAACAACTAATATTTATTGTCAGATGGCAGATAAACGTCACCCAACCAAAACTAAAACTATTTTCAGTTCTCAGGTGTTTGAGCCAAGTCTTGTGTTCTAACTTTTAAGTTATTTAAAAAAAATGAATTATATAGTTGATAGTTTTTAAGTTACGATGGTTTATTTTACTTTCGCTTGTAAAAACTGTATTTGTGAGATACAGGAGGCGCAGAGAATGAAACAACTAATATTTATTGTCAGATGACAGATAAACGTCACCTAACCAAAACTATAACTATTTTCAGTTCTCAGGTGTTTGAGCCAAGTCTTGTGTTCTAACTTTTGAGTTATTTAATTAAAAATGAATAATAATGCCGAAGAATTACTTGATATGACACTTATGATAGGCCAATGTCAGCGAAATTGTTTTCTAGCATCTCGTGTGTACGCACAAACATATCCGAACCGGAGACATCCTCAGGAAAAATGTTTGGTAAAATTGTTGGACCGTTTTTTGCCAATTTTAACGCCAATTATGAAATGTCAACACGCCAAGGGAGAGTAAGCGGCAATGAAGAAAACGAATTTCCATTGTTGCATCGGCATTAGATAATCCGCACACAAGTGTGAGGAAAGTTGCCGAAGAATTAAGAATATCAAAATCTTCAGTGAACAGGACATTGAGAGAATACAAGTTTCACCCATATAAAATACAATTGCAGCAGGCATTGACGAATACAGATTTTCTAAGTCGCCTCAGTTTTTGCGAGTGGGCAGTCTGCAAGTACAATGAAAGTGATGTTCAGTGAGGAATCTTCATTTTCAAGTGGTGGTAGGGTTTAACGGGCACAACTTTCACTATTACGCTTCAGAAAAACCGAAATTTTGCAGATCAGCTGACAACCAGCACCGTTTTACGATAAATGGGGTGGAATAATAACTTCGCAAATGTTGAGCCTTGTCCAAGAAGAATTCTTAACGAGGATTAGATTGTGTATTCGGTCAATGGGCAAAATTTTGAATAGTTCTAAGTATCGCTTTTTTTTAGATTAGTTTTTTTATGTTAATGACTGTGGATTATTATTATTATAGTTATGTTATGGTTTATTTCATTTTTGGTTCACATAATTCCAACAACCTTTATTAAACTCTGTTTCACTTTTTGTATGGTAAAAATATGAATACGTCCATAATATAACCATCATTACATGTAGTTGCATTCTATAAGTTTTTGAAGACACATCATCTAGTTACGAGGATAGGATCAAATAATTTGCATCGTGATTAGCTCATTTTATTTCTGTTAGTTCTATTTAAATTATTGTTAAAACGAACATTTATGAGACGGAAGCTCAAACAATGGAGATGTAAAAACTGCTGACTTCATTATTAAAGAGACATTCAGATGTCACCTGACATTGTTCACATGCTTTGTGCCTCATATAGTGATAATTTGACAGTACCATTATTTTAACAAGCGAAACTAAAACAAACCGCTATCACTAGCTCCGTTATTATTGGAGCTACAATGTGGTTCAAATGGCGAAAATAGTCAACTTTACACAAGCATCTCGATTCTGACCGCAAAAAAAAACAATTGCGCATCGAATTGCTGATATTGACATATCAAGTAAATTATTCTTAGTTGAACGCTAGGTATTTTCCCGGCCAGTTAAACTGCAAATTCGATTGTCCATCTTATGAAGCTATCAGGTTCTAGTTGATTCTGCATAGTTCCAGAGATATCTAGATCTGGATATGCTTGTTCACAGGAATTATTGACAATAGTCATCTCCGTTATTATTGGAGCTATAATGTGGTACAAATGGGGAAAGTTGTTTAACTTTTCACGAGCATCTCAATTCTGACATCAAAAAAACATTTGTGCAGAGAAACCTCGAAAGGGGTATGGTCATT
Source organism: Tillus elongatus (assembly GCA_964006375.1). NCBI lineage: Eukaryota > Metazoa > Arthropoda > Insecta > Coleoptera > Cleridae > Tillus > Tillus elongatus. The sequence continues at coordinate 101,664,223 of OZ023264.1, read as the reverse complement.
TTACATTAGGTTTTGGTATGATCACTTTTTTAGCGGCCACAAATAAAACTAGCATGCCTTGATAGTATCTCATACAACATATGTAATAGCGGTAAAAACTGATTTCAAAAGTGCATCGGAGCCGAGATATACAGGCTGATGCATAAGGTAAGCAACATTCATACCTCGGTAACTATGGCAACTGAAGCTTCGGGAAAAACATTCTAAAGGTTTTTTCAAGTACAATTCAGGTGTTTTTTTATTTTTTTACTCTTGCCACCAGATGGCGCTTTTTTGGATGAAACTTTTTGAAGGCCGTTATTTCAAAATATTTCTATTACAATGTTATCTTCTTGTTCTATATTTTTGTCTGAGTTTCGACCCTCTTATACTTAGGGTGACAAAAGGGTTGAATTTAATCAAAAGTTGATGTAAATTGGTTATTTAGACCCATTATGTGTACCTCAGTGAAATTGTTTCGAGAAGTCGAACGTAACGACATTTAAATTGAATAGGGCTCCCATTTCAAAATCAAAATTGATGATTCTCAAAAACCAAACGTCGGAACTCGGTTTTGATACAATTTTCAAATACTACTGATAAAAGTGCTTCAAGAGAGTAAAGACCGAATTTGCATATTTTCATAAATGAAGAGGTTGTTAGGAACATAACAAATTCTAAATGAGCTATTTGTTATGTATGTAATACTAAATGAGAGCTTTTATGAATTACTTAAAGTAAGTTTACTACATACACAAAGATTTAAATAATAAGGAGTTTTTGAAATAAAGTATCGCACACATATATACAAACAGCACAAGATTATTCTTAAGATTGTTTATGTGTCAACTTCCACGTGATCAAATGACGACCTCTGATTGGACAAACAATGGGCTAGCGGAGTGAATGGGGTATGCTATAAAGTGGAGAGGGTTGGCTCAAGTGCCGCCCTACCTCCTCACGCTGAATACAGGTAGCCTGTGTGGCACCTTTATGGACTTGCCTCGCCAAAACAAATATGATAATATAGTAACTTATAGAATGTTGTGCTTAAAATAAGGATGCCCAGTATGTTACCTGTTAAATCAGAAGTTATATTCCAGTGTTAATATATTAGCGAGAAACCTCATAATGTGCCAAAAAAGTTGTCTTCATTGATAAATGCTTCTTTATCAGTTGGAATTTTTGAAATATGGGGATAATATATATATATATATATATATATATATATATATATATATATATATATATATATATATATATATATATATATATATATATATATATATATATATTGTACGCTGTCACGGTTAAAAACTGCTTTTAAAAGGGGTGGAATGTAAATGTTTCCGTCTTGTAGTATTATATATAATAAGATTTTAAATGAACTTACGGTTGTGCATTTCCAAACCTTTTTCTTGAATAAATTTCTAATTTTGACTTCATAAAATATATGCCACCAACACAAAATCACTTTAAATCATGCAAACACATTTTGAATTAGTTTAACCTACATTTTCCGTTGTTTACATTTTTGAAAATCTGACAGTGACATATTTGTCATACCTAATTTCATGCCAGACTTTAGGGGGTATTTTCCATCTTTGTTCATGTCTTTTCCACTCATTAAAAATTTGAATGTTTTAAGTATTCAAATCATGTAAAATTCAGAACATTTTTATCTCACCCACTTATCAGAGTACAAAAAAATTAAATTCTATTTCTTACAAATTAACATTTAATTTCGTGTCATTCTTTTCACTGGTGATTTCTTCTGCAATAGTGCAAGTGCTTTGTTAAACAATTTTTATGGTCTCGATTTAGATCGAATTAAGCTCTTGTCTATTTAGTTAAATTCCAGACTAGTTTTTGGTTGGAATATCCTTTGTTGGGATTAAGTGAAGAAACACTTGAAAATACAGAGCCTCGTAAGCTACGGGGCTCTTTCGTTACCTCATTCGTTCTCTCCGTCCTTCTTTTAACTCTATACAGTTTATGTACACTACCCGAATAATCTGTTATTGAGTTTGGTATGTCCTCTTGGTTGGAAATTGTACTACAACTGCCGTAGAGTACTGACACGGTGTCAGAGTGACCAACTTCATCTGAAGTAATCTGCCGACAAGGGCCATCCTTCACAGTTTACATTCAGAAATTACACTCCAATGTTCGATGCTTCTAGGTGACATCATTTGAATTAATTCGTTTACATTGTATTTAATAATCTGTTGATTTTAAAACATTTTAATATATTACACTTACTTTGCATGAATCTAATAATAATATAAAGAATTATTCTGGTTATCCTGAATGTAAACCGTCGCAGTCTGCTAACGGGTAACACTTTTTACTTTAGTAGATATGCTACTTAATACCTAATTTGAGACTGAATTAAAAAAAGAGGACCAGAAACCTTTAATAACTCACTATGGTATTTACAAGTTATTATTCATCAGTTATCAGATTATACGTTAAAAAAAGAGAAGAAAAAAATCACGTTGTCTTTGTAATAATTTAATTAACACCTTTTTCTTTTGATGAATTTTCCCTTTAGTAATAGTTTGCTGCAAAAGCCAACCAACGTGTTTAATCATTTTCGTAACTAACTGTTTTAGACCTTTATTTGTTAAACATAAATTAAAAGATAACCTATATATATATATATATATATATATATATATATATATATATATATATATATATATATATATATATATATATATATATATATATATATATATATCCTCGCCAGTGACAGTGACAGCGAGGATATATATATATATATATATATATATATATATATATATATATATATATATATATATATATATATATATATATATATATATATATCCTCGCTGTCACTGTCACTGTCACTGTCACCTGACGTGTTCGACATTCGAGCAGTAATAATAGTAAGAATTATAATAGAAATATTATGACTGACGAAGAGCCATAGAGCGTCTTTCGTCGATGGCTAGTTGTTCGTTTGTCTGCGGTTGATTTGTTGATAATTCCTGCTTATTTATCTACGTTAAAAAAAAAAGAAATAAAAAAACGTAGCAATGCGAAAAGGGCGATATCATCTACTGCAATTATTTTTATTCTAGGCGTCGATGACATTCCTTCATTAGGAACTAACCGAGCAATGATCTTCAGTCGGTAACCGATCCTTAATAAATTGTTATTATTTTTTTGTTTGCACTTGGTTATATAAAAGCTCTGTCTAATTTTTAGTGTCATTTTGCACTAGGTTGAGTGGAAGATCATAGGGAGGTGCCACTTTATGGCAACTTTTATCTGAACTCCGCCCTTTCACATACTGATGTTAATTTAATGTTTATTTTATAGTTCACTTTATACTTGTAAAGTTGGCCTGTGAATAAAGGAAATTATTATTATTATTTTATGTTTTACCAATTTGGGGCCATTTATCAACCCTTATACTTTGAGAATGAAAGAATATATTCTTGATAAAGATAGTAAGCCCTATTCTAAGCTTTGTGGAAACAAATAATTGAAAATCTTGTATAACAGAAAATAATTAATAGAAATATATATTTAGACAAAAGTTTCTTCAACTGCGCCCCTTGTGGATAATATAAAGAAACATAAACGTTTTTAGTTAACCATGCTTAGAAAATCCTTCTTTGCATCTTTTCCCAAGCTCTGTATATATCAATATCCCAATTTTTCAAATTGATACAGTGTTAATCGATAAAGATATTTTTTGGCGCTCCCTCGCTGTCATTTCAACAACGGAATGCCACTTCCGATTCAACCAGAAATGCACTGGCTTTCTTTGTTTTGAGTACATCTCTATAATATTACAGAATCAGATTTGTTTTGGCGCGACAAGTTTAAACTAGCCACATTAAGGGCCATTAAAAGATAAATCACCCTGCATGCAACGTGTAGGGCTTTAAGTATTTACACGCTCGCAACGGTAAAATATATGAAATTGATTAGATAGTTGCACAATATAGTAAAGAAAATAATTTATTGCCGAAAAAAGTGACCTAATCTTTACGCTTCCTGGAATGTGGCGAAAAAACTTATTTTTAGAATTTCTTATATTCTCTCTTCATTTCTGAAAATATGCAAATCGTATATGCACTTTCTTAAAACACTTTTCTCAGTAGTATCTGAAAATAGTATCACAACTCGATCACAACCAACTTCCGACGGTTCCCTTTTTGAAAATCAACATCAACTTTGATTTTTCAAATGGGAGCCATACTGAATTTAAACATCATTATGTTGGACTTGTTAAAAGCATTTCACTGATGCATCACATAATGGGTCCAAAGTAAAAGATTACCAACTTACATCAACTTTTGATCAAATTCAACCCTCTTATCACCCTTTAATAAAACAGTGTAGAAACTCAGATAAAAATATAGAACAAGGTTAGGGAACTCAGAAAAAGTTAAAAGCAGATAACATTGCAATCGAAATATTTTGAGATAACGGCCTTCAAAAACCTTTAACAGAAAAAGCGCCACCTGGTAGCAAGCGTAAGAAAAAAACTTTACCTGAATTGTACTTGAAAAAAACCTTTCAAATGTTTTTCTCGAAGCTCCAGTTGCCATAGTTACTGAAATATGAACGTCGCTCACCTAATGAATCACCCTGTATATCTCGGCACCGATGAACTTTTGAAATCTGTTTTTATCGATATTACATATGCTGTATGATGTACTATCAAGGCATGCTAGTTTTATTTGTGCCCGTTAAAAAAAGTGATCATCCCAAAACCCAATGTAAAATGACCATACCCCTTTCGAGATTTCTCTGCGCAAATGTTTTTTTGATGTCAGAATCAAGATGCTCGTGAAAATTTAAACAACTTTTCCCATTTGAACCACATTGTACCTCCAATAATAACGGAGATGACTATTGTAAACAATTCCCGTAAACAAGCATAATAATCGAATCTACTAAAACGTGTTAGCTTCATAAGATGGACAATCGAATTTGCAGTTCAACTAACCGGGAAAATCCCTAGCGTTCAACTAAAAAAAAATATTTGATATGTCAATATCAGCAATTCGAAGCGCAATTGTTTTTTTCTGGCGTCAGAATCGAGATGCTTGTGAAAAGTTGAATAACTTTTCCCATTCTGAACCACATTGTAGCTCCAATAATAACGGAGATAGCTATTCTAAACGATTCTTGTGAACAGCCTGTATAAGAGGGTTGTAACTCACGACAAAAAATATGGAACGAGACTAGGGGTTTCAGGAAAAGTAAAAAGAAAAAAGACATTTTAATAAGAATATTTTGAAATAACAGCCTTCAAAGGGTTTTAACAAAAAAAAGCGCAATCTGGTGGCAAGAAGAAAATGAAAAAAATATTACTTGAATTGTACTTGAAAAAACCATTCTAATAGTTTTTCCCGAAGCTCTAGTTGCCATATTTACCGAGATATGAATGGCGCTTACCTAATGAATCAGCCTGTATATATCGGCTCCGATACACTTTTAAAATCTGTTTTCACCGGTATTACATATGTTGTATGAGGTACTATCAAAGTATGCTAGTTTTCTTGGTGGCCGCTAAAAAAAGTGATCATCCCAAAACCCAATGTAAAATGACCATACCCCTTTATCAAGATAAATAGGTTTGAGCATTTATAACACTTTCATTTAGCTTGTAACAACAAAACCCATTAGCATTTGTAATAACAATGCTATCACCATAATTCTCTTCTATTTAAATACAAACTTGTTTACAAGGCTGCTGGTGGAACTTGGTCAACGTAATAATGTAAATCTAATGTTGTTTAATTTCATTCGCTATCAGAAAATTCATCAACTAAAATAAATATTATATAAGTTTTCAAAGAAAGTTCAAAACTTTAAAACTGTAACACGTCACGTCTTGAGCCACCTGTTTTACGTTTTCTCTAGTTGTTCGCCGATTGAAATCCTAATTATCTTTACCATATTAAATACCAATTTCCAATCGATGGTTAATCTGGCATCGGATTTATCGAAATATTTTTTGCGTGTCTAATATTAACGATTTCATGTCACGGGAGACGCTACTAACGACTAATTAGATTTAACACAACTATTTTATATCAAACAATGTGACTTTCATTATCCATCTGGCGGTATTTTAATATTAGATAATTACATTGTTCAAAGTGGTATCATTTAATATTAACATTTCGAAGCGTTAAATTTTAATCAACAAGCCAAGAATTGATCTTCAAGTCTTGCTTAGACTTTAGTGGAAACTACATTCATAGATTTCCTTTACAATTTCGATGAATAAACTGCTGTGAAATTATTTAATTGACACATTTTTAGATTTATGTTTCTTTCTTTGGGGTCACTTAAAATCGAGGTTTCACTTTGGCAGACCAAACAATTTAGAATATCTACTATCTACAGCATCGAATTTGCGCAGCAATGGAAAGTGTCTCCTAGGAATTCATTGAGTGTGTATTACAAAGCCTTTACAGGGAGTGTCAGGGAGTTAATGGCGAAAATTTTGTAAATTTCGATAAGCAAACTGGGGCACGCTGCTTTAATTTGCTGGCGTTTTTTTTGTGAGCGGTAAACAACAGACCTCTAGTATAGGATATCGCTGAATCAAGAAAAAAAAGAGAATCAATTTGTACTTTAAAAGGGTTTGTTATTAAAGAAAACATACAACGTTACAGTTCAAAAATGGGGTGCAATAAAGAAATAATGTTTATGTTGGCATATGCCTCTTTAGCGAAGTTTTATAAAGAAAATTTCGCTTTCGAATTTTCGAAGTTTTTTCAAGTGAGCGCGAATTAGGGCGCCTTGAACCCATTTCAGAGGTTCACAAAAATGTATATGTTTACATACATATGTACGGTTTGTTTCATTACAATTGATGAAGATTAGAACCTCTGATGAGCGCTGATAAGTACAATTTGGAGAAACTAACTCATCACAATACAGTTTTCAGACCTGCCGATCGTTTCGATAAGAAAGTCAACGTCATCAGATAGATGAATAAACTAACGAATAAAAGCTGGAACTACTATTTATGTTACTTTAACAAGCAATTGTGAACAGCGTTCTCTACGAAGGTTCACAGGCAAGCCCCCAGTTTCGTGTTGACATTTCATAATTGGCGTTAGCAGTTCGAAAAAAAACGGTCCAAAACGAAACATTTCTGCTGATGTCTTCGGTTCGGATATGTTTGTGTGTACACACGAGATGCTAGAAAACAGTTTCAGGGGCATTCGCTTATAATAAGTGTCACATTAACTAATTCCTCAGTATTACGATTCATTTTAAATTAAATAACACAAAAGTTAGAATATAAGACTTGGCTCAAACAACTGCGAACTGAAAATAGTTTTATAGTTTTGGTTAGCTGACGTTTATCTGTCATCTGACAATAAATATTAGTTGTTGCATTCTCTGTGCCTCCTGTATCCGACAGAATAAAGTTTTAAAAGCGAAACTAAAACAAACTACTCTAACTCAAAAACTATCAACTACAGCTATAGGGAAACCTATACTACGTCGATGCAGAATTTAATGATCTACCTGACCAATCCATAAAATGTAGGGTGTTCCATTTGAAAAACACAAGTTATGCCACTTTAAAATTAGACATGCTGTAACCCAAAAATAATACACCCTGTACAATGATGATAAATTGTTTTTTAACTATTTTAAAGTATTAAATGTCGTCTATTGATATTTCGAATTTAAGGCAGCAAAACTCAAAAATCAGTCCACAGCATACGTTTGTAGTAACACATAAATCGGCGCTAAAAAAAAACTCGTAATATTTTCACAAATATCAAAGATCGCTAAAGGGAATGCTACACAATGTCACACTTATTTTTTAATCTCTATCCAAAAATGCAATGAAAAGTATAGCATTATATTTAAAATAACGAAGTAGATAGATACTTCCGGTTCAACCGGAAGTTCCACAGAGCTGAATATATTTTCTCAATATAGCTTAGATAATCACAAGAAAATTTTGTTGAAAGTTTTTTTCGGCTAGCTCTAAGGGTAAGGGATATATAGAGAAATTACACACTATTGGGACACCTATATATATATATATATATATATATATATATATATATATATATATATATGTACCTACATAATTCTCGTAAAAAAGTGTAGGTAGACCATTTCTGTGGAAATTCGCTACCATAACGCACTTGATACGCCCTGACTTTTTTAAATGAAAAAGTCGACCTATTTCAGGGTTTTTCAAATAAACAAAGTTGTGCATTTTGTACAAGACTTTATCACCACATTGTATATCCAATTCTTCCGTATTTTGTTTCTTAACAAGCTTTTTAGCATTCTAGATTATTAATATTGAACGAGGTCTCGATTACTTTTTTTATATACATATTTTCTAAAAAATTTCTTCAACTGACGTTCTAACCGCTGCCATGTCATATATGTGGTTTATTCTTCTAATACCGTTTTCACACACTGACTTAAAGAACTTTTTTGTTACATTCATTCCAGAGTTATCTTGAAAAAAACTCTGTATTCCAATATCCTTGAATTATGTAGATTATTACGGCTGTTATAGTTTTCGCGCAAATATACTCACGTACAAGTTACCATAAAGTAGGTAAGGAACGTACATACGTTAGCTGATTATATATTCTTAACAAGTTAAGTTAATAACATGTAAAAAATGCATTAACATTATGTCTATGTCCAAACTGGCTCCGCAAATGGTCAATATGATCGCCACTTTGTCAGTGTAAGATTATCAACAGAGCGCAGTTTGTAACATCACTGGTTTGTTCGCACCAATTTGGTCCAAAATACTTTTTTTTTATTCTTGCACGGTTTTTGATAAAGTCTGAACAATTTGTTTAAACAACCTAACATCCACTAATCCGCTATGATCAGGTGCTCTTGGCGGCTATGAATTTCAAATATACCTAAAACCCGATTTTGAAAAACACTAGTCGACGGATTGTTTATTGGTCTGTAAATATAACTTATCCATTAATCTGGATAACAATTATGTTCTTAAATGCTTCGTGACGAGTATCTGCAGTTTTCCCGATTTACCTCGCCACTTAAAACAAATGTTGCTTCATCAGAAAAAAATTAGTTTTGCGGAAGAAATAATATTCGTATTTAGCATATCAAATATCTGCTCGCAAAATCGTAATCTATCTGAATCACCGTCAATCAGTTTTTGTAAGTGTTGTAGTTCAGATGGGTGAATTCTAGCTGTTTTTAAAGTTCTTAAAACAGTTGAATGACATAACTATACCTATACTAACTAACACCTGACACGGGGAAGATGTTGGATTTTCTTGAGAAGCCAATAAAACATCAAGTTTCCCACGTGTCCAACTTCGCGAAACTGTGCATACAATTTAGATACCGTACCCTGAGAAAGTGGCGGTAGCTTGGGGTGCTTTGTATTAAAAACAACTTTTGCGTGGGCCCACATTTATCTCCATAACCAATCATCATTAATATTTCAATTCGAAGGGTTTCAGTTAAATAACGCAATTTTGTGACTTAACGCAATAGATTTGACACCCAACTCATAATTGTTTAAACAAAGTTAGATGTTACTAACGTGCACCTGTAGCAGCAGAAAGAATGAAGCTGAATAATTAAACATTATTTTCGAACCGGCAAGGACCGATAAACATCAGTGAAGAAGATAACAGGTGTCAGATAATCTGGTCCTGCATGCAATGGTAGGAGATAACAGAACCAAAATTTGTACCAACTGACTATATCACCATATATGCTCTTAAAAAAATATGCAAGTTCCGTGTACACGTCAAATCAATATGTAGGAAGCCTGATTCTGCAGATGAAAAAGTAACAAATCTATTTTTGTTGATTTATAATTAAGATCCAACAATATTCTCCCGACAGGTTGCATTTCAGAATAAACGGTTCAAGTTTAATAGTAAGTCATTAAATTTTCACCCTATGTAGCGGTCTATGACTTTTGGACCCAAATTTATGGTACCATTATAGAAAAATATGCTTTTTGAATTTCTGTCGAAAAATGAAAGGGTTATTTGAAAAAAAATCAACAAGGGGTGGGGGTGAAATGGTGAGAGGGGAAACTTACAACTAATACTACAAGGTGTAGAACAAAACAATTTAGTTGACGTGTCCGAGCGTTTTTCATAAAAAACATTGCTCTTCGAATTATGAATTTTATTCCATAACTGTGGTTCACACTGTATAATTATACATTCGTTCTATGTGCCCAAAATCATATAAGCACGCTGCTACCATATTTATTTCGAATAGTCTTTTCTACATTACCTTCGTTTACAACCCATTCATTTTAATTTTCTCCAATCTTATTTAACTTGTCAGCCGTGTCGGATAATCAATTCTAACAGCATTTACATTTATTACATGCTTTGTCGGACACCCAACTTTCTCCTCCATATAGTAGTACAGTCTGGACCAGTGCGCTGTTATATACAGCGACTCTGACCTCTTTAGATATTCATTAACTCCTAGGTATAGTGGTCATAACTCCCAGCAGCTTCCTACTTGAGTTTACCCTACCTTGTATCGAATCTATTTTCCATCGTTTGAAAAGTCTTCCTAACTATCTAAACTACTTGACTTCCTCTAACAGATTATTATTTATCAAGTAACCGCAATTACTTATTCCACCCTCTTCATCAAACACTAAAACCCTAGTCTTTTCTGCGTTGACACGTAGATTCATTTAATTTGTTACTATCATGTATTTCTAACACCCGCTGCATTTATCCTATAACTCTCTAAACTGGTATAATTTTGTTTCGACACCTGTGCCAATACTTAGCAAAACAACACCTTTGTTTTCCATTGATACACTAAATCCCCATTATTTTATTTCCTTTTGGTGAACCGCTTCGATCACTATGACCATTAGAGGATTGGATGAGTGAACAGTAAGGGATGGAACGGGGACATTTAAATTATTTCTTTAAAATATTAGTTATTCTCCTTTACCTGCGACGCGGGCCCACATCGGAACTGACGTGTCAAAGTTGACAGCTGAACGTTATCCGGTTTGCTTGCAGATTTAAGATTTGTTTACTTCTTATCAGTTTACTATGCTATAAGTGCATAAAGTATATACTTAACTTTATAATAATACCATATATCTCTATTTTTGCACTGAATTCGTACTGACGAGTTCTAATGAGAACAAAACCGGTATGTGTTTCTAACGATGGTCAAAATGCATGTAGCCTTACTGACATATTAATACAAAGTTACACGGAACAGTGTTATAAATCATAGACGGCAGTCTCCTAAGAGAACCTTTGTATTAAATCTAATTATGTCACTAAGTGAAGAATGGAACCTTTGATGAGCACTGATAAGTACACTTGGAGAACCCAAATCACTACAACACATCTTTTAAAGACTTCACGATCGTTTTTACTAATAAGGTTAGCGTCATCAGAGGATGAAAAATTCCTTTATTTTTTTATCGTAAATATGTTCTGGCAACTTTCTAAAATTTCAATCTCCTCTCAGTTTGTTAGTTTAAGTAATTTGTAAATGTCTAAAAATAAACAAACCTTAAAATAAAAAATTAAACTGACTTAGGCACCAAAAAGCGAATAATAACTGGATTAAAAATGAACTAAACTTATAATCCCGTTATTTTTCGCTTTTTAGTGCCTATTTTGAAGTCGGTTTAATTTTTTTAAGTCTTTTTTACATTTTTTTGTCGTTTAATTTGATGGGCCTTCAGAATTTTCTCATTTGGCTACGGACTATTTTTACATTTTTAGTGTAAATATACGTACGTAGTGAGTACGGTGTTAGAAAACTGCTATATTATAATCAAAGTGGCATATTACAGTAGAACTTTTAGTTAGATAGATTATAAGAGGATTTCCCTCGATTTCCCTGAGATCCCATCATCAGATTCTGACTTGCTGAAAATGGGACCACCTCAGGAGTATAACCGTTCAAACACAAAAAGATTTTCTATAACTGGTCCACAATTGACCAGAATATTGGTGAACATACATAAAAACATACAAACAGACGAACATAGAACCTCTTTTTTGAAGTCGGTTAAAGAACTGCATACGTGAAGACCGCCGAATAGATGTTAATAAATGATAAAACCCTGAACACTTAAAAGACGGTAGCGCCGGCTTGTACCTAATTGAGAAATTAACCTGTCAATTACACTAGATGACAGCAGAGGTTTAATTAGGGCAATAATTCTTCATTCTTAGTAAATTATAAATACGAAAGCTGTATTATGTCCAATTATTAAACATCGTAACAACTCTTTAATGCCAGTTTATTGATTTAACTACTGGTTAGTAATGAAACAGTATAAATCTTACTCGCGAAACAGATTATAAATACGATGAAGTTTTAAACTACTGCTTGCACATGCACAAAATCTAAATCACAAACCCAACAAAAATTTTGGCTTCTATTGTTAGTCATACTGGAGCAAAATAGGTAATATTCTGAGCAACCTTTATAGTTTCCAAGTCACCGAAACTTGAATTTGAAATTACAAGAAGCACTATTGCGAGATAAACTCATGATCTAATAACATATAGAACTACATAGACTGGGAGACTACTTCTCTGGCTTCACTGTTGGGTTTGGTTTCTGTAAGTGAAGGACGTAGCCAGCGCGAAGCTAACTGGAGCAAGAGGCCATTCTGAATCCTAGATGTTCTGGGATGTTCTTTAACATTTCTGTAACCGGTTTCGCTGCTCTTGGCAGCATCCTCAGACAGATAAAAACTGAATCAACACGAAACCATGACAACTGCAAATAAAGATATGTTGCTATGTTCTGATGTTTTGATAAAAAAACAAAAAAAAAAATTAAAACGAAATACAAATAACGGATGAGGTCTTTAAAATGTCTACGTCATGTATGTCAATATTCAACAGAAAGATAGAACTAACCTATAATAGTAATAACTATAATAATAGTTACAACAATAAAATAACTAAACAATAACAGTAACAAAGCAGACTCTATGCAGTGAGAATATCGACATACATCAATTCATTTTCCTATTACAACTTTTTGGAAAAAATATTTAGATTTATTTTGTTTGATTTATTTAACTATGATGAAGAATATCCAAGAAAGGGGAAGTCATTACGCTGTTTATATCGCTAAGTATTATTATGTTTCGGGCTTGGCACCGACTTCAAACAGATAAGTAGAAGCGCATATTATAATAATATTTCATTTAAATTAATTTTTGTCTTTTGAATTAAACCTGTAATCCAGTTATTGGTTGCTTTTAGTGTCTATTTTAAAGTCGGTTTAATTATTTTTTAAGTTTGTTTATTTTTACATTATTTTTTTTTGGTTTGATTTGATTGGCCTCCAGAATTTTCTCATTTGGCCACGGAAAATTTTTACATTTTAAATGTATATAGCTCACATAAAAATTAATGCCCTAGAACTATTGTACAATAGTTGTCCACCAATGTTACAACCGATCCTAGAACAGTTCAGAACATCTCAAATAACTTTTCTAACAAAATGTGTTAACGAAAAATAACGTAAAAATGCCTACAGCATTTAGACCACCGACTTATTGTCAACAAACACCAATAAGAAGCAACATTACTTCTGCATTTAATCAGCAACCGCGAACTTATTATTATACAAATAATAGACATTTTACACAGCCAAACAGGCCTCAGCAACCGCAATACCATCCCACAAATATGTCACAAAAACCACAATTTACGCCGCAACAAAAGCAATCTGCAACGAGCTTTAGCGCGATTAATAGAAATTTTAACAGAACTGGCACTAATGTAACTAATAAAAGTCTAAGACGCAGCAAGTGCGTTATGGTAGTGAATTTTCATAAAAATGATCTGGCACAAAATATTTTATTATAACTTTTTTTTCTTGTAACATAGAAATCTAAATTTTGGTGTATAGTTTACTTTTTATATCGTAAACGTACTTACCAAATTTGGTTATCATAGAGTTTTTATTTAAGATAAAAATTTTTTTCAAATGAAAACGCAAAATTTTTCCAGAAAACCTAGTCCGATTTTTCTTATTAACGAACTTATCAAAGACATTTACAAAAGGAAGGTACATGCCAAATTTTATCAAAATGGGCCCATTATTATTTTTGAATGAAAACTCAAAATTTTCCCGGAAAACCTCGTCCGATTTTCCTGGCTAACAAACTTATCAAGGCCATTTATAAAAGGAAGGTAATAGATTTTTTATTTAAAAAAAAAAACAATTTTTTCAAATGAAAACTCAAATTTTTCTCGGAAAACCTTGTCTGATTTTTCTGATTAACAAACTTATCAAAGCCATCTACAAAAGGAAGGTACATGCCAAATTTTATTAAAATCGTCTTATTACTTTTTGAGATAAGAATTTTTTTCGAATGAAAACTCAAAATTTTCCCGGAAAACCTCGTCCGATTTTCCTGACTAACGAACTTATCCAAGCTATTTACAAAAGAAACGTACATGCCAAATTTTATCAAAATCGGCCCATTATTTTTTGAGTTATCGGTGTGATACATATATATAATATATATATATATATATATATATATATATATATATATATATATATATATATATATATATATATATATATATATATATATATATATATATATATATATGTTCAGAACGATTTCCGCGGTCTTTAATGTGAGACATGCTTGGTTCTCGGGTTAAACCGCGTCCAGAATTTATGGAAACTCGACGTTTCGGCTCCTGTTTTGGAGCCATTTTCAAGAGGTAAAGGAAATATGTAAGGACACTCTAAGGCCTCAATCTGCCTACTCCTTAGAGTGATGGACAAAGGTGGGTAAAGGAAATATGTAAGGACAGTCTAAGGCCTCAATCTGCCTACTCCTTAGAGTGGTGGACAAATGTGGGTAAAGGAAATATGTAAGGACACTCTAAGGCCTCAATCTGCCTACTCCTTAGAGTGATGGACAAAGGTGGGTAGAGGAAATATGTAAGGACACTCTAAGGCCTCAATCTGCCTACTCCTTAGAGTGGTGGACAAAGGTAGGTAAAGGAAATATGTAAGGACACTCTAAGGCCTCAATCTGCCTACTCCTTAGAGTGGTGGATAAAGGTCAGATCTCTCTGAGGCCTAGGGTTGAACACACTGAGACCTCACAGACGATCTCCAGCGAGATTTGGGGAGTAGGCAGATTGAGGCCCCGTAATCGAGCTACAACAACCCAACCTACCTTTATCCACCACTCTAAGGAGTAGGCAGATTGAGGCCTTAGAGTGTCCTTACATATTTCCTTTACCTACCTTTGTCCACCACTCTAAGGAGTAGGCAGATTGAGGCCTTAGAGTGTCCTTACATATTTCCTTTACCCACCTTTGTCCATCACTCTAAGGAGTAGGCAGATTGAGGCCTTAGAGTGTCCTTACATATTTCCTTTACCCACATTTGTCCACCACTCTAAGGAGTAGGCAGATTGAGGCCTTAGAGTGTCCTTACATATTTCCTTTACCCACCTTTGTCCATCACTCTAAGGAGTAGGCAGATTGAGGCCTTAGAGTGTCCTTACATATTTCCTTTACCTCTTGAAAATGGCTCCAAAACAGGAGCCGAAACGTCGAGTTTCCATAAATTCTGGACGCGGTTTAACCCGAGAACCAAGCATGTCATATATATATATATATATATATATATATATATATATATATATATATATATATATATATATATATATATATATATATATATATATATATATATATAAACATATAAAAATTGAAACTAACCCCGGATATGGGTTCTAGGGGTCCTAGTTCGCACTCATTTGCAAAAATTTTTTCAAAATTCAAAACTCGGGATCTCCCCATTAGTGAATTTTTTCTACGAAAATTCACTAAAAATTGCCAACAGCCTCAATTTCAGAGGTGGCGAAATCCACAAATACATATGACCTAATTAGAAAATGAGCTGCATTCTTTTCTTTTACCAGCCTCGGAACAAAGTTAGTAGAAACAAACCATAATTTAATTACATCCAGTTTACCGTACCTAAAATTAATGCTTTAAAAATTCTCATAGATTCAGGCGCTACTAATTCGTTAATAAACACCAACATAGCGTATAAATACTTTAGGAATTAAATTGTAAATAAAGATTTTACTATTAAAACCATGATGAATCACTCTATACATAATCAGGTAGTAATAACAGATTTATTCCAACCAGGCCAATATTTAAAATTTTACGTACTTAATTTTCACGAACATTTTGACGTTATTAGGAACCCAAACGTTAGAAGAACTGAACATGATTTTAAATTATAAAAGCGGTAGTCTTATTAAATAACGAAGAATATGAATTATTCAGGTATCAACCATCTGCATTAAATTATTTTCAAACAGAAATCGAACGAGAACAAACAACAGTAACAACTCCGGTTAACATTAAAAAGGGAACAGTCCTTATTCCACAGCAAGAGTTCGGTCCTTTCGAAATTCCAGAAAACATAACTACCGTAGAAAATTATAGAGCCACTGTACCTTGTATAAAGAGTAATGATAATCGATTTACTTTAAGTCTTAGTAAACCTTTAAAAGCGCATCATATTAATTTGAGAGAAATACATGTGTGCCATGCACAGAAGCATAAGGCGAATCCTAAATTACTTGACGTAATTTTAGCGGAAAAACTAAGTCATCTTTTAAACGAAAAACATGACATTTTTCAGACGCTCTTACAATGCAGAGACGTATTTTATCAAGAAAACGATAAAATAACCTTTTCACCAATAGTTAAACATAAAACGCCATTAAACTCAGACACCTATTTTTGTAAAACCTCACAGATTTCCTCATACCCAAATATCAGAAGTTAAACGACAAATCGATGAATCACTACGTCATAATATTATTTCAGAAAATACATCCCCTTATTCAGCACCAGATGATAAAAAACAATGGCGCATGGTCACTGACTTCCGCAAACTGAATGAAAAAACTATAGAGGTTAAATTCCCTGTACCCAATATTACAAATATTTTTAGATATTTTAGGAAATTCAAAATTATTTTCAAAAATCGACTTAAATTCGAGATACCACCAAATAGAGATCGATTAAAACGATAGACGTAAGACAGCATTCTCCAATGAGGATGGACATTACCAATTTATTAGGGTGCCATTCGGATTACGTAATGCACCAGCCTGTTTTACCAGGGTAATGTCAGAAGTTCTCAAGTGACTTATAAATAAAATATGTCTTGTCTACTTAGATGATATTATAATCTTAGGTAAAGATGTAAAAGAGCATATGCAAAATTTAATAACAGTTTTACGTCTCATACAACACCATTTCAAGATACAACTAGATAAATCTGAATTTTTCCTTAACGAGATCGAATATCTACGTCACGTGGTAACGACCAGAGATATAAAGCCCAACCCCAAATTAATAGAGAAAATCAAGAATCTCAGCCTTCCAAAAACACCAAAACAAGTTAAAAGCTTTGTAGGTCTACCCGGTTATTACCGAAAATTTGTGAAAAATTACGCAACTATTGCAAAACTATTAACTGAATGTTTAAGGAACAATGTCAAAGTCGAGCATATTCTCAAATTTATAAAAGCCTTTAAAACTCTAAAACAAATTTTATGTCATGAGCCAATTCTTATTTACCCAGAATTCAGTAAAAAATTCTGACTCACGACAGACGCTTCAAATGTCGGTCTAGGCGCTGTATTATCGCAAGGACCATTTGGAGCAGATAAACCCATAGCATACATATCAAGAGTCTTAATCCCTGTGAAATCAATTACTCTACCATAGAAAAAGAGTGTTTAGCAATCGTATGGACAACAAAACAACTTAGACCTTACCTTTCTATAAAGGTAAGGTCTAAGTTGTTTAGTACTATACTAAATTTACAATTATTTCCGATCACAAGCCACACACACAATGGCTTCTCAATATCAAACAACCCAACTCAAAGCTAGCGAGATGGCGTTCAAAACTCATGGAATACGATTGAGATTATCTATAAAAAAGGTAAACTCAGCGCTAACGCAGACTTTTTGTCACGATTAGAAGCTCATACGATACAAGTAAATGACACCCCCGATGATCTTTTGCCACTTTTTGCTAATCCAGGTGACGTATCAGGACGTACACTTTTAGAAATAACAGATTTAGATAATTACTAGATGTACCACAAGAAACTGTGACAGTCAAAAGTTAAAATTTTATCCGATGTACAAATAACACTACCTCGTACCGAAACACTTATTTACCAACAAATCTCGAGCCAATACCTAACCAAGCTAATAATGATAACGAGACCATTCATTCGGAAGACGTTATTTATGCAGAACTAAATATAACTGACTGATCACTAAATTCATTTAAAAAACAATTTTGCTTCAAACTAGGTTCTCAACCTAATATTAAAACCCTACATCCTTTCAGTAAACAACGTATAGAAGTCCAATTAACACGTAATAATTTCGAAACTGAAATATTAAACATTTTAAAAGAATACGCAGATCCTGCACATATTACGGTTATATTTGCCCCTGATTCCGGTATGCACGAAGAAATTGCAACCGTAATCAATAATAATTTTTCCAATAATGATAAATTCCTCTTCACTCAGGTATTTCTGAAAGATATAACTAACGAAAACCAACAAACAGAAGTTTTAGTTAAACTGCACAAGGTAACAGACAGCGGTATACATTAACTACAAACAGAAGTGGAACGTTTTATATTACTGGCCAACAATATTTAAAGATTGACAAAAACATGTAAATAATTGTACTATTAGCCAACAAGCCAAGTACGAAAGGCATCTAACTAAATATAAATTACAAACAACAAGTACGCCTTAAGATACATTTTACATAGTGTAGATGGATATTTTGTCTGAAAAAAATAAATATTTTACATGCGTGGATAATTTTTCGAAGTTTTTCATGTACGCAGAATTAGCTTCTACCAATATGGTCGAAATAGCAGAAAAATTCATTAAAATATTTTCCAGATATAAACTCCCAAAAATCTTAGTTACAGACGGTTAACTTAATACAGATATTTTTAAGCGACTCCTAGAAGCATACAACGTCGAATTACATATACTACCCCTTTGCACCTAAATTCAAACGGACCAATTGAACGAGTACACGGAACATTGCTCGCAATTATTCGTACATTAACGTTGCAAAACCAGAAAACGCTTAAACAAAATTTAATAGAAAACGCAGCCATTATATATTACAGAACAATTCATACTACTACACAGTTTAGACGTGTAGAACTTATATTCGGACACTTAGACAAGATGTCTTAGAAATTACGGAAAAGAAACAATATAACGCCTACCTAACAGATCTATAAGATCGAACAAAATCACTTTATTCTCATTTCTACAAACACACTAAGGATGTTAAAGACAAATATACAGCAAAAGCTAATGAAAAACGGATAGATCCACCTGCAATAAACATTTTAGACGAGTACTTATCAACCTTACCTCGTAATAAAACTAAACCTCTTTACCAACATGTAAAAGTAAAAAAGGATTTAGACAACAAAATCGAAACAAGTAAAGGACGTAGTATCATAAGCAAGAAACAAAACCCAGCAGAAAATACCAGCTGAAACGTTCATTTGTTTCAGACGTACCATGTACAAGTACACCTGTTAGTAGCAGTGTTAATGTTGGTACGCCACAATCTAGCAACAGTACCTAAAATCGAAATAAAAACAATAAAAAATAATCCTGGAATCCTTCCATTAAAATTAGGTCCTGCACGTGTGCAATATTCACACCACACGTTTATACATAATTACCCCATTAAAATTTGTGATAAAACTAATCAACTAGAAAAATCAGTAGATAGTTTTCATAAGAAAACAGTTTTTAAATGTCAGGGAACTTAGACGCATCAAACGGTGAAATATACGATAAGGCTATCCATGAACTAAAAATAAATCAAGGAAACATGATAACGCACTATAATAAGCAATTGTCGCTAAATAAACTATTAATAGAACATGATCAAGAAACAATTCATAATATGCACACACTTTAAGTATGTTTAAAATCGGTATAATTGATATCAGACAAATTATCGATAATTTGATAAGTTCTATTAGCTTTGCTTCTTTAAATACCTTACATTTAAAAATCGTTGATGAAACCACAGTGAATGATATGAAAAAGCATTTGTCTAAAATATCAAAGCAAAGATAGTTTTTATTCGTATGATAACACACTTTTTATTAGAACAATTACCGTTAATTATTACATAAACGAAGAGCATGTAGTATTTTTACTCCACATCTCTCTAATAAATCCAAAACCATTCAACCTTTATCATTTGTGCTCTATCCCAACTACCAATTTAACCACCATCATTCTACCTACCTCATATGGGGCAATGACGGAAGAAACAATTGTCTACCTCAAAAGCAAGTGTTTAGAAGTACAACAAGAGTACTTCTGTAAAATCTCACACCTTGAGAGAAACTATCAGCAAGATACTTGTATAAATAATCTCTTGCAAGTTAAAGAAGACCCTCAATGTCTTCACGTTCCAGTCAACATCGACGACATCCTCGTAGAAACAATCAGCGACGAAAAATACCTGTTCAGCGCACCTTCCGAAACGTTAACCGATAGTGCAGAAGTTCATAAACTTAAAAGCATCTATTTAATTACAGTTCCTTATTCATGTAAATTTATAACAAAAACATTTGAATACGCTAATTTAGAAGGTACTTTACAATAAGAACCTGTATATCTACCACCGATGGATAATAGTGGTTTTTCCGATATAAAGCCTATTCACCTGAACTCAAAATCTTTTAATTTAGATCAGTTATCTAAATTAACTTTAGATCAAGAACAATTATCACCAATGTGTTTTATTTCCAGTGACACAATAATATACCTGTATACTTGTTAATCTTTGTAATTTTAGTTATTACAATAATATGGTGTAAGTGTGGAGAAAAGGTTAAACATAAAATCCAGCAAGTGTATCAAAATAAAAGTACTAATGTTTTAGACAATAATGAAGATTTGGAAATGCAAGCTCTTCCTACACCATCTAAAAGAAGTAATATATAATTTTAAGCATATATGTATGTAAACCATTCAATTTTATAATATGTATTTTTTATATACAAACTTTTGTTAACAGCACATATATGTAAACATTTAATTTTTTAACATGTATTTTTATGTTTTTATCGTAAACTTTAGCAACCCTTAAAATTTCATCTTTAGGGGTTATATACCCAATTATTGCTGATTCATTGTTATTCAATACTTACCGATATCCATACTCTAATTTTGCAACGTCAGTGGTAATGTTTAGTATATAAGAAAAATTTGTCAACAAGCACGCACTTCTGTTACTGTACTCGTGCTGTGTGTATCAGTAGTTCCAGTAGCTTAAGTCAGGGCTGTAACTAAGGGTAGAATAAAGTAGTTGTTTTTTAAAATTCAATTTCTACCCCGTCAACCTGTTCTTCAACGTTTCTGTAACTGGCTTCGCTGCTCTTGACAGCATCCCCAGACAGATAAAAATTGAATCCACACGAAATCATGACAACTACAAATAAATATCTGTTGCTATGTTCTGATGTTTTGAACAAACTTTTTTTTAATTTAAAATTAAAATGAAATACAAATGACGGATGAGGTCTTCAAAATGTTTACGTGATATATGTCAATATTTAACATAAAGATAGAACTCACCTATAACAGTAATAAGTATAATAACAGTTACAACATTAAAATCACTAAACAATAACAGTAACAAAGCAGACTCTAAACAATGAAAATATCGACATACACCAATCAATTTTCCTATTACAACTTTTTTTTTAAATATTTAATTTATTTTCTTTCATTTATTTAATTAGGAAGAAGAATGTCCAAGAACGGGGAATTTATTAAATCTGTTTTCTCATTTGAAACAAGGTAGCTATTGTCGTGTGTGTGTGTGTGTGTGTGTTTTTGACTTTTAAAGCTTCAAAAAAGTCTAGTTTGCGCTTGTCATTACAAAAATGTAGTGGTTTTATGCGGTTATTTACTGTAGGTGTATGTTGGGTATCAATAATATGTTTTGCAAATGTAGATTTGTCAGCGTCGTTATTTCTAAATGCAGAAATATGTTCTTTGTATCAAGTTAAAATTTCTAGTAGTTTGACCCATGTATATTGCGTTATAATGTGTATAAGCTAATTTATAAACTCCAGCTTTTGTCCATAAACAAGATTTTTCTTTCGCGTTAAATAATAATTCACGCGCCGTGTTGTAACATCTAAAAGCTACCGTTGTATTTGTACAGGTATTTAAAATGTTTGAAATGTTTTCTAAAATGGTTCCAAAATAAGTTATCGAAACATACCTGTCTTTTTTGTCTCTATTATTTGGATAAATTAAATTAATCGCTTATTTGTTTTTTTTTTCTCTGTATCATTTTATCTATTATGTTAACAGAGTAGTCGTTATTAAATGCTATTTGCTTGATAATTGAAATTTCTTTTTCAAAAGTGTTTTGAGACATAGCTATTGAAAATGCACGATGTATCATAGAATATAGGCTGACAGCTTTTGTGAAAAAAGGTGAGATGAATCGTATGGGATGGTTGTGTCAGTGTATGTTAGTTTCCTATATATTGAAAAGTCAAATGAATTATTTTCTAACTTTCTAATCGTTAAGCCTAACAAATTTATACAACTATTATCTTCTTCTTCTAAAGTAAACTTAATATTTAAGTAAATGTTATTAATAAAATTTAAAAATTCATTTGATTCTGTATGGCTACCTTGAAAACATGTTAAAATGTCATCTACGTATCTGTGCCAAAAAGCATTTTTATGCGAAAGTTCTGATGTTAAAATTTGGTTTTCAAAGTTTGTCATAAATATGTTGGTTAATAAAAGTGACAACGACTAGAAAGTTAGAAAATAATTCATTTGACTTTTCAATATATAGGAAACCAACTTACACCGACACAACCATACCATACGATTCATGTCACCCTTTTTCACAAAAGCTGTCAGCCTATGATTCTATGATACATGCAGTTTCAATACCTATGTCCCAAAACAATTTTGAAAAAAAAATCAATAATTAAGCAAATAGCATTTAATAACGGCTACTCTGTTAAAATGATAGATAAAATGATAAGAGAGGAAAGAATACAAATTAGCGATTAATTTAACGTTTCCGAATATTAGAGACAAAAAAGACAATAGGTATGTTTCGATAACTTATTTTGGAACCATTTCAGAAAACATTTCAAAAATTTTAAACACCTGTACAAATACAAATGTAGCTTTTAAATCGTACAACACGACGCGTGATTTATTATTTAAAGCGAAAGAAAATCTTGTTTATTGACAAAAGCTGGAGTTTACAAATTAGCTTGTACACATTGTAGCGCAATCTACATATGTCAAATTTCTAGAAATTTTAACACCCGATACAAAGAACATATTTCTGCATTTAGAAATAACCACGCTTACAAATCTACATTTGCAAAACATATTGACACCCAACATAGACCTACAGTAAATAACCGCAAACACCACAACATTTTGTAATGACAAGCGCAAACTAGACTTAGAAGTCAAAAAAGACACACACAATAGCTACCTTGTTTAAGTTTTAATAGGAAAATGAATTGATGTATGTCGATATTTTCATTGTATAGTCTGCTTTGTTACTGTTATTGTTTTGTTATTTTATTGATGTAACTGTTATTATAGTTATGACTGTTATAGGTTAGTACTATCTTCATGTTAAATATTGACATACATCACGCAGACATTTTGAAGACCTCATCCGTCATTTGTATTTCATTTTAATTTTAAATAAAAAAAAATTTTTTTGATCAAAATATCATAACATAGCAACAGATTTTTATTTGTAGTTGGCACGATTTCGCATTAATTCAATTTTTATCTGGCTGAGGATGCTGTGAAGAGCAGCGAAACCGGTTACAGAAACGTTGAAGAACATCCTAGAACATCTGGAATTCAGAAGGGCCTCTTGTTCCAGTCAGCTTACGCACTGACTACGGCCTTCACTTACAGAAATCAAACACAACAGTGAAGCCAGAGAAGTAGTCTCCCAGTCTGTATGTAGTATGAACCGGTTTCACCAAGTAAGGGCAACAACAATCAATGAACATATAGAACACTAAGTGAAGTTTGGAAACTGTGGTGAGGCCTGATAAGTACACTTGCAGAACCCAAATCACCTCGACACAATTTTTAAACACGATCGTCAGGCCTTTAAAGAAATGTGTTGTGGTGATTTGGGTTCTACAAGTTTACTTAACATATAGAACATCGATGACAAACGCACACAAACTAGCCGCGCGCACGCGCACCCTCTCGCACACGCACATATACTCTATGGTCACCATTTACATTACAATGCCAGGTATATATTAACATTCCTCTCAAGGTATGACATTTCTAAACCAGATTGTAATCAATCTGCACGAGCCCAAGTGAAGTCGAAATATAAATGGGTAGAGTTGAGCAGGAAACGGTGATTTAAGTACCTACAAAAAGTCTGCGCGTCCAGCGCACATTCACAAAGATTTTGTGGAAACATGGGGAAAACTGCCGGATCTTATGATGTAGGAAAATGTGAGCATCGGGAATTCGATGTGGTAGGACTTCTTGCTAGGATGAACATACCGGTGCCCTCCCATAACAATCACTATCTAGAAAAATGTTGAAATCTTGTGCTGTATGTCGATGCATTGGGATCAGGCAGAAAGTAGAAGACACAAGAAGATCGCCCACCATCAGTATACAACCTATCAAAACGACTTGACATGAAAAAATTTTTAGGATGTAGTAAGTCAATTATGGTAGCGAATTTTCATTAAATGCTCCAAATTTAAATAACTAAATTTTCTATAAACCTAGAAAATTGAGTTTTGGTATGTAGTAAGTAGTAGTATTAGTGCAACATATCTACAAAATTTCATCAAAATACCTGTGTCGAATTGTTTACAATTACGTAAGCCTGTTTACAATTACGTAAGCCGGCAAACGTGAGCTCTGAGAGTTAGAGATAAGTCGCCGAAATTTCCAGAGGCCCATGATAAACATACTAGGGTACCTCGAGAATTCGACAGGTCACAGTGGGGTATTTTAATATGCGGAAATAATCCAGATGAAATTTGATTGTCTAGCATTATCAGGGTGATTTTAGTTAAAAAGCAAAGTAATGAAACAACCGCAGTCTGGATATTTCAATAAAAACGCAGATCTGTTTAATATTTCACGTTACGAAAGACGTTCCCACACATAGCATGTTAAAAGGTTCAAGTAGACTAAGACCCACTTGTCGTAAGATCATATCACTTATAGCAAGATTGGTGTCTTATCGAAGCGCTAGAAGATATAATACTGTCGACTGGGATGTCTGGTTGTGTGAATACAAGACAGATGTCTGGGAAATAAGAAAGAATGGAATTCGATAGGAACACCTGCAGCGCGTGGGACTAAAAAAAACCAAAATAAGCCATCTGGTGTTTGTGTACGAATGTCTGGGGCAGTATTAATGCGAATTATAGGTCATTGCAAATATGGTAATATTTACTGCAGAAAAGCCACTGGTGAGATTCCGATAAAGAGAAGGGGGCACGTTTTCGCTGTCTAGACTTTTAAATGTAATCGTAATCGCATCCACGATTATTATTAACCATGAGCTAATTATTTTTGCATAATCATTTACTCTTCCTAGGCCGAAATTGCCACGAATCTAGTTCTTCAATAGGCAGGCTCTTAGACGTCATTTATCAGTCGATATTTTCGTTGTAAATAAATAAGAGGCACATAAAAATATTCATTGCAAATATTTTCCCGGCATGCTCACACGACCTCAGGACTTGCACTAATTAAATACAGACTGACTGTTAACTATGGGATGACCTGCAACACCTTAGGCAGTTGTAAAATCTAATTTAAAAGGGAAAGAAATTTTAATTTGAATTAGTCGTGTGCCAAATAAGTTAAAATATAAAATAAAAACGGTACGCGAAATATGTACATTTATATTAACATAAGAGAATTTAATATTGCTTTGGTGTCATATGCACAATGATGACATTATTCTGTGGTTGATTTATTAATATTGTGTACGTAGCATATTATTATTGTTGTATAATTTACATAGATTTAAGGTGTCATTGCATAAATATAAATACCGGCAACAAGCGAAAAAGCAACAAGTAGGGGTGCACAGGTAAACTCGCAGAATGGGCCTCACAAGTTGAGTAATGAATGTTTACAATTTTAATTAAAAAAAAAAAAAGTTGATATGCTATCGACTTTAACAACAGGGCCTGCATTACAGTACAAGTGGGCTGAAACCGATATAAAAGCGCGGACGATTGCAGACAGAAATCAGACTTCCTTTGGTCTTCAAAGAGTCATTTTTCGAGAGCCCACCTTGACTAGAAGAGTGATCTTGTGGTAAACACTAAGTGCCAGAATCCGCGCACTACTGTCGAAGCAGGCGAACTCGGCTAGTAATCCTTTGCGATATTTGAAAGAGACTTAGTGTATTCGTTAAACGGTCTCATTCTTCGGCAACCCACCTTGACTAGAAGAGTGATTTTGTGGTAAACACTAAGTGCCATAATCCGCGCACTGGTGTCGAAACAGGAAAACTCGGCTGGTATTCCTTTTCGCGTTATTCAAAGCCCGCCCTTACGAGCAAGGGGATCTTGTGGTAAACACTAAGTGCCAGAAAGTTTTGCTCCTCCTAAATAGCTCTTAATATGTGTGTGTTTCGTTTGTCTAATAATAATTTTAATGTGAAAATTTGCACTTATTGACGTCAAAATGTAGCAACGACTAAAAAGTTGAAATGTTTCGGCCCTATTATAATGTTTTGTTAGTTTTGTTTTAATATTTGTGTGTCCAGTGCTTTGTACCTCCGAGTTAGACATCTTGGTCGCGGGACAAAAATCTGCTATTTGCTAAATTTGAAATCACGAACCGTAAATGAAATATAAATTCAAATAAAGAGCCTGAATACATATTTTATTCCATGCTAGAATTTTGAGTCTGAAACTTAAAACCAAACATTCGAAGGGGAATATGTCCTGAAACATAATTTTGAATCTGAAACTTAACACCAACTATATGGGAAAAATATGTCTTGAAACAGAATGTGAAGCTTGAAATAAAACATAAAAGGGAAATGTGTTTAAAATTAAATTTGAAACTTGAAATGAAACATGAAAGGGGAATATGTCTTGAAATAAAATACTGAATCTGAAACCAGAATCCAAATATGAAAGGGAAACATGTTATAAATACAATACTGAATCTGAAATTGAACTCAAAGTAATTCCCTTGGTATGATGTGGTATGCATTTTTGTAGTTTAGTAAGGTCCGTAAAATGAGCCTTTATGGCATGGGATTGCTTCCCCTGATACGTGACACATTTTGTACAATGTCCAACCCGCAGTTATGTCTTCGAGGGACATCCAAGCAAAGTTTCACTCCATGAAGTGCCAATTTCCGACAAAGACCCTTGGGCCCAATGACGTGAAAGTCAACGCGATTTACAAACAAATTAGGCATAGTTGGTGTGAAATGGCAACCTGGAGGTCCATAAACCAATTCAGTTCGCGCGTATATGTTTTCCGCATGAAGGGAAGCGAACGGGAGTCTAGGGTTATTCTCATCTGTAGAGTCGAGCTTTTGGAAAGTATAAAAACATAGGATAACCTTCCCATCACGTACACTGCAGCGTGCAAGGTAATTTTTATGTGTGAAACAAACGACGCCTAGGTGAATTTCCCGCTTCTTGAAGTGCTAATTTCCTATATAAAAAGGACCCGTATTTGCTCAAAATGGTCAGCGACTACCTAAGCGATAGAACACTACTATACAGCGCAGGCGACGAAAGAACAGAGTACAAAGTTACGGTGGGTGTTCCACAGGGATTGGTGCTCGGGCCATTTCTGTGGAATGTAATGTATGATGTATTCCTCCAGATGGAAATGCCAGAAAATGCAACTAATGTCGGCTTCGCTGACGTCGCAGCAGTGGTTGTAACAGCTAAAACTTCTAGGCAACTAGAAATAATTGCAAACGATAGTTTGGATAGGGCTTATCGATGGCTCTCAGGGAATGGCCTAAAGCTGGCCATCCATAAAACTGATGCAGTCCTGATCACAGACAAAAGAGTATTTGAAAATCCCACTCTAAAGATAAATGGACAAGTGGTTCAGTGGAAGAGATCAGTCACCTACTTGGGCATACAGGTAGATGGGTGGCTCCGTTATGGAGAACAGGTAGATAAGGCTGCAGCAAAAGCAGCAGCGACCGCTGCTAAACTGGCAAGACTTATGTCAATATTGGTGGACCCGGTGAATTTAAGAGAAGACTATTGAATAGCGTAGTGCATGCCAAAATCTGTATGCGGCACTAGTTTGGGCCGAAGCTGTGGATAGAAGGGTGATCAGGCAAAAGCTTGCTTCGCTGCACAGATGTGTGCGTTAAGGGTAATTTCTGCCTACAGAACTGTATCTGAGAGTGCGGTTTTGGTACTCAGCCAGTATACCACCAGTAGACCTCTTGGTAAAGGAGCGCCAGGAAATCTATCAAGAGATGCGACGTGAAATTATACTCTCGGAGAACAGAAGTGGCAAAGCTGAAATTAAAAGAATGGCACGTAAAAGGCTTCTCGGAAGGTGGCATTCCAGTGGAGTGGAGAAGAAACAGGCCGCTGGACCCACTCCCTCATACCCAGGATAGACAGGTGGGTGGAAAGAAGACATGGCAGGTGGGATACTACCTCACCCAGACATTGACAGGTCATGGGAACTCCGGGCGTATCTTCATAGATTTAAAATCATCAACAGCCCATCGTGCATAGAATGCGGCGACAGATGCGACGATGTGGAGCATACTCTGTTCGAATGTCTAGAGTGGGAACATCAGAGAATGGAGTTAAGACTGACAACAGGCAAGGAAGTTACAGCAGAAAATCTAATCAGTGAAATGGTAGACAACGAGAAGAACTGGAATGCCGTAGAGATATTCGTTACGAGCATTCTGAAGCAAAACAAGAAATAAGGAGAGCTATGGATAATTTACCAAATGAGGAACCGCCCCCCGAACCCCTAATCTCGAAAAGAGGACGAGGGATGTAGGGAATAAGGCGAAGCAGTGAAGACATGGAAAACCATCAAACGACGCAGCCCCGAGGAAATGCGAAAGCGGTACCAGTACACACACACACACACACACACACACACACACACACACACACACACCACACACACACACACACACACACACACACACACAACCACCCACGCACGCACGCACGCACGCACGCACGCACGCACGCACGCACGCACGCACGCACGCACGCACGCACGCACGCACGCACGCACGCACGCACGCACGCACGCACGCACGCACGCACGCACGCACGCACGCACGCACGCACGCACGCACGCACGCACGCACGCACGCACGCACGCACGCACGCCACGCACGCACGCACGCACGCACGCACGCACGCACGCACGCACGCACGCACGCACGCACGCACGCACCCCACACACACACACACACACACACACACACACACACACACACACACACACACACACACACACACACACACACACACACACACACACACACACACACACACACACACACACACACACACACACACACACACACACACACACACACACACACACACACACACACACACACACACACACACACACACACACACACACACACACACACACACACACACACACACACACACACACACACACACACACACACACACACACCACACACACACACACACACACACACACACACACACACACACACACACACACACACACACACACACACACACACACACACACACACACACACACACACACACACACACACACACACACACACACACACACACACACACACACACACACACACACACACACACACACACACACACACACACACACACACACACACACACACACACACACACACACACACACACACACACACACACACACACACACACACACACACACACACACACACACACACACACACACACACACACACACACACACACACACACACACACACACACACACACACACACACACACACACACACACACACACACACACACACACACACACACACACACACACACACACACACACACACACACACACACACACACACACACACACACACACACACACACACACACACACACACACACACACACACACACACACACACACACACACACACACACACACACACACACACACACACACACACACACACACACACACAAATATATATAAATTGAAACTGACCCCGGATATATGTTCTAGGGGCCCAAATTCGCGCTCAATTGAAAAACAAAAATTCGCTAAAAACGTCTACAATGTTTCAAGAATGTTAACAAACGACCAAACTTGTTTTGATTTATCGACGAGAGTTGAGCGTAACTATTGATGAATTTTGGGTTATCACTATGATCCTGAGATCAAATGCCAGAGTATAGAATTAAAACATAGTGGCTCCTCAGTCTCTCTCGAAAGTTCAGGGTCAGTCGCCTGTAGGAAAGGTGATGTTCACTGTTTTTTGGGATCTTCGAGGTGCCATCTTGGCTGATTAAAAAAAAAAGGCTGTATAATAAATGGTCAATACTATACCAAGTTATATGTCAGTTATTGTAGTATCTGTCTGCCATCAATTCTAACTATTAAAACATCCACATTAAAAAAATGTTCGTGACCTCACTGTTAGTGAAGTTTCTTAACTTCACTAAGAATAACTGGAACACACTTAAAAATACAGTAACTTTTTTAAGAGAAAGTAAGTTTTCCATGGAATTATTTCCGCTTGGGACAAATCGACGAACGCTATCAACCAAGAAACACGTGCACAGTTGAATCAAAATTGGTCATGTATTCTTTTGCCTTTGGGTGCTTTTTAGTAGGAATATTTATTAGGCGTTGCAGTTTTAAATATAAATAAAATCTATGAAAGGAATTTCAACAAATACAAAAATTTGTTTTTAAATAAGGAACTTACAGTAGCATAAGTAATTTTTTTTCTAAAAATTCAATAACAAATGTATTTGAAACAACAACAAAAACATTACAAGCGTAAATTTATATATTTGGGCGACATAATACAAAAAACATACAATACTATGTGTAAAATTACAGAAAAATAATGTCTCTTTGCCGAATTCGTCGAAGCGTGATATATAGTTCTGCCGTTTAATCTTTGTATACGCCTATTGATGAACCCCATTCTCCTTTTCGTAGAAAACAGACTGTGAAACAATTTTATTTCATTTTCCGTTAAAGCCAAAGTATTTTTGAATATAACCCATGTCACACTCTCCACGCATTTCAATCCTGGCGTCGTGGTCGATCCTGAGTACACAAAGAAATCTTTCAGATTGTTCGGGAATAGTTTAGAAGGTTTCAATCTAGCAGTACATTGTTTATCGGTAGCATTTACTTTTTCTAATTTCCTAGCAATAATATCCAAGTTATGTGATTTGTCAAAACCTAGATTGTGAGTATTGCACAAAACAGCCACCACGGTGAGATTTTTCAGGCTTTGTTCTGCTTTTACTACACTTGGCCCATAGGGAACAAGTACAAAATGAATTTCAAGCGGAAGATGTTTCCCGTTAAATGTGTGCTCGGACAACCAGTGAAAGTGAAACTCATGCAGTTGATACTGGGTTTTCAACGGACCTCCTTCAACCAAAAGCCTTCTGGTAATTTCGCAGCTAATTGTGTGACCATTGTTAGTCAAATTTAAGTAAATCATACGGTCGAAATTGGTAAATTTGAAGGGAGGATAGTGTTCCGTTTTAGTTTTCGAAAAGTCTATGTTTATCGGAGATTGGTATCTACCATACATACACAATTTGGGCCATTGATCTTGTGCACTATAATCTATGAGTTGGCCACAGTGAATTTCTTGTTCCAAAAATAATAACAAACATATAATTCTTATCACAGGCATATCACTGGACAGAACATTTTAACAGTACTAATCTGTATTTCCTTTTCTTTAATACTGAAATCATCAAAAACATTAACTTAACATGCTTAACCTATACTTTAATACTTAAATTATTAAGTTTTGTTGCGCTTCGATAATACGTCTTCTATTCAGAAGGACTAAAAGATAAATTGTGCTAACTCTGCAAATACTTCTTAGGTCTGAATTAAAAAATAAAAAAAAAATATATATATATATATAAAAAAAAATAATGAAACCTCACTTCAACATCTTATACCGCTTAGAAAACTCAATTACATTAAAATACGCATAGCTACAAAACAGTGCAATGTCAGAAACTGTTTCAATTATCCCAAGGTTAACTTTAGTCGGTTGTAAATAAAAAGCAGAATCTGCATCTAAAACGTATACATTTGAAACATTTAATCCGTCTGACATTATATCAGATTGTAGCAATCTGTTTCACAAGTGGGTAATGCATACGCTTTGGACTGGAATGAGTTTGATGATTGAGGGTTGCGAGCAAAAGAACTGACAAACGTAATCTTTAAGAAGTAATATTTGATTATAGTGTCGATAGAAGATGTAGAAAACTGCAACATTTTCTCTGTGGTCAAGGGAAGTGAGATGAAGAGTGATAGATAAATATCCTGTGGGGTGAGTAACTACTTTCTGAGTTAAATCAGAGACAAAATGGCCTTCGTAGCAGCGTCCAGACATGGAAACAATATGTCAACTGGACACGTATCTGTGCCCTATATACGCTGTAAGAAGCTGTTCTGTGAAACTGAACTTTGGAAACATGTGATGGTGTGAAAGGGGAGTACTGGTCCCGAAGAACAGTTTCTGTGACCATCCAAGATAACATTGATTCTACTGACGAAGTGATCTTAGAACTTGGACGGACCACATTAGTAAGGTTAAGAAATTTCTTTCCCGCGGGTTCATACTTTAAATTTATTACTATTGCTGTTATACGGGAGGGATAGTTGCAGCGCCTGTAGAGTTTCTATTAAGCATTTTTTATACTTGAGGCGACGCAGACTGGGAACTTTGATGTTTTAACTATCAATTTACAATTTTAGAATAACGTATTATATTAGGAAATATGGAAAATTTAAATTGATGATGCAAGACCGGTTGACATTTCAACATCATGAATACGAGTGAAGATTTGAACCTGTGATGAGCACTGATAAGTACAACTTGGAGAACCCAATTCATCACAATACAGTTTTTAGACCTGACAATCGTTTCTCTGAGAGCCTCGGTGGTTCAGTGGTAAGAACGTGTGCCTCTGAACCGAACGGTACTGGGTTCGATCCCAGGGTTCTCATTTCACTTTTTCAGTACATACTGTAACAATAACAGCAACCCAGGTTGTGGCATTGTATTTGAGCAAGTTGAATGCCTGCACATTCCGCCTTTCGGAGGTGGCGTAAAGCCGTCGGTCTGGTGTCCATGCGATGTTCGGCACGTTAAACATCCCTACCCCCCTTATAGAAAGAAAAGGCTTCGGGAAAATTTCCAGGACAGTGAGGTGAAACTGCTCCATGGCGTCGGTGTTTGGCCATAGTAGCGGAAATAGGCCGACGTTACAGAAAATATCGTTTCTCTGGCAAAGTTAGCGTCATCAGATCATCATTATTCATCCCTCTGACGCTAACTTTGTTATCGAAACGATCGTCAAGTCTAAAAAGTGTATTGTGATGAATTGGGTTCTCCAAATTGTACTTAACATCAATACCTCCAAATCCAACAATTAGATGGCTTTGCGTGCGTGGATCATCAACACTTGTTTTCTGTTTAGTTTATATTAATCTTTCTGTGTTTTCTTTTTGCTGGATAAAACTTGAAGAAAATAAAACAGACGATAGCTTCCAGAATAATATCGTTTTCATCTATTAATTATTTTTATCACAAATGTAATGTATCAAGCCTAGCACAAATAGCTTGAATTCTGCGCTTCTTATCTGACAAAAAATTAACCACTGATCAAACATATTAGCTAGCAAATATATAAAAATTTACAAAATCGTCTTAATAAAGCGCAATAAAAAAAACTGTTTCAAGATTTCAAATAACCCTCCCTAAATCAAGGCATTTATCGTTACATTTTACTTTAGCTTCAAAAATAATTATTTCTCTTCTTGTTATCACATTATCAGTTCTTCAGTAAGTTCATTACCGGAAGTGATCTCTTGTATCGTGAAAAACTAAAGTTCCTAATAAAAGAACACATCATTTTTAACCGACTTCAAAAAAGGAGGAGGTTCTCAATTCGCCTGTATGTTTTTTTTTTATATTTTTAAGTCATTTATTGACATTTGGCAATGCTACCGATCTTACGGCTTTACAAGCAACAACTTTTCAAGACCTTGCATGTCACATTGACAGTGGAAGGGCAAATCTACAAGTTAATCTAAGACCTTAGAATTTAAAAAAATTAGGGTTCGATTATTTCTTCATTTTCTCATTGAAAAAGCTGGTTCATTGTGATATTTTCGTTCCAAATCATACTAGAATCGCCATAGATTATTGTATTGGTGAACTCATAGTTAAGAAATTCTATTAAAATATTATAACAGGCGATTGAAAAGTACCCATTTCGTTCGCCCATAAGAAATGCATGGTGCGTGATTTTCAAATTCCCGCCTCGAAAAAATCGTTACACCAATGTGGTCCATTCGGCGGAAACGTGTAGCTGTAATATTGGACATTTTCTATGAATGTGTGTTTCACATTGTTTGTCACGACTTGAGAATGAGAAAGCTCTTGAAATGAATTCCGAAGTGCTCGAACGCTGATCAGACGCGTGTTCGTTTGACAAAGTCGAAGGAAATGTGCCACCGTTTTGAAGAAAATTCCTCAAAGTCAGTGATAGTAGAGCGCTGAATTCATTTCAATATAAATAAGGAGGGTATGCCATCATTGAATCAGGCATCCCCAATAACCCTTCTGTAACAAATTTTAATTTTTTAATTACGCGCTTTCTGAAATGCGAGACCGTTCCTGGACAAATGCGTTACGCTAGCGTATTTTCATAATTTTTTACAAATTTTAATAACTTAATTTTCTATTAAACTTAAATTATCCAGATTTGCCACTTGAGTCTTTATAAAAGTATCATGTGAACCAAATTTCATTAAACCAACTTTAGTATTTTCGGAAATACAATTTTTTGAAGCTTCTATTTTTCGAGATTTTTCGAACTCTTAAAAACTTTTATAAAAATTCTCTACAATAACGCACTGGCTGCGTCCAAACTTTTTTTTTAATGAATACAAAGTTTTATCTGGCCAAAGCTTGCAGAAAGGGGAGGCGCTTCATCAGCATTGTGAAGTTGGTTGTAGTCTAAAATACTAAAATGAGCTCTGATTTAATTACAAGTTTGAAAAAAGTAACATTGGTTGTGAAGATAATTTCTCGCATGGTTTTTATTGTTTACAATTTTATTCTACACCGTTTCTTCAATTTTTGCAACAATTCTGAGGTAGCAGACAATGTATGTTAGTTTTATTAAAATTTCTTAGAAAACTAGTAAATCCTTTTTTATTTAGAGTATGTAAATTCGCACTCTCACTCTTTTAGGTTTTGGATGATCATGGAGGAGAGACTACTACATATTAGCATAGCTACACTTATTTTTTATTTCTACACGCATTCAGAAAAGTTGTCAATCATGCCTTTGTTAAAAAAAAATTGACATTATATGATATATGTATCTTAAAATTGTTATTTAAACATTTATGTTTAACTTTGTGATACCCACAAAAAATTGCAAAGATAACAAAAGTTTTCTAAAAATGAAAATCCAAATGCGATGACTGGCCAACAAACGCACCCATGATATTTACAAAAGGAGGATAACTCCTAAATTTATTAGGCCGGCCAACAAACGCTTGCAAGATATTTAGAAAAGGAGGATAACTGCTACGTTTAATAAAAATCGGTCTATGAATTTTTGAGCTCTTGTAACATAAAAATTGAAACTGGCTCTAGTGGCCTCATTCTCATTTTAACGAATTTAATCATACAGTGGGCCATCTCCCCATTAGCAAATTTCTTCCACGAAAATTCACTAAAGCAAAAAAAAAAATAATATATTCCTTCAAGTTAAATAAGGACAAGAAATCTACCAAGCAAATTATTTCAATAAGATGAACTAAGGTGATGTTTCACTTGATTCTAAAGTACAATTAAGTAGGTAATGGATTTTGCACTACATTGGAAAGGGCTGTAAAAATTCAATTTTTGAAATAAAACCGAAGAAAAAATGCAAGTTTGTGACCATCTCTTGTCAGAAAATGGCCATATTTAAAGGTATATGGATTGCTGGTAGAAACAATTTTTAAGAAACATCAATAACTTTAAGGATAAGGTAAAAACGTAAACAAAATTTGGGCTATGTTTTTCTCTCATATTTTCTTAGCAAATGACAAAACAGGCTATATCTAACAAAGCTAAGCTGAATTATCGTGTTCTTAAAGGTAATAAACTTAATTACACTTAATTACCTAAATGAGAATTTAGTTTCGACACAGTCAAACTGAGTACTTACTTATTTTTAATATTTTTTTTTCACCATTGCCAACTAAATCATAAAATCAAGTAAAGAATTTAACAATCTTCCATATAAATATAACAAAGTATCTAACCATGTTATTAGCAAATAAGCTGACTAGTTGCAAAGTAAGCTTTTTCCCAGCAAATAACTTGGAAAACTAAACTCATACAAGTTTAAGTGTCGCCTCTTCCTTGAGTTGAAGCTTTTACAGTACTAAATCAACATTCCATGATAAAAGGCAGTTCGTAACTGAAGTTTAATTCTATAAACCGAATCAAATTAGTCGATACGTTGTCGTATTTACGAGGTGCCTTCAAAAAGAAAATGAACTTAAAATAAGTGTTCCATAGTTACGAGTTTGTACGTTTATAATTTTCAGGTTATACATACCCTTTCAAATTAATGCTTTTCAACGTCTTACGTAATATTAATAAATCTGGCGCAACCCACTCTTTTGGTAGGACGGATAGGTATATCGCAAGGATTACAAGCTGAAACTGAAGAACCAGTTTCATGATTATTTCGCTACTGTTCTAACATGACCTTTAAATAAGTCTAAAGATAATGTCGCCTTGACGTCGCAGCCACGAGTCTGTCTTCAGCAGTTCCTTTTATGTCATTGTAGCTTTAGCACTCAATTTCATCAATTGAGCCACGCTTTCAAGAAGTTTTTCTCTTGGTCTACTTCATCCCTTTTCCAAAGTATATGCACTTCAAATAATGTTGCAAGAAGGTTGTTATGTGTCAGAATATGTCCAACAAATTTTACCTTCTTTATCTCAAGGTCTTTTAGTAATCCTCCCTTTTCTCTTACATTTTCTGGCACAGTTTTATTCGTCTTTATATCCGTGTACCTAGTCTCTGTGACTTTTCTTCATGGCCACATTTTAATAGCTAATATTCTCTATATGGCCTGCTTATTTAAATTCAGTCCCATACATTATAACACCCCACTATTCCTTATATCCACGCTGATATAATTATTAGTAAAAAGTCTGGACGCAGCAAGTGCGTTATGGTAGTGGACTTTCGTAAAAATGTTTTTAATAGCAAATATATATATATATATATATATATATATATATATATATATATATATATATATATATATATATATATATATATATATATTAAGAAAGCTGGCATGAAATTTGCTTACCAGTATAACAAAAACAATGTACCATATTTCATCAAAATAACTATATTGTTTGAAAATGTACAAAAATCTTTCGAAAATAAACTTTAAATGTTCCCAAAAAACTGGCTTCCTGGCCAACGAACCTTAGGTTAATAGCAAATTAAGTTATCGAAAGAAACATTTTATGACAAATCGCTACCATAACGCACTTGCTGCGTCCCGAGTTTTGTTTCTAACAAACATGCATTATATTTGGATGGAAAATGCAATAATATAAGGCGTGTTCGATTAAGAGAAACAAAATTTGTATCACCAGCGACGTATGGGCCATGCTGTGATTGTAAAAATAACTTTATAAGATGCGTCTCCAGACACCGTATAATTAACGTATACAATTTTTTTCTTGTATCTTGTATAATAATGTATATATTGAGCTTTACCGTAAAAATGTGTCAGCCTGTATATATGAAAACAGATAAAAACTGAAACTAACCGATATGTGTTCTATGGGGCTTAGTTCTCGCTCATTTGAAGAAATCTTTTCAAAATTCAAGTCACTAAAATTATATCCAACTCTACAAGTAAAATTGTGATGGCCAAAAATAAAGATAAATGTAAGAAGAAGAGGATGCTTATTACACATGTTAGAAAAGAAAATATTTATTTACATTTCACTTTAAACGTAGATCTGACATTTGTAAAAATAATTTGTCAGTTAAATATGACATGTAGTGTTGCCATAGACTATTATGCACTATTATATTACGCCTTATAAGAATCTTGTTATTTTTCTGGAGTACGAAAGCTTATTTTACTGTTTTAATATTTTTCGAATCCTTAACCCGAAATGGTTTTTTTATCTACAAAGTTACATCAATTATGTTTATCATACAAAAAATGTTCGTCTTGTGTCATCATTTGGCCTCCAGAACAAATGAAATTTGTTGGATTAAATGCCTATAACTTTTTTCTTTTAGCTTAGAAATCTAAATTTTGGACATTGTTTAGCTTTAATGATATAAACCCACGTACTAAATTTTACTACTATAGCTTTGTCATTTCCAGAGATATAAAATTTTCCGAAAGAAAACACAAACTTTTCCGGGAAAAGCTACTCCGATTTTCTTGGCTAATGAACTTATTCAAGCCACTTGCAAAAGGAAGTTACACACCAAATGTTATCAAAATCGGTCCATTATTTATTGTTAAAGTTATCGGTGTGACACACACACACACACACACACACACACACACACACACACACACACGCGCGCGCGCGCGCGCACACGCACACGCGCACGCACGCACGCGCGCGCGCACTCACACACACACACACACAGCATTATCTGTGACATCCCATCCACAAACCAGACTGTGTCACATCGCACTCTTTGTAAAAGGGTCAAAAACCATAGGCAATTAACAAAACATGGAAGCGTTTCAATACACACTCTAGGAGCCGAGATATTACGACCTTACTTTTAACAAGACTATGACGTCGGATGCCACAGATAATTGGCTACCAGAAAATGTGTAATGAGATGCCACTGGTAATAGAAGCCATGTACCGTGTGCAAGGATGTCACTGATAATTTAAGCCATGTAATGTGTGAAAGGATGCCACATGAAATGGCAATTGCTCCTGTGTAAATATGAATTGAATAATGCGATGGTGCTTATGTCAGGATTTTATAGTTTCTTAGACAACATAAACATTTTAGGCACTATTTCAAATTTTCAACAAATTTCTTTTGGTCAGCGCGAGTTAAGTGCCCAAGAGCCCGATTACATGGTCATGAGAAGCGTTCGTTAAAAGTTTATGACTTTCCAGTTCGAATTTGAAGAAAAAAATTGATTTTCGCCATAAGCAGTTATGCGAAATCTAATTAAATTACTTTGAAGTACACGGTTATACCTGAAGTCAAAACTAACTTCGTTTTTTTAAACACAACACCCTGTATAATACATATTCTGATTCCTCGTAAAAATTGATAATAACTTTATGTAAGGTACATGACATCTTAAGTGCACCGTTATCGAGATATTCTATTGTTTCTTTATTTTTTGACAGATGAAAGCACTTTTAATGAGTCATTTCGCAGCAGCTGCGATACGGGTGCGAATTTTCTTAAGTCTCGCTCAAGTTATAAGTAGAAACTGTAATACATTACACTTTCTATTTAAACTTAAAACTATAATAATTATTTAAAAAATACAAAAAACAACTGTAATGTCGTCTTTGTATTCAATAAATAATTTTCATTAAAGAAAAGCCTGGACGCGGCAAGCGCGTTATGGTAGTGAATTTTCATAGAAATGATCTAGCACCAAATATTTTATTATAACTTTTTTTTCTTGTAACATAGAAATCTAATTTTTTGTGTATTGTTTACTTTTTATATGGTAAACCTACCTATCAAATTTGGCTACCATAGCTTTTTTATTTTTTGAGATAAAATTTTTTTTCGAATGAAAACTCAAAATTTCCCCCGAAAACCTCGTCCGATTTTCCTGATTAACGAACTTATCCAAGCCATTTACAAAAGGAAGGTACGTGCCAAATTTAATCAAAATCAGCCCATTATTTTTTGAGTTATCAGTGTGATACATATATGTAAGTAACGTTTGAATTGACAGGTTCTAAATTCATGTTTTAAAATTTTCTCCAAATTGACATTTGAATTTTCTCATATAACAAGGAGAAAAAAGAATGATTCAATGCAGAAAGTGTTACTAAATGGTTTTTGAGCTTTGGGAAGTAAATGCGCAGAATGAGGTTGAGGATGAACAGATTTATTAAGGAAGCAAAATGAACTATCTGGTATGTCAAAATTTTAGTAGTCAATGTCATCTTTACAAGTTTTGATTACTCTATTTGGATAAACCTATTAAAATTGTGACTTGGACAA
Source organism: Tillus elongatus (assembly GCA_964006375.1). NCBI lineage: Eukaryota > Metazoa > Arthropoda > Insecta > Coleoptera > Cleridae > Tillus > Tillus elongatus. The sequence continues at coordinate 101,623,544 of OZ023264.1, read as the reverse complement.
GCACAAGTTGTCAACTTATTTGTCAAATGTTACAATGTATAATCTATCTCAATAAATATATACTAAATATACTATATATATATATATATATATATATATATATATATATATATATATATATATATATATATATATATATATATATATATATATATATATATAAACATATAAAAATTGAAACTGACCCCGGATATGGGTTCTGGGGGTCCTAGGTCGCGCTCATTTGCAAGTATCACCAACGACTTATGGGCCACCCTGTGATTTTAGAAATATTTTTTCAAGATGTAGCTCAAGACACCCTATAATTAATATATACAATATTTTTTTCATATCTTGTATAATAACGGATATATTGAGCTTTATTGATTTTTTACGAAAATTCGACAAAAATTATATACCATTAAACGATAAACTCTATAGCTAAGACTACTGCCCAGCACCAGAGAAAGGGTCTATTTGAAATGAATTTTCTGGAAACATTTTAGTAAAATGAAGGACAATGACGGTTGAAACTGAGACTTCAGGGTTTGTAAAACATTCTTCTTGAGACATTTTCTTTCCATAGTCCGTATTAGATTCAAGTTATTTGCCTAAATGTTGCCGATTTTGACGTTTTAAATCGCAACTTTGACGTTTTGAGAAAAACCCAAATTTATTTTTCTTTAAATGCCTATAACTTTTTTTGTCTTTTAACCTACATAGCTAAATTTTGGCAGGTAACTTGTCTATAAGGATATAAATCTTTGTTAATTCTGGATATAATTTTTTTTCGAAAGAAAACACAAAATTTTCCGGGAAAACCTGGGTTGATTTTCCTGGCTAACGAACTTATCCAAGCCATTTGCAAATGGAATTTATTCACCAAATTTATCCAAATCGGCTTATTATTTTACACACACACACACACACACACACACACACACACACACACACACACACACGCGCGCGCGCGCGCACGCACGCACGCACGCACGCACGCGCACACACAAATATATATATATATATATATATATATATATATATATATATATATATATATATATATATATATATATATATATATATATATATATATATATATATATATTATATATACATATAAAAAAAAAAATTGAAACTGACCCCGGATATGTGTTCTGGGGGGCCTAATTAGCGCTCATTTGAAGAAATTTAAAAAAAATTAAAAAGTCGGGATCTCATCATTAATGAATTTTTTTTAAGAAAATTCAGTAAAACAAAAAAACTGACTTTATTTACAAAAAATTTCTTTATGCCTTTGGTTCTGAGCCCCGCAAAAAGCAAATCTTGTCAGTCCTAATCAGCGGATCTTCTGGAACAGATTTTAATAATTATTCAAATCATCCGGTGACAGTGACCACTACTACCTTGTGTATATTATGTAGAATATTCCTTTGATCCGTAAGTTATATTTATTTTTTATTAAAAAGCTAACGTAAGGAGAAGCATTAAATTACAGCTTTGAAGGTATATTACAAAATAGGTTAAAAAAAAGAATACACCATAAAAATAGTTCCACCTTTTTTTGAACTGATTATCTCCAAGCTCGTACCTCAGATTCCTTTTATATTTATTTATTTACATATCTACGTGCCAACTCAAACGATACATCAAAATAAAACATATAAATTCATATAACATGTGTGGCACACTATATTTTAAATTCATTAAGGCTCGTAATAAGAATATATTAATAACTAAACGCTGCTCAGCAGCAAAAGAATACAAAAGAGTTTAAAAAAATACTGCATCTTGATATAGCCCAAAAAACAAATTACTTGTTAGTCTGCAGATATATGGTGGTCGATTTCTTAAATATGAGTTTAAAAGCACTGATTGACGCCGAAAATAAATCAATCTCCAGCGCCACCTCATTAACATACCGAAATATGTCGTCAAACGGGAAGTGAATACCATAAGTTGTTCTATGGCTTGCACTGTACAACAATTCAGAAGACCTTACCGAATATGACGGAACCCTAACTCCAAATTTTGATAAAACTTCAGAAAAACTGATGTCACTATTCAGCACTTTATAGGCAAATAAAACACGATGGTTGAATCCGCGCCATTGCAGAGTTTCCATGCTTAATAAATTCAATCTATCTGGGTACTAAATAATATTTTTATTGATTCCCATTTTATATAAGTATAGTTAACTATCTTACGTTGTTTATAACTGTCTTCTAAAAATATTTGTTCAAACGCTAGCAAAATTCACATTAATACTATCCGCGCAATTAATACAAGCATTTATCCAAACTTCTTGTAAATTTGGGTCAGCTGGAAACCGAAAACAATTAACTCTTTTGGCAACACTTTTAGACATATTGTCTGTTTTGCATAATATCACTGCACAGCGTATTTTTATAACTAAAATAGGAAACTTAAATCGTTGATTAACTTCCACATTTAAACAAACTCACCTTTTATAACATAAAATTAATTAACACAATGAAGTACACAAAACATGACAGTTTATTACCGATGACAGTTACAACGGTCAACTGGGAAATGTATTGCCTAGTTACCTAGCTATGAACTTTTAAATAAAAATTTTTCCTGCATATTATCTAAATTCCTAAATATTTCGGAAACGGTTGATGTTAGGTAAAAAACATAAATCACAGAAAAAATCGAGTTCTGGACAAGGAATAAAGTAGTTATAAGTGAATCGGATCATATTTGTGGATGCTATGGCAATTTTAATTTTAACACTTATGACGTCATAACTTCTTGAGGAACAGTCGGTGGGGCCCCAATATCAAGCTTGTTCAAGAGAACATTAAGACCTACCTTCATAAAAAGTAGACAACTTTTACGGCAGTTATCGTGGGAAAACCAATCAGTACATATATAAACATATATATATATATATATATATATATATATATATATATATATATATATATATATATATATATATATATATATAAACATATATGAATCGCAACGCAGTGTAGTTTTGGACTCTAGGTGACCTAATTCGTGCACATCTGAAAAAAATTTCCGGAAATTCGATAGCGCGATCAACCGCAATAGCTTATTTTCTTAAGAAAATTCGCTAAAAACGTGATTTCTAGTAATTAAGTATATCGGGGAATAAATATTGGTCACATTTCTAATAACGGAGATTCCATTCTAGCATAATCGGGCATTAGAGGGCGAATTAGGCGTACAGGGTTTTTAGAAATCCGTAGCAAACTTTAATGAATAAAATTTGCTAAAAGTCATTTATTTTTTCAAATAGAACACCCTGTATTTTAAGTTTTTTGAATTCTTCGTGAAAAAAGAATTCTACTTTATGTAACATGTCCTATACCTAAACACAGTATTTTATGGTTTATTTAAGGTTTTATGATAATTTGCTGTATAATTAAAATTATTCCCCTTGTGTAAACAAAATTACTTCTAAACAAGGGTCGAAATCTCATGTTTACATTATTTTGAAGAAATGAAAAGATCATTCCACATTGGATTTGGTTAAAACACACAGGAACTGCAAATGTGACCTATTCTTCTCGATTAGTACTCTAGATATTTCATCATGAAACAATTGAAGTATTCGAAAAATTAAGACTTAGTGTAACTATTAAAACATTTATTATTCTATAGTCTGAGTAAAAGTAATGAAAATTTTCACAATATAAGTGACTTATTTTCTTGTTTATTTGTTAACATATCCTTTAAAACTTTCCCGGTGATACTGATTTAGGTACAGGGGGTACAATCTTCATGTTGTGGAACAGATCATAAAATCTTAAATAAGTCATAAAATACTCCGTTTAGGTATAGTATAGTATAGTATAGTATGTTTTATTGATTCAAATTTTACAGTATGTTCCACAAATAAGCATAAGCTTGTGCTTGCAGTTAACACAATTTCATTTCATGTTCTAAACTAAACTATCAAAGTATTTTTATAAAATGTCACTTTAAAAATTTTGTTCAACGTATGTTTCTTCCTTCTGCATTTCTATCAGTAACACTCCTGCAGCTGCCACTAGTATTCCACTACCATTATAAGAGAACTCATTCCAATATATCACCAAATTTCTTAACTAATATTACAATTCACACTACAATAATTTTGACATTTTACTTGGACATGTTACATAAAGTAACACTCTTTTTTCACGAAGAATCTAACAAATTTATAAAATACAGGGTAAAACATTTGAAAAAAATGACGTTTAGCAAATTCTATTCATTAAATTTTGTCACAGAGTTTTGAAGAGCCTCTATGTCTGATTCGCGGTCTAGTGTCAGATTATATATATATATATATATATATATATATATATATATATATATATATATATATATATATATATATATATATATATATAGATATATATAAGGGCGTGTCAAATTTTTCTTTTATGCTTACAAAGGTTTAATGGTTAAAAGTAGAGAAAGGAAGAGCTCTGGCCTGGTGGCTCATTAAACTTTTTTATTTACCATAAAAATAACATAGGAAAGAATGCTTAGCTAGACATCTTTATCTATATCTGGTGAAAAATAGACTTAGAGAAATATGACCAAATTTATTGTAAAGATAAAAAAGTCATACACACCTTTTTTCGTCAAACTGGAGCTTAATTAGTTTATTAGCTTTCAAAGCTTAGCATTAGTTTTAAGGTTAAGAAACAATCGATGTTATGATAAAAGGATTGGAAATTATGATTTTTGGCGAATTTTTTTTAGTGTTAACCCACTAGAACCTAAGCCGAAAGAGCATGAGACAAATTTCTTTGATAGTTTTTTCTCAGATTTCCTTTTGTTAATGTATATATATATATATATATATATATATATATATATATATATATATATATATATATATATATATATATATATATATATATATATATATATATATAAAACTTCCCCATCATCATAACGTGTGAAAGGTGGGGAAAACGAAAAAATTTCAATATTACTTATCAAGTTAAACATCTTAAAAAGCTTCCAAACGTATTAAAAACATGAGTTTAGGAAAAAGCATGTTCGTCTGTCTGCTAGTTTTCAGGAAAACTTTTTGAGAAAAATGGCTTTAGAGGAAGGCTTAGAAACCGGGGGCCTAAAAAATCGGCGCTTTTTTTAAATCAAAAATGGAGAAACCGATCGTTTCGGAGGATTCTGAATACAGAAATAATTTAAGTGTTTTAACTAATCTTGAATTTTGTGATATTTGTATAAATTATAATAAAATTTTAGTAGAAGTTTATTATAGAGGGGTGAAAATGAGAAAATAGGAAATTTGTAAAATGGTATACTGATGAAAATAAATTTTTGGAATGATAAATAGTCACTTTAAGAAGAAAAGTTAATATAAATACAGGTCAGTTTTCTCTTTATTTTGAATATGCAGAAAGGTACAATTTAATTATTTTCTTTACATTTTGCGCCAATGCCTTAAAAACGTTGGAATATTTAAGAATCAACTTTGACTTATCGGTCACTAATTAAATACTGCTTCTTTTTATTTTTATTAACTTTTTTTAAAACGTGCCAGTGGCATAGAAAGATTACATGCCCTAAAACTACTACGCTACTGGAAAAATTACAGCATTTATGCATTTGTTAGTATAAGTCTGTTACATGTGTGTATATATATATATATATATATATATATATATATATATATATATATATATATATATATATATATATATATATATATATATATATATATATATATATATAATATGTATCACACCCATAACTCAAAAAATAATGGGCCGATTTTGATTAAATTTGGTGAATAAATTCCTTTTGCAAATGGCTTGGTAAGTTAGCTACCAAAATTTAGCTATGTAGGTCAAAAGACAAAAAAGTTATAGGCATTTAAATAAAAATAAATTCGGGTTTTCCTCAAAACGTCAAAGTTGCGATTTAAAACGTCAAAATCGGCAACATTTAGGCAAATAACTTGAATCTAATACGGGCTATGGAAATCAAATGTCTCAAGAAGGATGTTTTACAAACCCTGAACTCTTAGTTTCAACCGTCATTGTCCTTCATTTTACTAAAATGGAAATTCATTTCAAATAGATCCTTCCTCTGATGCTTGGTAGTACCCTTAGCTATAGAGTTTATCGTTTAATGGTATATAACTTTTGTCGAATTTTCGTAAAAAATCAATAAAGCTCAATATATCCGTTATTATACAAGATATGAAAAAAAATGTGTATATATTAATTATAGGGTGTCTTGATCTACATCTTAAAAAATATTTCTACAATCACAGCCTGGCCCATAAGTCGTTGGTGATACAAATTTTCTTTTTAGTGAATTTTCTTAAAAAAAATTCACTAATGAGGAGATCCCGACTTTTGAATTTTGAAAAAAATTCTTCAAATGAGCGCTAATTAGGCCCCCCAGAAAACATATCCGGGGTCAGTTTCAATTTTTATATGTTTATATATATATATATATATATATATATATATATATATATATATATATATATATATATATATATATATATATATATATATATATATATATATATATATATATATATATATATATGTATGTATGTATATGTATCACACCGATAACTCAAAAAGTAATGGGCCGATTTTGATTAAATTTGGTGAAGAAATTCCTTTTGCAAATGGCTTGGATAAGTTCGTTAGCCAGGAAAATCTGTCCAGGTTTTCCCGGAAAATTTTGTGTTTTCTTTCGAAAAAAATTTATATCTCCGGAATTAACAAAGTAAGGGCAACCAAATTTGGTACGCAGGTTTATATCCTTATAGGTAAGTTACCTACCAAAATTTAGCTATATAGGTCAAAAGACAAAAAAGTTATAGGCATTTAAAGAAAAATAAATTTGGGGTTTCCTCAAAACGTCAAAGTGGCGTTTTAAAATGTCAAAATTGGTAACATTTAGGTAAATAACTTGAATATAATACAGGCTGTAGAAATAAAATGTCTCAAGAAGGATGTTTTACAAACCCTAAAGTCTTAGTTTCAACCGTCATTGTCCTTCATTTTACTAAAATATTTGCAGAAAATTCATTTCCAATAGACCCTTTCTCTGATGCTTAGCAGTAGCCTTAGCTATAGAGTTTATCGTTTAATGGTATATAATTTTTGTCCAATTCATGTAAAAAATCAATAAAGCTCAATATATCCGTTATTATATAAGATATGAAAAAAATTTGTATATATTAATTATAGGGTGTCTTGAGCTACATTTCAAAATAATATTTCTACAATCACAGCCTGGCCCATAAGTCGTTGGTGATACAAATTTCCTTTTTTTTTAATCAAACACGACTTATGTTATTGCATTTTTGCATTTTCTATCGAAATATAATGCATGTTTGTAAGAAAAGAAATTCTGGACGCAGCAAGTGCGTTATGGTAGCGAATTTTGATCAAATGTTTCATATTTGAACAGCTCAATTTGCTATTAACCTATAAGGTTGACCAAGAAACGTGTTTTTTCGGGAACACTTTAAGTTTACTTTTGGAAATTTTTGTACATTTTCACACAATAAAGTTATTTTGATGAAACATGGCACATTGTTTTTACTATATAGGTTATACTGGTAACCAAATTTGATGCCTGCTTTCTTAAAAAAACACATATTTGTTATTAAATTATTTTTTAAATATTTTTATGAAAATTCACTACCATAACGCACTTGCTGCGTCCAGCATTTTTTCTTTTAATCAAACACGCCTTATGTTATTGCATTTTTGCATTTTCCATCAAGAACCTCGGTGGTTCCGGGGTAAGAACGTGTGCCTCTGAACCGAAGGGTACTGGGTTCGATCCCAGGGCACTCCTTTCACTTTTTCAGTACAAACTGTAAAATTAACATCAACCGAGGTTCTGGCATTGTATTTGAGCAAGTTGAATGTCTGCACGTTCCGCCCTTCGGAGGGGGCGTAAAGCCGTCGGTCCCGTGTCCATGCAATGTTGGGCACGTTAAAGATCCCTACCCTCCTTACAGAAAGGCAGGGGTTCGGCAAAATTTCCAGGATAGTGAGGTGAAACTGCTCCCTGGCGGTGGTGATTGGCCATAGTCGCGGAAATAGGCCGACGTTAAAGAAACAAAACACACACACACACATTTTCCATCGAAATATAATGCATGTTTGTAAGAAAAGAAATTCTGGATGTAGCAAGTGCGTTATGGTAGCGAATTTTGATCAAATGCTTCATATTTGAATAGCCCAATTTGCTATTAACCCATAAGGTTGACCAAGAAACGAGTTTTTCCGGGAACACTTTAAGTTTACTTTTGGAAATTTTTGTACATTTTCACACAATAAAGTTAGTTTTATGAAACATGGCACATTGTTTTGTCTATATAGGTTATACTGGTAACCAAAATTGATGCCTGCTATAACGTACTTGCTGCGTCCAGAGTTTTTAGTTTTGAAAATGATATCCGTCATTTTATGCGCGACATTGGGGACTGATGGTGGTTGAACATTTGGAGGTGGGTTGAGAGTAGAATTGCCGACGAATAACGAGGCAAAAAGTTCAACCTTGCACAGGGCGGTAGAAACAATTTCGTCCCGTGAGACAAGAGCTGGGTACGTGCTCTTGCAGAAATTATTCCCCATAGATTTAGCTCGAGTCCAGAAGGGTTTGCTGCCGCTGGAGCTTAAGAGGACTTTGTTTTTGATGTGGTTATTAAACGAGTTTTTTTTGCCTCAGAAAGAATGCGGACGTAGCGGTTTCTTGCGTCGTTAAATGCTTGATGGTTTTCTCGACTGGGATTGTATAGATGCATTTTGTGAGCTTTGACCTTTTCAAGTCTGGCCTTGTCACAGGATTTAGAGAACCAGGGCTTTTGAGTGGCTGCAGAGGTTTTCTGTGTACGTGGAATAAATAATTCCATGCCAGCTTGGATAATTTCGGTGACGTTTTGTGAGATATCAGAGGGAGTAAGGATGAGAGAAGCAGACAGGCGCCCATGGAAATGAGGAAAAGTAATCTCGCATTTCGTCCCAGTTCGCGGAGTTGTAATGCCAAACGATACGTGGGTGTGATGATTGTGTGACCTCGGGTTGCATTGCGCAGGAAGCAGTGACCATGCTGTGGTCTGAGCGACCAAGGGGGGCGGTGACTGATATCTTATAGCAGTCAGGATTTGTAGTAAGAAGGAGATCCAAGGGACCTGAGCTGTGTGTTGGGGTGCGAGGACAGTAAGTAGGTTGCTGAACCATATTGGCTAAAGAATTGCTGACTGCAAAGGCCTCCGCTGCTCTTCCTTGTGGATCGGTTTTTGAAGATCCTAGCCATTCCCTATTAAAGGACATTGAAGTCACCAAGAATAGTGACCTCGGAGGAAGGATATTCAGAAATCAGATGGTCGGGTTTTTCAGAAAGCTGGTCAAAGAGCTGGACAAGGTTGTTGTCAGAAGGTGACCGGTAAATGCAACAGATGAATTTAGTTGCAGCCCTGAGAGAGAGTTTTATCCATAGTATGTCTTTTCTTCCAGTTTCTAAATTGGGGAGTCTGGTGCAGGGTAGAATGCTACAGACGTACGCGCACACGCCTCCATGCAACATAAAGGAAGTAAGGAGCTCATACCCCGGGCAATTAAGGTGATTAGTGGCTGTTTTGGCACTGATTTGAGTTTCGGTGAGGAAGAGGAGTTGGGGCCTGTTAGCCTGGAGGAAATGGTGGACGGAGTTCAGGTTAGAATTTGGGCCACATATATTCGAGAAGGATATGTTAAATCTTGATGCTGGCGCCCCCTGTACACCCCTCTCCCGGAGATCCGAATGAAGGGGTATTTTACATCCGGGATCTGTTGTTCAAGGAGGAGCCATCATCATCATTTTTTGCTTATAAGGGAAACCGACTCATACACCAGAACCGGAAACGTCCGTTGGGACTTCACCGGCCCCTTGATGTAAGGGTTGGTACCTCCTCGGTCGTGAAAAAAATTCATTACTATCACGTAAAGGATAATTCCACCTACCAGATTGCAAGTATACCACACCAGCCAACTATTAAAGAGCTAACCAGCTCTAGAACTTGCTTATATGGGTTCTAGAGGTCCTACTTCGCGCCCATTTGAAAAAAAAAACTAAGAAAATTTACTAAAAGAGTAGAAATATAAAATGAAACACTGTACCAAATCACACCTTGTGAATGTTCACTGAATACTCGACTACCTGTTTGTATGATTTTCGATGCGCCACCTTGTATGCTGTTATAACAAGCAAACTCTTAATTGTACCACTTACCGCAGTATCCATTAAAAATTAGATTAGCAGAATCTGATAATTTCTCAAATTTACGTCCTGGATAACTTTATTACACCGTAGGCATATAAAAGAGAACGGACGGACACACACACACACACACACACACACACACACACACACACGCGCGCTGGTTGGCGCATACACGCAAATTGTTTGCAGATCAATTGGGAACTTTTAACCTTTAATATCATTTTCACAGAAAGGCAAACATAAGCTTCGGATTGAGAATCTCTCCTATTGATGAAAAATATTTAAATATTGCACTGGGTGATGGATGATAATAACTGACATTTTTAAATTGTATTCACATCTAGTGAACTATAAATGTAGTTCAGTAAACGGTCTTTTTAAGACGAATTAATCAAACGCGGCGTGGGTTACCAACAAAAGCCCCGACTGGGCCACGTGACGAAAGGCACTTAAATAATTATTGTCAAAGATGAATTTACAATTTAATAATAATCTTCCCACATAAACAAAAATAATATAAACTACAAGAGATACAAAGTTGGTTAAATTAGACAAAAGTATATAATAATAGTAATAATGATTCTTATTATTAGTGCTTATTAGCAGGTCAATACAAATAACTCCTGTGACTTTATGAGTACTTGGACATTATTTTGGAAAGATGGTTCTAAATATGTTTGACACCTATGCTCAAATCCTCACTTCAAGTTTTGACATACCAGAATTGTTTGAATCCAAAATGTCCCTTCTTCACCCATATTTAACTGAAATCAGAACCTTCTCTGCGTGATGTTCCTTTCCATGTAAAATTGCTGTTCGACAGATGTTTTTTTCCATGCCCCGTATTTATGACAAAGTTACAAATTTTGTATGCACCCAATTGTGTGATTGTCTAGTACCTTGATATATAAGCGATTTTTATGACATTTTGAAGAATCACGTAATTTTGTGGGTAGATGACGAAAATAATAATAAAATTAATATTTACTCTTATTTATAATTATTATTTATAATTATTATATATAATTATACATCGCATTATGTGACAAATAAGTTACAAACTAGTGCTTGTCTAAACGACGAAGAAAATTAGGACACACGCGTATATTTCGACATATCGTCATTTTTCCGACAGAAATTTTCATCATTTTCATGATCATGTTTTTCGAACTTTGACATCATATTCATCGCTCTTGCGATAGCAAACAGGTACGTTACAATTAGGTGATATACTGTGTTTATAGTGATAATAAGCTATGAATATACTGAAAATTTTCGTCGGAAAAATGACATCTCAGAAAATCCGCCTGCGCCCTAATTTTTTGTCATCTATACGCACAAAACTATGTGGTTATGCAAAATTGCATCAACATCGCTTATATGCCAAGGTACTAGACATTTACCCTAAATTGTAATGACTTTTAGGTATGACATTTAATCGGTATACTTTATAATCATCAGATAGAAGCCCATTTGGGGGATTAAAAACAAAATCCGCCACTTTCTCGATTTTTTATTTATTAATACTATTACAATAAATACTAAAAACTGCATTTTTATGACAAATAAAGGATTTCTGTACTTTTACTTTCTAACTAACTGTTTGGTATCTTGTTTCATTAACGTTGGTTTAATTCCGCGACTACGGGCAATTACCTAGGCAGCAGCACCACACCATCCTATAAAAACCCCATTACTCTCTATAGGGAGGGTAGGGCTATTTAATGTACACAACATCGCATGGTGCACGGAAGGGCGGAGAGTAGAGACATTTAACTTAGGTTATAAAGTGAGAGGGCTATATAGGTTTTCCCACTGTGACCTTAGGTACATTCTGGCTACACCTGACATTCGACATCGGTTGTTAATTTTGCAGTATGTACAGTATAAAATAAAACTGACGCTTATACTAGGAATCGAACACATGACCCTTGGTTTTAGAGACACAAATATTACTACTGGCAAAAGAAATCATTAATTACTTAAATATTAAACGACAAATGTTCATACCGGCCACCATTAACATGGATAGCCTTTTATGTACACCCGAGAATGTTCAACTTTAAATAGAATTAATTTATTCCTAAGTAGACAGTTTTTACAACTTTTAGTCACAAAAATCCATTCTAATTTTAAGATACCATTTTTTCTCCTGTTTCAATTCCGTAGACTCCTAGTATATCACAGCATTATTAATGATATTAGATAGACAATCGTTTAGTGTTCTCTTGATGCTGAAAGAAACTTCTTCTCCGCATATGGTGCTTCATTACCACTCAGTGAAGAAATCTCAAATACGATAATTTCCAACTTTCAAAAGAACGTAAAAACATCTTGTGACTGTCAGATTTTTTACTACTGTACTACTTCAAGGAGGATGTCACGTTGATAGTAATAATCTGCTCATCTACAGTTAGAAATTATTCGATTATATACTAGTTTTAGGCTATCTAGTATGTAGATGACAGAGTCCAGGTGCCACGTTGTAGAACCTGTTAATAAGGTATTGGGAAACGAAATTACCTAAAAATACTGACGCCAAAAAATTCGAGCACCCAGGAAGAGTTGACCAATTGCAATCAAATTTTCTATACTAGGTACTCTGTTTTGTCTCTGATAAGAAACGATAACAATATGGACAAAAAATTTTAACAGGGTTGCACTTTTCAAATTTTGGTTTAGCAAAAAATTATCACTTTAAATTTGCGCTTACCTCAGTTTGAAGCAATATCTCGTGGCATTGTATTTGAGCAAGTTGAAAGCCTTCACGTTTCGCCCTGCGGAGGCGGCGTAAAGCCGTCGGTCCCATGTCTTTGCAATGTTGGGCACGTTAATGATCCACACCCTCCTTGCAGAAAGACACGGGTACGAAAAAATTTCCTGGATAGTGAGGTGAAACTGTTCCCTGGCGTCGGTGATTGGCCAAAGTCGCGGAAATAGACCGACGTTAAAAAATGTATATTCGAGTGAGACATTAACGCCATATATCGTACAAAAAAACCACAACACATGGCTAACTATTAACTAGGCTAAACACATTATCGATATTGATTAGAATATTTGAAAGACAAATCAACAGTTGCAGCTTGTGAGTGTCGCGGTAGGCAGTAATTTTTTAAATTTTCAAGGTCACACGTTTTCCTGGCACTTCAAAATTTTAGTGAAAAATCCATTTATACAAAAACATAGACTTTCACAAGAATAACTTTTTAAATTTGACACCTTTATGAAATAATTTATTCACGAATTACTGATGGTATAAATAAACAGGAATAAACACATAAGGTTTATTAAATTGTTAAATATTGTTTATAGACCAAAAATGAATTTCAATAAAAATCCTATGTACATTATACATGGTTCAATAAATGAATAAATTTAAATGAGTGATCCAATCCAATGAGTGATCTATGACGAGATGCAAGACGCAGAGGCAGTTGCAGTCGTTTGTGAAATTTACGATCAACGATTCAACGAATTTTAATTTGCTCGCTGTATTTTGATTTTTTATATATATTCCGGGATTTATAGTACAGAGACAGTCAATAAGTACACGTTCTTTTGCATACCTAACTCTACTTAGCCCGCGAAACGCTGTTATTGTTAATAACAAATAAGAACATAAATGTAAGCATAATATTATGTATTATATTTCACTTGTCGCCACCAAGTAATGCGTGTCGCTGTTGCCCAGCAAGAACCAACGCGGAGGTGTAGAGTATAACTTACCAAGGGGTGGGGCGTAGTGTCAGAAATCAGGGAAAATGGGAACCGGGGATTATTTACAAAAATTACAAAACAATAAATTTTAAACAACAATAACGTTAATAAAAATACAAATAAAACGGAAACAAAAATAGGTGGTGTAGAGCATCTGTTATTAAAATATTTTTGTAAATTAATGGAACTTGCCAAGAGGTGGGGCGTGGGACGTGGTGTCAGGAATCCGGGAAAATGGGATTCGAGGATTATTTACATATTTACAAAAATAACTAAACAATAAATTCTAAATAACAATAACGAAAATAAAAATAAATAAATAAAACGGAAACGGGAAAATATGAGGTGTTGAGCATCTGTTACTGAATTTAACCGATAAACTAATACGTTCCCAAATATTTTTATAAATTAATGGAATCCGTCTATCTTTTACGATTACTTTATCGTAAAATGAAGTCTGCTGTGTCAGTTCTATAAAAAGCCTTTTTCTATAGAAATTATTGATATGTTTTTTAACCTGTCTTGACTAATACTATTTCCGGAAAATGTTTTGATGCATTTAAGTGCAGAAAAACTTATTTCTACTGAAGCAGATGTGACAGGAATTGTGACTATTAACGCAAGCAGTTTATAAAACTCGGTTAGACAAGAAATTAAGTCATTTTTGTAAATAAATGAAATCATTTCGATAGGCGTATGGCAATCTTGACACAGTTTTGTATCTGTGTATACAGTGGTCAGTCCGTTTTTAATGCAATTGAATCAAACAAAGGATATTGTTTTAAAAATAATTCAAAGATATCCTTTGGAAAGTCTTTTGAATACGAAACAAAATTGTCTTTAGTTTGTTTAAATCCGAAAATCTTACTTGAAATTGATTAATTATTGTGTCTTAACTTTAATTAAAAATTTGGTTATAATTCTGTTTCAAATTTTGAATACTTAATGTTGTCTTTCTTTTCTTTGGTGCTCGTTGGTTATTTTCAAAATCCTCAACTAAGGAGTTGTAAATCTGATTAAAATCAATTTCATTATTTCTAAAATCTTGCAATATAGTAGTTCACACAATCAGACGTTTCTTAACGTAAGAAATATCTGTGCTTTTATTTTGTAAAATTAAAAATACAACATCGGTATGTTGAAATATAAATTTAAAGGTGTGTAAAAGAAAAAGAAAATGGGTATTGTTTTAGGCCAATAGATTCTCTCAGTTTGTTGATCTTGTTTGAAATCATCGTGATTCAAAATATAATCAAAAACTTCTATTAAATTGTTTCTGTTTGACAACACTGTAGAAACTACCCTAGAAGTAAAATTCCACCTTACCAATGCTCACATTGGTCGCGGAGTCTGGCCTCCGAGCACGTGATTTTAAGCGCGGTTTTAATTAGTTTGTCGGGGATAATGTTTGTATGCATTCAAATCAATGTGTTAAAATATGGTCCAAAGTCGAAAACATCGGAACCAGGCCTCCGTGACGTCAAGCACACAAGAAGATCTCGCCGTTTTGGTAATATATTTCTCAGCAGCGTTGCCGGTTGTAATTGTAATTGCAGATTTAGATAATTTTTATATAAATATGGTTTGAATAACAATTAATAATATGAATAAGTATGACTTTAATATTGAATATTGGATTAGGTATATGCAATTAACTGACTACTTGAATAGGGAGGATGTAACTAATTCTGACTAGGAAGGCCAGGTCTCCTCTGCCTCCTTAAAGAAACCGCTACTGCAAATCAAAGGCTTATACTTCCAAACAGATTTTTTATTATAAAAACCCTACGTGTTTCGACTTCTTTGATCCATCTGCAGAGGTTAATAACTAGAGTTCCGGCAGTCTATCATGTAAGAAAAATATAAGTTAACAAAGTCTCTACAGAAAGCGTAAAGGCCTATTAACGTATCGTCATAAACTAAAACTGAATCTACATCGAAGCCATGCAAAAATTGAGCCAATAACGGTCAAAAGTTAAAAAGTGTTTACATATTAAAAATGACTGGGTCCCACAAAAATGACACTGTGAGGGAGCAAATACAAGTTAAACTATAAACGACAAACACAACACCATCTGGCTGCACAGCTGAGTAGGACATTCAGAGAACATTTTACCAAATCAATTTCAGAAAGAAAATGTCTATGTCAGGTAGTACTTACGTTCCATTTATCTATAGAACCTACACTGTATAAGAAATTGTCAAAGTTGGAATTTCGTCTATTGTTTTCAGCTTTCCAGGCAAGGCAACATGAATTTTATGTATGTCATAAAAGGACAAAATATCTATATCGCCAGACTTAAAGCAGTAAAAGAACGGATGTAAAACGTTTTATTTTTTAATAGCCAAAATGGAGGCTGTGTACAGTTAAAAATCTGGACGCAGCAAGTGCGTTATGGTAGTGAATTTTCATTAAAATGTTTTTAATAGAAAATGTGTTTTTTTTTAAAGAAAACAGGCATCAAATTTGGTTACCAGCATAACCTATATAGTAGAAACAATCTGCCATGTTTCATCAAAAGAACTTTATTGTTTGAAAATGTACAAACATTTCCGAAAGTAGACTTAAAATGTTCGCGAAAAAACCGGTTTCTTGGTCAACCTCATAGGTTAATAGCAAATTGAGCTATTCAAATTTGTAGCATTTAATGAAAATTCGCTACCATAACGCACCTACTGCGTTCCGAATTTCTTTTCTTACAGACAGCATTATATTTTGACGGAAAATGCAAAAACGCAATAACATAAGGCGTGTTCCATAAAAAAAATATATTTTGTACCACCAACGACTTATGGGCCACCTGTGATTGTAGAAATACACATTTAAGATGTAGCTCAAGACACCCTATAATTAATGTATACAATTTTTTTTCGTATCTTGTATAATAAGGGATATATTGAGCTTTATTGATTGTTTACGAAAATTCGACGAAAATTATATACCATTAAACGATAAACTCTATAGCTAAGACTACAGCCAAAGCGTCAGAGAAAGGGTATATTTGAAATGAATTTTCTGGAAATATTTTAGTAAAATGAAGGACAATGACGGTTGAAGCTATGACTACCGGGTTTGAAAAACATTCTTCTTGAGACATTTTCTTACCATAGCGCGTATTAGTTTCAGGTTCTTTGCCTAAATGTTGCCACTTTTGACGTTTTAAAGCGCGACTAAGACGTTTTGAGGAAAAACCCAATTTATTTTTATTTAAGTGCCTATAACTTTTTTGTCTTTTAACTTACAGAGCTTGGTACATAATTTACTTATAATGATATAAAACTGCGTACCAAATTTGGTTACCCTTACATTGTTATTTCCGGAGATAAACATTTTTTTTTCGAAAGAAAACACAAAATTTTCCCGGAAAACCTGGGCCGATTTTACTGGCTAACGAACTTATCCAAGTCACTTATTTAAACTGACCCCTGATATGTGTCCTAGGAGATCGTAATTAGCGCTCATTTGAAATTTTTTTTTCAAAATTCAAAAGTCGGATCTCCTCAGGAGATTTTTTTAAAAAGAAAATTCACCAAAAGCAAATTTACAAATTTGTGAAAAAATGGCTAAAGACAGAGTGAACAGGTGACAGAAGTGACAAATGACGAGGTGTCAACGGCAAGGAAAAGAAACCATACGGCAATTAAATCAAGTAAGCTCCATGGTCAGTTTCAATCTTGATTGAACAAATCACACTAGTCTATTAGTTGTCTGTATATAGAAGGAAAGTTTATCACACTGGTACTACAAACATTGATGATATTAAGAGCCATTGATCTATTTCTAGATCTCAAACTATTCTTAGACAACTTGTTCGGTGCCGAAACTTGATAGATGAAGAATTCTGGCATTGCTCCCATTATCAATCCTTAATAAGCTTTTAACTAATGCTTTTTAAGTGTTGACTGTTATTGGCTCAATTTTTGCATGGCTTCGATGTAGCTTCAGTTTTAGTTTTTGACGACAACAGAATAGACCTTTACGCTTTCTGTAGTTGTATACTTTGTTAACTTACCACTGTACCATTCTTACATAAACCTACCGGAAACCTAGTTTCCAACACAACCTACTTTTAAATTCTAGGTATTGACCCCTGAAGATGGCTCCAAGCCGAAACGCGTATGATTTTCATGTCTGGAAATATAAGCCTTTCACTTGTCCTTCAAATATGTCAACCACAGATGTTTGACGTTTAGAAATTATGATTATTAGAAGGCGATTGTGTAATGGTACCACGAACCACGTACACATATTTATTAGGTTAGCAAAAATGACGAGGTGTAAAAAATCGTCTGTACAAACGTTCTCTGCTCCAGTAAGTAGGCAAGTCGGCGTTCTGTGTCGGGACGCACCAAGTGCGCTATAGTAGCGAATAAGTTTTCTAATACATACAACAACGTACTTATCTCCTAATCATTAGACCTGTTTAAACTTACGTCAAATTTAAGTAGCCGATTTTAATAAACTTCACTGCAAAGCATCTGATTTTTTTTTACCTATTCAATATGAAAAGTAACTCAAATCGTGTGAGATTTCGTAGGTTAGAAACACTGACAATGAATAAATCATTTAATATATCCATCTTTGTTTATTTTATTTAACTAAATACCGCACAGTAATGTCCTTCAAATATCATTCTCCAAATTCCGTTAAATTTTGTTCTGAAACACTCACATTACAATTACCTAACAAAACTGAATTTTGGCAGATTGCATCTGTCGTTCAATGGCAATATAGGAGTTGAGTTTCTCAGAACTGGCCAACGAACAGCCATAAAAATTCGAACCAACTTTGGAAATAGGATCCAAAGGCGCTAATTCGCGGCCATTAATTTTTTTCGAAAATTCGAAAGTAGTACCGCTCTTCAGGCAAAATTTTCTTTATCCAGCTAGGAGACTAAAAGCGTGCGTTTAGGATGCACTGCTAGGTATTGCGGTAAACACACAATGATGACTTTGGTAATATTCAGTGGTTGTTTTGTTTCATTCTTTAAGGTTGCAACAAGTACATTGTTCACAGGTCGCTCAGACATATATTTTTAGATTTATGGAAGATGGATCAGATGGAGTATAGAGACCGGGGGGGAAGGAGCTGGCTATAATTATGTTAGAATAAGTAGTTTTTTTATATGAAGATTGGAACCTGTGATGAGCACTGATAATAACAATTTGAAGAACCCAATCATATATATATATATATATATATATATATATATATATATATATATATATATATATATATATATATATATAGCGTTACACATTTGAACATATTTCGATGAATAGAGTAGGTCCGGTTCTATGTAGTCCATTGTTCTAACTGTTATTTTAATAGGCAGCGTGTCCTTCTTAGAAGGAATATTTGATAACGACACACAGTATTACAAAGGCAGGTATGCAGTTTTACTTACAGGGATTTAAGACTCAACAGTGTGGGGTCTGCCTAGAGGACGCTGTTCACAACTGCTTGGTAATTAACATATGAATAGTAGTTCTAGTCTTTATTCACTTAGTTTATTCACCCCTTTGATGACGCTAACTTTGTTAGCGAAACGAACGTCAGGTCTAAAAACTGTATTGTGATGAATTGGGTTCTCCAAATTGCACTTATTATATGGCATTTATGTCTTGCATATGGTTATGTCGAGAGAATATCACACACTTTCCCACACTGGCTATACTTTCCAGATGCATGAAATACCCGAAGATCATAGCTAACATGTTTTTGAACCCACTTGTTTATAAGTGTTGCTAATTAAGATAATTACCCGCCAAAAGGCCTCCTATGTATCTTTGTTCATAAAACCCGAAAAGGCGACTCACTGTTATTATCATTAATCCTATTATAGATTTAATTTAAGAAGTTTAAAATCTGCGAAGCATCTATATTTAAGTA
Source organism: Tillus elongatus (assembly GCA_964006375.1). Taxonomy (NCBI): domain Eukaryota; kingdom Metazoa; phylum Arthropoda; class Insecta; order Coleoptera; family Cleridae; genus Tillus; species Tillus elongatus. The sequence continues at coordinate 101,603,695 of OZ023264.1, read as the reverse complement.
CAATGTTGCATTTTTTCAACGGTCAATTTCTTTGTAAACAGGCCTCGTACTAATGATATCAACTGTCTTTTACGAAGAAGATTATTATAGACATTCATTAAGTTAACAAAGTGGTCGTTCATTTATATTAAAATCATTGATTATATCCACAACCATTAAATAATAAGAAGGATTTTGCAGAATCAATAAAGGCTTTTATGAAACGAGCACATCCTATAATTTAGCCTACATTAAAGTGCTCCTAAGTTTAAATAATTTATCAGTGTGAATAACAGCTACTGGAAAAGAGGACTAAACACATTGTAGAATAAAAATTGTAAGTATAACGGATTGATTATTGTTGGTCTCTAGGTTTGTATTTATTTTGTAAATATAAGGTTGTATTTTCAGGTGGTAATATTTTCAATAATAATAAACAACATAATACCAAATAATGTTCCTTTCCTATAGATTTGTATAATACACCCAAAATGTTATAAATAGAGACTGTGTACCACCAACCAACAATTTTGTAAATTGTCAGCCCTGGCACTTTCTTCTCCAATAGAGGGGAAATGTATGTGAAGCTAGATGCATTCTGACCATAATTAGAAACGCACACAGGTTTCGCTCTCATTAGAGCTCATCAGTGCGCTATACTAATTACAGTCAGTATAATTAGGGCCAGTCAGGGAATTAAGTGCCAAGGCTGACAATTTAAAAAAAGGTGGGTTTTACAGTCTCTATTTATAACATTTTGTGTTTATTAAAGCTGCTGTGACAACATACTAGCTGATGGAGATCCTGTTGTTCATCTCACAAGGTGTTCTGAGGCTGGCTACCTTAACCGAATTACTTTAGGTGTATGCTGACCTTAATTAGTATAGCGCACTAATGAGCTCTAATAACAGCGAAACCGGTATTGGTTTCTAATTATGGTCAGAATACATCTAGTCTTACATATTTAACAGCAACAAGAAAGGTATTTTAGGTATGTAATACACCTGCTTCAGACAATGCTATAGTTTAGGTATTAGAAACCAGCGAGAGTGAGGACAAGGTGGTAGCTGTTATATAATAATGTTTATATAAGTTTTCTGTGCCTTCTTCCATGCTTTTCTTTGTGTGGCATTTTTGCTAGACGGTTCGTCATATCGTTAGAGTATCATGATGTTCAATGCACAGGCCATACCTTTAAAAGATGCAAGAGAAGCTTGATGTCTAACGAACAGCAATAGAAAGTAATTTTACCCGTAATGTGTGTAAATTAAATTGTCTTAATAAAATTTTGTTTCATCCTTAACAAAAAGAAATCGAACTTGTTTGGAACAATAAACATGTGGTTTGAAGTCATTATATGGTACATATTAAGTATTATCCAGTTATTGCTGTAATTACGTCTTCGTCTTTAGGGTTAGAGTAGAGCAATGTGTATGTTTTTTATAATATTTTGCGCAGGGGCAGAAGTGTACTTCTTATGACTTTCTACGGCTAAATATTTAATCACTATCTATACTAAAAAGCTGTGAGTTTGCGTTTAAAGCTGCCAATAAAAAACTTAGAAAATGATTCTTTGATTTTTTATTTACTTATAAATCTCAAGTTTATGATTCGAAACCATACAAACTGTAATAAAATCATTTTTGATACCTTCACGGTTATACATTTTAAGTCGCTCAGGTGTCTGAACTGTACGTGCGACGCTGGTCTAAAGAATAATTTGGATCGTATACTAGATAGATGACATTAAAGACAACAATGTTCATATGCCATAGACTTTAATTTCGGTGGTTTAATATTCCTGTCTATAAAGTAATGTCATGTCATCACCACTAGTGTTGGAAATACCTTCCAACAAGACCGATGGCTCCATAGTTCTTAAAACACACATGCATATTTAAAATCCGAATTCTAGACGTACAAGAAAAACACATTAATGCATTTATCTCTTAAGGGTGGTGTGTGCGTGTGTGGTCTATTTCCTAAGGAATTCCTAGGAAGCTGATATGGTAGCGGGGGAGAATAACTCTCACTTTTATCTCTAGGCACATATGGTTATTAGCTCAGAAGCAGAACTAAAGTCCCACTCGAACGTGAAACTAGAATTTTACTCTCTATATATATATTTTTATTTTCTAGGTTAGTTATTTATTATTCTCGCACTCTCATCCCTCAAGTAACAAAAGTAATTTTAATTAACTAAGTTCGTTTCCCGCTAGCGCTGTGGAAGTAAAAAGACAATCTATAACCAGTTTATTGTATAGTGTGTAGTGTTTTGTGTGATATTGTACGTTGTTGGCAATCGGCATTTATTTGTCAAGTGTCATTGTTTCCTTTTATTATTATTGGTTATAAAACGTATAAAACGCATATAACAGGTGGTCCCTCATTTAATAATACTCCACCCACACCAGTGTTAAAGACCATTTTCGAAGGTATTTATATAGTGTGGTGAAGCTTAGGTCTCCTTCTAAAGTTCACTGCCGTCTCAACCCCAAGTTCCATCAACTAGTTTGACAGTTGCTTAATCGCACGCTTGTTGGCTGTGAGCCGAAAAACGAAGAAAATTGGAATTCAAAGTGTGATTCGATTGTTTTTCTTAGAGGGAAAACTGCGAGGGAAGCCCATGAAAGCATGTCACCTACAGTGGGTGATTGAGGTCGAGTCATGTCCTTCGTACAAAGTCATTCCAGTTTCGGTTAAGACTAGAAAAGACATTGAAACATCCAGCAAACCCGAGACAACAGCTGTCACGATAAACATCATTGACAAAGTGCATGATTTTGTTTTCACCATTACAAGAACAAAAGTGTGCGAAATAGCCGTGGGCATTTATTTAAACCAAGCTGATGTATTACTTCACATGCAAAAATTTGTCTGTTCAAGCCACAGAAGAGAATTCGTATGCAAATATCAATCGATTGTTTGGAAGAATTTAAAAAAATCTGACTGATTCTTTGCGGCGCCTCGTGACAGTGAGTAAAACTTAGATTGATCACTACAAACAGCCAACGAAACAGATAATACAGCGAGGGAAACTTGTTCTGGAAAGGCCAAAGAGCATACCGTCAGTCAGGCAAGCTAATGACATCAATGGTTTGGGATGCGGACGGAATCCTTTCCACTGACTACCTCGGGAAAGGTAAACATAATACTGGAGAATACTACGCGTTACTTTTGATGAAATTACAGGTGGTCAACAATTTGAGACCAATGAACATGTCATGTAGAAGGCGAATACGCATTGAAAGGGTCTCGAAGAAGTTAACTTCTGTGAAAAAATCAAGAAGTTGGGGAAAGTACGTTGAAAAATACTTTAGACATAAATTTGATTTTCATTAGTAACCCAGGTTATTCAGCAAATCACTTATTAACCAACAGAACATATTAGAGTTATAGATCTATATTAATGTGTAATAAGTAGGTAAATATATGTATACATAATAATTACGTTTGGACATATACCGCGTAGATACCTTGTTTTTTTTGTATTTTGTTTGTTTTAAGGTCGGTCTATCTCAGAGACTGGCCAATTACAGAGGCCGTGAAGTAGTTTCACCACATTATCCTGGAAAATGCACAAGACCTTGGCTGTCTGTAAGGAGGGTAGGAATCTTGAACGTGTCCAACATCGCATGGTATACGGGATTGACGGCTTTACACTTTACACTTCTCAGAAGGACAAAACGTTCAACTTGCTCAAAAACAATGCCACAACCTCGATTAAGGTTAATTACAGTATGCACGGAAAATAATTTGATGCTTCTACTGGGAATCGAAGCCGAAGCCGAACCCGGGACCCTTGCGTTTTATTATTAAGGTGTATTAAAGCGAAAAAATAGCCATATTGAATTTATGAAAGCGCGACCTAGTTGTATTTCACTCGTGAAGACCTTCCATTTGATGCCCACATTTTGAAGTCGAGAGAAAGAAAAATTTCGTCCTCTTACGCCGGCAGCCATTTTTAAGTTATGAAGTCCACTTTATCTGATTCCCAAAGCCATTTCTTTTGATACCCATAAGCGGGTTTTGAAGAAAAATATATTCAGCCATCTTCGTTTGTCGTCATTTTGAATTTATGAAAACGGTATTTTAACCTAGTGTATTTTACTCGTGAAACTACTTACACATATTAGAAGATTGAGGTAATCGTCCGATAGGGGGTAATAGTTCGTAGAGCTAGGTGAGGCTGTGAGGGGGTTGTAACTTAATAAACCTGCGGTTGTTGATTTGCTCATGAACTTTGTGGGCCTTATAAATTCGGCAATTCTGGTGCAGCAATAAACTTTTTGGGGAAAAATTATAATGTCTTTTTTTTTGTGTATAGGAAGTTTCAAATTGTTTAATTCTTTCTTTGTGGAGTCCTGCAATAATTTATTGTAGACTCCTTCTGCATACACATAATCCAAAGAATGCGCTCATTCCGACGTTTCTTTTTGGCTCCAAATTTGATGTTTCCCTGTGATGCTGGTCCGTTTACTTAGTGTTTTTGTAGGCATGTTAATCCATTGTTTCTTTGTTTATTTTGTAATAGATGCTCATGCATAACTCTTGTGAGCTTAACTTTTGTTTACTTACAGCAATAGTTTTTATTAATACTTTTCTTAAATTTAATTTTATATTAGATCTATAGGCTAATATGACAATTTGCAATATTTTGTCGATTGCATTGTCTGGAAGATACTGTAAATAATTATTATTATTATGTAAAAAATTGTCGCAATCAGCTTTCTTGCATGCTCGCGTCTTTGAGGTTTTGTGCAACCATTACATTTACTCTTGTTTTGTTAGGAAATCCCACGTTTCATCACCAGTTACAATTTTGAAAAATAGGTCCGGGTCAGAAGCTACAGCCGTCAAGTTTTCTTTGCAAATTTTTTACCTCCGCAACATTTTTTTTTTCAGGACTATCAGAATCCAGCGCGTTAACACTTTATTTGTTCCCAAATCTTCAAGCAAAATTGTCTACACGGATGCTAACGCAAATTCCTATTTTATGGGCGCTAATCAAAATACTTATACGTCGATTCTATAACACCATTTTTGCCACTTTCTCGATACCTTCGGTTCCAGCCTCCACAGGCTGTATACTTTTGTGGTGATCTATTTGAACTACTTTGGGCAGAATATTATTTGAAAATATGCGTTCGCGTATAATTTTTCGTTGACTGCCTTCTTTTGTAAAAATCTTTATCACGCTTCTCTCGGCTATTCGCGCGTTTAAAGCTTCACAAAAACCACAAAAAAGAATTGATTTACAGACAACTTGAGAGCGTGTTTGTTTCATAGTTTATTTGCTTAGTTTTATACGCCAAGAAAAAATTTATTTCGATAAAAGGTGGACGACAATATCGCTTTTGATAATGTCCATTTTCCACCTTAACTTAGAGCATATATCGCCAGTTCAGTTGTTTACGTTGAACATAATCTTGCAATGGAACGTCGACATGAGTATGCGGTGGGGACGAATAGAAGACGTTGTTCACAAATGTAGGTGATGACCAAATTTTGAGGATAGCGAGGTGTTTTATGTCGACTATGAAGGCGATATCAGAACACCAGCGATGCGGCCTAAATACACGGATGTTTTAGAATAGAAATAACACCTACTCAAGGCGGACTTATTATTTTTAAAGCTAGACATAATGCATCAATAATGACATGTGAGTTTTCTGCAGATCACCGAAACGTACATGCTGTAACGGTTTCTGACCAACCAAACCATCAAAAATCGCATTTATAAGTCTGGTCTTGCGCCGCAATTGAGACTTAGTCTTGCATAGGCCTAACAGCATGCTGAATTGGATGAAATAGACAGGTTCAATATAATGCTCATAGACGAATCTCGGTTCAGATTTTGACCTATAGAATGAAAGTGTGGCGTGTAAGGGGAACATTGGTGAGGATCAAGTACTTTCAGAAAGAACACAATTCCTGGAAAGGTTCTGCGATTGTATCAATTGCTTTGATCTATAGAACCGACCTCCTTTGTCTAAAAGGATCCACGAACCAACGTTTCATTGTTTAAGCTCTTCTAGCTGTTGTATAATCACATTCATGTGCTGCAGGTCCAAATATACTTTACATGCACGAAAATACACGTGTGGTCACATTGCAAATGGAGTAGAGAATTGGTTCGAACAAGAGCACATTGCGATTCTACTATTATAGCCAATTCAATACCCCACTGAGATGTATGGGGAATAACTTAGTTCAATAACGGCTGAGATTCAAGGCTATTTTGCATTTGAAAATGCTGCGAGAAGGCAGTGGGATGTTTCGTCTCAAGATACAAACGATACGTTGATCTCTAGTGAAGTCATGCAGTCATTGTCACGCATTGTTGCCCCACGTGGCAATAAATCGTATTAACTGAAAATTATAACTAAGTTTTAGAACTTTATGGATTACAGCAAAACAATACATCTTTTACTATTATAGCTTACAAATTCGAAAACAGTTAAGCCAATGCATAAAATCTTACCTTAGGAATATGTTGTTAATTTGTTTCCGTATGAACGCTCTCAGTCCTAGGAACTTCCCGTAAATACGATGAAGCACCGTTTTCAGGAAGTCTCTTTCTCTTGGGTCCTCCGAGTCAAACAGTTCCAGCAGTTGCAGGACAAACTTCTGGTCTATAACGCGCTTGCCAATGGTTGGTTGGAAGTCAGAGCTCTCCAGAAACCTAAGGAAGAACTCGTACACAAGCTGTAAGTGAGGCCAGCTCGCCTCCAACGTAGGGTCGTCTTCCTCCGGATCGAAATCCGGGTTCTCGCTGGGGGGTAATGTGCGGAATAGATTCGCTGATATCTGGAAAGAATTAAAATATGAAATTTAACATTTACTTAGATAGATAATACAGGTATAGAGAGGTGAAGCATACGGTGTCCAAATAATAAGGCACGTAATTGTATTATTTAAATTCAAAATTAAGTTACGCACAAGCAATTTTTTACATTGCCCACGACGACAATATTTATAAAAATAAGAGCAAACTTCAATTTATTCATTTCCAATTTGTTTTCAAACGACAACAAATTTTTAATTATTTATTTTAAATATATATAGGATGAATCGGTTATTATTTCGACAACTGGCAACACCGGCGCACTGGACAAAGCTATTGCGGTGCTTATCTGGTACACACAAACAAAAACATTGCTGCTGTTGTTAAAAAATATGCGTAAAAACCGAAGAACCTCAACTCATAACATAGCTAAACAAATGAACACCAGCCGAACTTTTTTGAGAAAAATATTGCGTAAGGACATGGAATTATTTGCTTACAACTCACTTATCGGTTAAAGCAAAATGATTCGCAGCTTCGTTATCGCTTCTGTGTGGATTTAAATGAGTTGGAAAGTGAAGTCGATTGCGTTCCAAATTACGTTTCAGGACGAAGCACATTTTCATCTTGGAAGCTATGTCAATACGCAAAACAGTAAGATGTGGGATTGCTAAAATCCAAACGTAGTCGTAGAAAAGTCAGTGTATCCTCAAAAAGTTACTGTTAGGTGTGGATTTTGTGGTAGTGGCATCATTGGTCTATACTTTTTTGAAAATGAAGAAGGCAACATCGTTACAGTAAACGGAGTGCGCTACAGAGGCATGAGACTGATTTTTCGCTGAAATTAGACGAATTGAACTTGAATTGAACCGGCTTTGGTTCTAGCAGGATGGTGAAACAAACCACAGAAGCCGTTAAACGATCGATTTTTTTACGCGCTTATTTTGGTAACCGTGCTATTACTCTGGTTTGAAGACGTTAATTGGCCACCGCGCTGCAATTTGATGCCGGTGGACCTATTTATATGGAGGTATGTTACATGCTGTTGATACTCCAACCACCCACAAACAGTTCACAGACTTACGGTGTAGTTGAACTATCTATTTCAAAAAGAACCAAAGGATGACCCACCTTATGTATGTATTTTGCTTACAAAAATTATATTACAGATGGTGGTCTATTCTTTAGGTGTTAAAAGGCGAAAAGGTATTTTATCGTATTGTGGGTCACGAGTGCTTAGATCAACGATTCCCAACCGGTGTGCCGCGAAATTTCACACAATCTACTGTAATCATTACAGTTTTGGTGAATTTTCGTAGAAAAAATTCACTAATGGGGAGATCCCGACTTTTGAATTTTGAAAAAAATTTTGCAAATGAGCGCGAACTAGGATAGGACCCTTAGAACCAATATCCTGGCTCAGTTTCAGTTCGTATATGTTTATATTATATATATATATATATATATATATATATATATATATATATATATATATATATATATATATATATATACATACATATATATATATATATATATATATATATATATATATATATATATATATATACACATATATATATATATATATATATATATATATATATATATATATATATATATATATATTATATGTTAGCTACCTACTAAAATTTAGCTCTGTAAGTTAAAGGACAAAAAAGTCACAGGCATTTAAAGAAAAATAAATTTGGGTTTTCCTCAAAACGTCATAGTTGCGATTTAAAACGTCAAAATTGGTAATATTTAGGCAATGAACCTGAAACTAATATGATCTATGAAAGGAAAATGTCTCAAGAATAATGGTTTACAAAGCCTAAACTCTTAGTTTCAATCGTCATTGTCCTTCATTTTACTAAAATATTCCCAGAAAATTCATTTCAAGTAGACCCTTTCTCTGATGATTTAGCAGTAGTGGTATACTTTAATTATAGGGTGTCTTGACCTACATCTTAAAAAATATTTCCACAATTACAGGCTGGCCCATAAGTCGTTGGTGATTCAAATTTTCTTTTTTTTTTTAGTGAATTTTTTTAATCGAACACGCCCTATGTTATTGCATTTTTGCATTTTCCATCGAAATATAATACATCTTTGTTAGAAAAGAAATTAGGGACGCAGCAAGTGCGTTATGGTAGCGAATTTTCATTAAATGTTTCAAATTTGAATTAATTTGCTATTAACCTACAAGGTTGACCAGAAAACCAGTTTTTTCGGGAACAATTGAAGTTTATTTCGGAAATCTTTGTACATTTTCAAACAATAAAGTTATTTTGATTAAACATGGCACATTGTTTCTAATAAAATAGATTATATTGGTAAACAAATTTGATGCCTGCTTTCTTAAACAAACATATTTGCTATTAAAACATTTTAATGAAAATTCACTACCATAACGCACTTGCTGCGTCCAGAGTTTTTTTGTTTATCGCGGCACTATAAATAGCACAGTTAGCAGCTGAGTTTGTTTTCTAACTGCGGAATACTGTTCTGTAATTTTCCAAAGTCGTAATAGTTCCTTAATCACATAGTAGAATGTGGTAGTGCACGGCACTGTATTCAATTGCTTCTAATAGTTCAATATTCATCCGTTAGTGGCGGTAGCGCTCGAATGCAGTGTGTTGATCAAATGTCAAACTATCAAAACAAATGGCGAACTGAGTGTCACAACAGTGCATCATACTTCTATTGCTAGTGCTGATGTTTCTTTTCGTATTGAAATTGATCGCTTTTCAATTAAGAATTACGAATTGCCTAGTACAAGTTCAAGTGAAGATGGTGTCGATGTTACTGCGAAGAAGAGTGTTTTGCCAAGTAAACCTGTGAAACGAAGCGGTAATAATGATGGTGGTGACTCGTGCAATTTTTGCCAGTATCATGACAGCTACTTATCGTTTTATTTCATATCAACTGGCGGCGAACAGCCCACACCCCAATGCCTAATTTGTGGTGAACATTTTTCCAATGAAGCAATGGCACCAAGTACATTAAAAAGACATCTACTTACAAAGCATTCATTTGCGGCTGAAAAACCTATTAAATAGTTTAAAAGACTATCGTCAAATAATTCCATCCAGGCTTCAAAATTTACCAAACTATCATCTGTTCGGATAAAGCCCAGGAAGCCAGTTACGCTGTGGCTGAAATAATTGCAAAAAACATGAAATCCCATACGGCAGCTGAAACGACCATTTTGCCAGCATGCCGTGAAATTGTGAAAATCATGTTTGGTGAAGAATGTGAAAAGGAGGTCAGGAAAATTCCGTTATCTAATAATACAATAAGTAGGCGTATTGAAGAAATGTTTGGAGATATTGAAATCCAAGTGAACAAAAAACTTAAAGCAACAGATTATTTTGCTCTTCAACTGGATGAGTCCACAGATATAACCGGAAACCCCCAGGTTATAACATTTGTTAGATTTATTCAGGAAAGTAAAGTTATTGAACAGTTTTTATTTTGTAAAGACCTTTCTGAAAAACAACCGGACTGGAAATTTTCCAGTTAGTCAACAGTTATTTTACCGAAGCTGGTTTATCTTGGCAGTCTTGTTTGAGTGTTTGTACAGATGGGTGCCCTGCAATGGTAGGCCATTTTAAAGGTTTTCTGGCCTTAATTCAGAAGGAAAATCCAGATATTATTTTCACTTATTGTTTTCTTCATAGAGAAGCTCTTGTTGCCAAGTCCTTAGTGTCTGAGCTAAATGATGTATTAACAACTGTTGTGAAAATGACGAACTTCATTAAAAGTAGGCTTTTGAAAGCAATATTATTAGTTTGTGTTCTACCATGGATGATGAACACACTCAGCTGTTGTTGCACACAGAAGTCAGATGGTTACCTCGCGGACGTGTGCTGCTAAGATTTTATGAACTTAGAGATGAATTATTGTTATTTTGCACTTGTGAATAATCCGAATACGCCAGATTTCTTAGTAATGACTCCTGGCGGGGTACCCAGCAGAAATAAAAAATGAAATTCCCTGACATTTCCAGGCCCAAGTGATTTTTTCATAATACTCGTGATGAACAACACACATCTCTGAACACCTTTTTATTAAAAAACAACCAAAATACTGAATTTTTTAAACATTATTATCAAAAACAAATATGGTTAATTCTGTTAACTAATAAATTTCTACCTGTCAAATTACTGAACTACTTAAGAAAATCATGATATGAATTATTGAAAGTTCGCGTCAGATTATCGTTGATTTCCATATTTCTCACTTCTCATAATTTCTTTACACTATCATGTGTGTGTGTGTGTTTTTTGTTTCTTCAACGTCGGCCTATTTCCGCGACTATTGCCAATCACCGACGCCAGGGAGCCGTTTCACCTCACTATCCTGGAAATTTTGCCGAACCCCAGCCTTTGTGTAAGGATGGTATGGATCTTTAACGTGCCCAACATCGCATGGACACGGGACCGACGGCTTTAAGCCCCCTCCGAAGGGCGGAACGCGCAGACATTCAACCTGCTGAAATACAATGTCAGAACCTCGGTTGATGTTAATATTACAGTTTTTACTGAAAAAGTGAAAGGAGAACCCTGGGATCGAACCCAGTACCCTTCGGTTCAGAGGCACACGTTCTTGCCCCGTAACCACCGAGGCTCTTTTACACTATCATAAACAATGAGTTGCAATGATAAACTTTCCTCTTCTGGATTACAATACAAATGTGGATATACAAACGCCTAATATTTACACTCCAACTTCAACGCTATGTTACATGATCATAAAGGCTAAAATATAATAAATAAATTTATGCAGCTTTACGCCGCCAATAGCGAGATCGCATTTTGCATTTTATGCATTCAAGGAAGAGCATTCCAAGTGAGATAAACGAATGAGAAATGTTTGAGATATATAAAGAAGACACTATATTATATTGCCGTATGACATGTCGGGCGTTCATTGTAAGTTTCAATTAATGTTGCAAAGAGAAGCCCCAGGGGAAAATATTTATGTAAAAAATTCATATAATATAAATATATGAAATCAAAAAAATCTGCTAGTGACACAATTTTACAAATATATAATTTCCAGGTCTACTGAACGATTTCCATGACATTTAAGCAAAATCACGAATTTCCCTGACATTTTAGGGGTTATTTCAAATTCCCAGATTTTTCCAGGTTTTCCCGGTTTTCCAGGTCGCTGGGTACCCTGCCTGGTGTACTAAAGTTGCGTTTTTAGCAGACATATTTGGTAAACTGTATCTTTTGAACAAATACTTGCAAGGAAAGGAAGAGAACATCCTCACATCTACAGATAAAATAAGTTCTTTTCAGCAGAAGCTTTCATTGTGGATAATGAAAATTGAAAAACAAGCAACGTGAAATATGTTTGATATCACAAAAGATTGCCGCATTGACTCAACTCTTTCAGAACTTATGTTAAACAGTTTACGTCAGCTTGATAACAATATAATAAAAAATTTCCATCTCTTGGTGTATCTTCAATGGACTGGGTGAGAAATCCTTTCATTAATTCTGCTTATGAGACTGCAATGTCAACGACTGATGAAGAAAGTGAACTGATTGGCATAAAAAATGATCGTGGTCTCAAACTACAATACTCTAAATTAGTTAAGAAGCTGAGGCAGCGTCACAACTAAATAAAACTAAAGTAAATGTAGTCATCGCATCCTTTTGGATCAATCTGTTAAATGAGTATTCACTGATCTCAAAGAAAGCTATGAAAGCAATACTGCCGTTTTCTACTTCTATTTGTAAAGCCGCTTTCTCGACCATGAACGCCATCAAGACCAAAAATCGTTCTCAACTAAAGACTTTGGAAGACGACATGAGGGTGTGCTTGTCAACCATTCGACCCAGAAAGAAACTTATAATGAAAAAACACCACGCACACATTTCTCACTAGAGTTGATTTTACAGATCATTTTAAGACATTAAAAAAAATCCTATAAAGAACTCTACATTGATAAGCATTATGTCTGGTTTACCTCAATATTAAAATGTATGTTTGAATTAAAATATTGTTTTTCTTCCATGTGCTCTTCTTTAATGCCATTTTTAATCATTTATTATTTAATTATTAATATGTATGGTAAATTTTAATAGTTGTGTGTCTTGTATACTGAATATTGGACTATTAGACGCAATTGAATACAGTGCCGTGCACTACCACATTCTGCTATTTGAATAAGGAACTATTACGACTTTGGAAAAGTACACAACAGTATTCCGTAGTTAGAAAACAAACTCAGCTTGTATTTATAGTGGTGAGATAAACAAAAAGACTAACGATTACAGTAATCGTAAAGAAGACTGTGAAATTTCGCGGCACACCGGTTGGTAATCGCTGGTGTAACGGATACTTTGGGAGGATCAGGGGAGTCTTTTTTATCTTTTCTCAAAATTGGAATAAAAGCATTACACGAGAGGGGGGGGGGGGGTGTTGGAAAAATTTATAGAGCAGGCGGACGGGGAGATGTGTATAGAAAAGTAAACAATTAATTGATGAAATAGTTTCATTCCCGAGGTTTAAATTTAAAAAAATCAACCCACCCTCGTAAGATTTATACTATAGAGACGATTGCCTATATTTATTGTGTAAATCTTTGGCCGTTTGTTATGTTATGTTATATTTTATCAAATAACAGCTGGCAGGAAGACCATTACATACCAAAAACCTGTTTTTTTCTAACAAATCGGGGCTCTTGCTCCTTACCCAATGCATCTAAGATAGTTTTTGGATACGATTTTTCAGGACAACGGATTTAGATAAGGATACATATTATTAACTGGCCTCTCAAGTCAAAAAATTATAAGACGTTAACACAACTTGCGGCAAGTATCGCGCGGCAGTGTCACTTAGTCAACAAATAAATGCTTCATAACCTTACGAGACTATTTAGCATTTAACTGGCTAAAACATTTGGTAAGAACATTTTTTATTTTAAAGTTAATTTCTCGTGAACTACTAATCGATATTTAGAAAAGGTTCGGAACGCAGCAAGTGCGTTATAGTAGTGAATTTTCATAAGAATTGTGCACTATTAGTAAGATATACTATATCAAATCTAATTCTTTAAATTTAAATTGGAGATCGGGTTTAGAGTCCCAGTTAGCGATTATTTGAAAAAAATTATTTTTTATATGGAGCTAAAAAATTAAAAATTGGTCTTAGATATAATGTCAGTACTTCAAGTGTCTTTAAAAAAATTGTGTTGCAAATTTCATTACAGTTTTCATTACATTTTTTCAGAAAAAAATAATTATTTACAAAGGGAATGTACCTGTCAAATTATAAATATGACAGGTATCTTTCCATGTCAATTGCTTGGATGGTTTTTGTTTTAGTCAACCCATCCAGTTTTTTTTTGCAAACAATAAACAACAAAAAAGGTTTTTTAGAACAAATTTGTAGTTATCCGCGAAGCTCCACGTGCGTGTACATAGGTGTTACTATGGTCCAAGATTGAAGATTCTGGCTTAAGGGGAAAGTTATTGAGCTATCGGTTTTGAAATATTTTTCAAAAATTTTCTACCACATTTTTTGTATGTTTATATATATATATATATATATATATATATATATATATATATATATATATATATATATATATATATATATATATATTTGTGTGTGTGTGCGCGCGCGTGTGTGTCACACCGATAACCGATAATTCAAAAAATAATGGACCGGTTTTGTTTAATTTAGTGAATACCTTCCTTTTGCAAGTAGCTTGGATAAGTTCGTTAGCCAGGAAAATCGGCCCAGGTTTTGCCGAATAATTGTGTTTTCGTTCGAAATAATTTTTTATCTCCAGAAATAACAAAGTAAGGGCAGGTAAATTAGGTTCTCAGGTTTATACCATTATAGGTAAATTATCTACCAAAATTTAGCTCTGTAAAATTTTTTTAAAAAAAATCAAAAAGCTCAATATATCCGTTATTATACAAGATACGAAAAAAATTGTATACATTAATTATAGGATGTCTTGAGCTACATATTAAAAAATATTTCTACAATCACAGGCTGGCTTAGAAGTCGTTGGTGATACAAATTCTCCTTTTTTTAAATCAAACACGCCTTATGTTATTGCATTTTTCGATTTTCCATCAAAATATAATGCATGTTTGTAAGAAATGCAATTCGGGACGTAGAAAGTGCGTTATGATAGAGAATCTTTTTTAAATGCTCAATTTGCTATTAACCTACAAGGTTGACCAAGAGACCAGTTTTTTCGGGAATACTAAGTTTACTTTCGGAAATTTTTGTACATTTTCGAAGTTATTTTGGTTTTGTTTAAAAACTAAATGGGTTGACTAAAACAAAAACCATCCAAGCAATTGATAAGGAAAAATACCTGCCATGTTTATAATTTGACAGACACATTCCCTTTGTAAATAATTATTTTTTTTCTGAAAAACTTTTGTAACTTTAATGAAATTTGTAACACATTTTTAAGAACACTTGCAGTACTTACATATTATATCTAAGACCAAATTTTAATTTTCTAGCTCCATATAAATTATTTATTTCAAATAATCGCTAACTGGGACTCTAAAACCGATCTCCAAGGTCCATTTAAATTATTTAAAGAATAAGTTTTAATCATATATCTTACTAATACTACTATAACGCACTTGCTGCGTCCAGAAATTTTTTATTTATAGTATATACTCGCATGCTAAAATTAACGGCGTTTGAAACTTTGTCCTGGTATTAGGAAATAAATGGTTGGCATTACACAATTCTTACTTGATTGTACAGCTCTATCTATTGTATTTTGTGTAAACTAGAACTGATACTACCTGGTCCTGCACCGAGAGGGCGTCCCTGTCGTATCTGTCTCACAACGCCGTCCTGGCTGATAACGTGCGACAACCTCCATTGTTTCGATTTTCATCTACGACTTATTTGAATAGTATAGCAATACATATAACGTCATCTGTCTTTGTCTAACATTGTAGATATTGCATTAGAGAATCTGAAGAGATGTCGAGGTTCATTGTATTATTAATTTCGAATAGCTTTATTTTCCTTTGATTAAACGGCTTGAAAATTGGTACACAACCACGTCTGTCTATGTTCTTTTAAGTTGTAAATATTCGTTTCAATCACTTAGACAATTTGAGAGATATTGCGTTTAAAAAAATATTTTTTACTAAGAAAAATTGGCCGTTAAGATTTGATGAACGAACTCGTCCAAGTCATTAGCAAAATAAGTGTAATTCCCAAAATTGGTCTACATTAGTGAAGTATTTTTTGAGTTATCGGTTGGATTAACACACGCACGCCCCCCCCCCCCCCCCCCCACACACATTTTAACCGACCATGGAAATGGGTTCCAGAGGCCCCAATTCGTGCTCATTTGAAAAAATTCTCCGAAAGTCTCACTTAAAATAAAATTAGGTTATAAACTTTAGAAACCGTAGACAAATAACACAAAAAAAATAATTTCGGGACGCAGCAAGTGCCTTATAATAGTGAATTTTCATAAGTATTTTACACTATTAGTAGGGCATATTACTAAAAGTAATACTTTTAATTTAAACAGACGTCGAAGATCGGGTTTAGATGTCTTGATACGATAAATTACGATAAAAAATATTCAAATCTTCTGTTCTAGTTCATTTTAAGAAAAAAACTTTGAATGCCCAAAAACTCAATTTTCTATGACGTTAGAAAATTAAAATTTGGTGAATCTAGGTACTGTGCCTCTTTAAAAGAAACTTGTATTATAAATTTAATTAAGATACAAAAGCTTATCAGAAAGTCATTAACTGAAGATTGGAACCTGTGAAGAGCACTGATAGGTACACTTGCAGAACCCAAACACCACAACACATGTTTTTAAAGACCTGACGATCGTTTCACTAACAAAGTGAGCTTCATCAAAGGATGAAAAATTCTTCATTCTTCATTCATCCTCCGATGACGCTAACTTTGTTAGTGAAACGATTGTCAGGTCTTTAAAAAGATGTGTTGTGGTGATTTGGATTCTCCAAATGTACTTATCTTATCAGAAGCAAACTTAATTCATACCCAAGAAGTCAATTCCCTATTCAAATTACTTACCTACTTGCACAATTAATCAACAAACATTAACGTTAATATTCTTATTCTTCGATTTCCATACAATCATTTACTATTTAGCTTTAAAACAGAACTGTCAAACCGTGATAAATAAACATGACACGTTAATATTCATTAGTTTCCAATTTTAAATGCATAATATAGGTACAAGTTGTTATATCTATTTCAATGACAATCATTTACTACTTAACCTCAAAACAGAGGTGTCAAACGGTAATAAATAAACAAAACATGTTCTTATTCTTTAGTTTCCAATTTTAAAAACAATACACAATTGTTTACTTAACCTCAAAGCAGAACAGCCAAACCATAACAAATAAACAAAACAGACTATCCCCTCTGGTTTTTACTTCAAATAGCTGATATAAAACGTCCTTATTTTCCCCTACAAATTCGCGCATCCGAATATACCAGAAGGTGGTCAGTAGGATGGCATCGCCACAGTTCGGGTATGAACCGTTACCGTTGCATTATGATGTAAGCCTGTGGTATATGTATCAATATACGCGTGGCAGGCGATTACTCTGTCTTTGCCTGGCATCATACTTTAACCACTTAAGTTGTTTCAATTCAGGTCTTTTAGATTTTATTTCTAATTTGGGAAAACTCAAAGTTTGTGAACCAAATTACTTAAAATTCACAACAAAGGTTTATTCACTTCATTTCTACCTACGTGTAAAGTCTCATTCCAGTTACTTTAATACTTTCAAAAATATTTTTGTATATTTTTTGGGGGAAAATATGTCCGTTATAGCCGATTGACGAACTCGTCTGCGTAGTGTGTAAAAGCCAAATGGAATAAAGTCATTATTTCGGTTACTGTACATTCTTATAAAAAATCCTGAAACACGTCAAATTTAAATTATAAATTGGCATTTTTCAACGTGAAAATGCGATCCCTACCTTCAACCCCCTTCGAATAACAGGTACAACCCCAATTTTTAAAGGGGAAGTATAGGCTTGTGATATGTCGTTTGAAAGGTCTGTTAATTCTCTATTCAAAAATGTTATCGTTTTCAAGTTTATTGCAACAATTAAGATAGAATGAAATAAAATCATTTCGGGATTTTTTATTATATATATATATATATATATATATATATATATATATATATATATATATATACACATACTTTTAAGGGCATTTACGACCAAAAAAGAGGTCTATATTTTAAAGATAGCCACTCTGTACTAAATACTCGATATATTTCGCTGGGCATCCCAAGCATCTTCAGGAGCACTAAAAAATGAATAAAAGTTAACACAACATCTAGACTATGCAATAATGAACACTTACAGCACTGTAACTAATTGAAAAGCAAGGCCAAAAACATCAAAACAGAGAAATCCTGCCACAAGGACATGCAAAAAACAGTAATGTAACAACCATTTTAAAAACTACATGTAACTTTACGCGATCGTTTGTACGTTGTTCCCTCAGGGCTCGTCCGCGGCCTTGCCGCCCCGATAGCACCGCACGTTTGTACGTTAAAAATATTTAAAGCCAGTCATGAAAAAGCATAAAAAAAGAGTTAGTAAGGTTAAAATATTAAAAAAATTCACGTATAAGAATTTGGACATCTAATCCCATTTTTTCACGTTCGAATACCGACCACAGATATAAGTGACACTGCAAACTAAGAAACCATCATTGATCATAGACTATTGTTACTCTATAGATGAATTTTATAATTTATTTTTTTATTCTAAATTATGGAACCGAGCAACACAGAGGTGCCCTCAGACATATCAAATATTATTACACAACTATATATGTTACTTAAATTTTGAATATCTGATTTAGAATTCATAGTGTCATTTTCAAGAATATGACACATTTCAAGAAGGGAGCGTTTTTTTTTGATTGGTTTCTCTATCCAATATTTTGACATTTTCCAAATCTATGTTATGACCCAAGGTTGACACATGATGTGCCAATGCACATCTATCGGGTCTAAGTCTGGAGTCATTTCTATGTTGGCTAATCCTCTTACCAACAGACTGTGAGGCCTGACTTATATAAGAAAGAGAACAATTTTTACAGTCCAACTTGTAGACTACATCACGTTGTTTATACACTGGAATTTTGTCCTTGTTGTTAGTGAAAAAGTTTTTGTTGGTCAAAACATTGCATTTAGCCACTTTGATGTCTGTAAAATCTTTGAAAAGTTTCATAAGTGTGTGTGTTAGTCCACCGATGTAAGGCAACACCGCATATTTGACAGGCTAAGTACGAAAGACGACTCTATAAACCACCTTTTTCAGGACCCTTTGAAGTCCCTTCATGTAGATGTTTTCAGCTTTGATAACCGTAAATTTCTCACTTTTATTGATCTGTTCAGTATATATATATATATATATATATATATATATATATATATATATATATATATATATATATATATATATATATATATATATATATATATTATATCATTGATAAAACAGTCATCACGATAGTAAACAAGCTGCGTCACTTATTTACACACCATAATCACCCAAAGGTCCTTATCAATGACGCCGGGACCGAGTTTAACAGTTCAGTACTTAAAGAGTACTGTTCAATATTCCATATCAAATTAACGACACCCTAAACTTAAACTCAAATTCAATGATTACAGCAGTCCTGATATATAACAAGTCAATTCATTCTCTAACGGGATATTCACCTTTCAAACTTTTATATGGCCGTTTTGAAAAGCTAGAACTTATCGACCCCAAACGTACAGTTTACAAAGACTACAACAATAAAAAATTGAAAGAAATGTTACGACTTTACGACACCTTGTATAATAAGCAGAAGGAGAGGACAACAAAACTATTAGACAAAGCGAATAAAAATAGGGAACAAAATATTAACATATTTGCCGACACAGTAGCTGTCAGAATGCCTAAAGTTAGAAAAACGGACCAGTTTTATAAATTACATTCTAGTACTGTAAATATTCCACGAAACAAATTATTGTTAATCCATTAGTCAAAACAAACAACTCATCTAAAAAACATAAAACGTATAAAAAAATTAATCGTTTGCAGGGGCCTCCTCCTGTGGCTGATAACACCCTCCGTCTAGTGCAACGACTACGGATTCAGAACATTGAAACCAGCGGGTATTTTAAAGACTACAAAGGTACTGCAAAAATCATTAAGCGTTACCACCGTTTCTATTTTTATTTTTATTTAACACCCCTAGAAAATAATTATAATCAACTTTGGAGAAATACAAATATTGTAAATCAACGTTATAAAAGATGAACTCCAGAAATTAACTCATTCTAGAGAAAAACGAAGTTTGATGATAAATGGAGCAGGATCAGTTATAAAAATGATCACTGGTAATCTTGACCAAGATTTGAAAGAAAGAAATAAAAATCTAGATGCCCTTTATGCTAATCAGCAAGACATGATGACTCAGATAACTTAAATTCCTTTGTTAATTTAATGACAACGGTTTGAACAGGCGCAAAACAATAAATAAAAATCTCGATTATATTAGAAATTGTTTTGTAGAGTTATATTCTCGTCTAGAACAAAGATCTTTACTCGAGTTTCGAATATTCAATAAACTATTAGGCGCTACTAAAAGATTACAACGCTCTATGTCCCTTAGCTTTAATGAAATTACCAAATTTTTACTTCATAGGACTTAATGCACATTAAGCAATATTTAAAATTAATATATAATAATAATGAACTAATTAAATTTGATTCTAATAATATCTTTAAAATCATATAATTTACAAAATTTAATGTCTTATCTGTCAGAGATACTATTGTGTGCTTTCTCCAAATCCCAATTTTACACCCGATACCCGGATCTTACTTTCGAATTATACCTGTCCCACAAAATAATAAAGTCCTCATTTCACCCAGTTCATATTACCTAGAAACCCAACAAAGAAACTTACGGACAGCAGAACATTCCTCAGCAATCGAAGAAGCCGTTATGTGCTCTGACCAACCTCACAAAGAAAAATGTAATTTGGAAGACACCCTCCACATGTCTCTTTGCTGCAGTCAATAACTCCGACACTATGTCGACTCAAATAAATAATGGGAACGTACTGTTAATCACGAACCAAAAAACCACATTCTAAGTAGAATGCCAGTCAAATTTAGATAGACAGATATCCAGTCAAAATTCACTCATATATGCCAAAATTAACTGCAAAATTGTAATCAATAACGAACATTATGAAGACATCACCACAAACATTGCATGGACTCAATACCCAGTCCCAGAACTGAAAATAGTACCACAACACGAAATAGAGTTCCACCCAATGGACCTCAAAAAGACAGAGAAATTAAGAAACCAATTGGAAAAATTCAATCAATACTATATCTTTCGTCCGATGGTCCATACATTCCATTTTGGAGTGACCACATTTCTCGTTATAGTCCTTATCGTAGTAGCATCCGTCATCTTCAGAAGGAAATCAAGGAAATCCTCAAAGGTGTGCATATCCAAAAAGATCAACCCCATTCCCGAAAACGAGGAGGTTCTTTATTCTAACGATGGAGGAGTTACATCACCAGCTGATTCAGTTATCTGGAGACGGTGACCCTGTGACATATCCAGTGCAAAGTTATTCTGTAGTTGAATTTCTCACGATTTTCGTTATAATTTACATGTAAGCATAATTGTAAACGCTACAGCAAGTAGAACGACACCTCAGTTCGTGTTTGAAGCTCTTGCTGTAACGTTTTATTGTTCATAGTATAAGTTTATATCGCACTCAATCTATTACACTTGTATTTAAGGGAAATAAGGAAATAAAGTTCAATTTTTTCTAAGCCCTTAATATAAGTGACCTTTATATATATATAAACATAAATATTCAAACGGACCTTGGATATGGGTTCTAGGGGCCCTAATTAGCGCTCATTTCAAAACATTTTCCGAAAGTCTCACCATCGTTACCTCTTTAGTGAATTAAATTGAAGCGCCAGAGCGCATTTGGTATTCTTTTGCAATAAGGGAGAATACATGTGCGAATAGTTTACGACAGGCCACATGTCATCAGTAGTCTTTATTATAACACTGAAAAAAAATATCTTTAGGTTTAGGAGTTGTTTCAATATAGCAATCCTAAATACAAAAAAAAAACGTGTTAGTAGAATATGTGACGTGTATCTTGCAGCACCTAAACGCATTTAGTGACCTTAATAAAGTGACGTTTATATATATATATATATATATATATATATATATATATATATATATATATATATATATATATATACAGGGTCATTGATGGTCGATTAGACGTTTATGGAAAACGGGACATAGGATTAATCTGAAAATTTGGATACTGCCATAAATATGCACGACCTGTCTTTCTAAAATATTTTCATTTTGGCGGTGTTGCCGCTTCTACTCAAAAGTAGTAACAACTTTCTTATTTTTAATGGGACACCCTGTATATTATTTTGTTTTTAGAATTGAAATTTCATTGTGATCATTTTTTCTGAATAGCTTCCTGTACCCATCTACACCGGTTTTCGAAATAGTAGGTACTTATTTAATTATTTTTTTCTCATAAAAATGGTACCACTAAAATTTTAATTTAGCTGCTATTTGAAACCATAGAGGGCTGAAATTTTGGACACAGTTTGTAAAAGCCTGGTATTTAATAGTTACATAAATAAATTAATTTATTGTTATACAGGGCGGTTTAAAATTGATGATTTTAACGTGACACACAAAAAAAGCCAAAACTTTATTTTTTCAAATAGGACAGCCTGTATATTAGTTGAAATTCTGAAAGGCAATTAAATTTCCTCCAAATCGATGTAAAAAACACATGATCTTTGAATTAGTTGGTCATGGCCAAGTGATTTGGCAATTGCTTAATTGTTTACTGTGTTTGACAGACGCCGAAGTTTTAAGATTCATTTGCTATTTTCCACTTAATACTTATTTGAAAACAAGTTAAGATGGAGCGAAATAATTACTCAAATGAAGTTTTGATGACACTATTTATTCTTCATGGACAATGTGACAAAATTGCAGCAAGAACATGTAGAAAATTCAATGAAATGTATCCTGAATTGCAACCAATGAACAAAAGAATGTTTATGCGAATACAAGATAATTTTATCAATTATGGTTCAAAACTTGGGGCAACTCGAAGTTTGCCAAGAAATGTAACGTCGAATGAAGAAAATATAGTCAACGTTTTAGCCTATTTCCACGCATATCCACAAACTTCCATCCAAAGTGCAGCATATGATTTGATATGATATGCGGTGCAAAAGATTCTGGCCAATCACAACATGCATTCTTTTAAATTTATAACACTTCAACACCTGAAACCAGCTGATTACCAACGTCGCATTCAACATTGTGAGACACTCTTAATACGCATTGAAAAGGATCCTAACTTTTTGAGAAAAATAATATGGACAGACGAAGCCAAGTTTTCGAGAGAAGGAATTATCAATAGAATGAATCTAAATTATTGGGCCGACCAAAATCGACTCATGGTCAAGCAGAGGGGCTTTCAAAAAAAATTAGTTTTAATGTTTTTTTGCCTCTTAAAAGACAACCAAATAAGATTTTTCATTTACAATGAGCCATTAAATAGCAATCAATACCTCCACATTTTAAGGACAGCAGTATCAAATTTTTTGGAAAATTTAATATTAGAAGATTTCCGTACTTCTTGGTTCCAGTTGGATGGAGCACCCGCACATTGCACGCAAGAGGTAACACACGTGAGCTGTTTCAAATATTTGATGACCACTGGTTTAGGCGTTTGGGCCAATGGGATTGGCCTGCAAGGTCCCCCGACCTTACACCCCTCGATTTCTACCTTTGGGGTACTTTAAAACAAAAGGTATACCAGACACCGGTGAACACTAAACAGGAGTTACGTCAACGTGCGACCAATTGCATCGACCAACTAGATGCTAATGAAATACATAAAGCGACAACTGATGGTGTACATCGCCGGATTTTGAAGTGCTTAGAAGTCAGCGGGGGATATTTTGAGAATTTGTTGTAAAATGTTTAGAATCTAATAATAAATAATAATTGAAAAAGTTCTCTTGTATTCGCATAACCTTTCTTTCGCTCATTGGTTGCAATTCAGGATACATTTCATTGAATTTCTTACATGTTCTTGCTACAATTTTGTCACATTGTCCATCAAGAATAAATAGTGTCATCAAAACTTCATTTGAGTAATTATTACGCTCCATCTTAACTTGTTTTGCAATAAATATTAAGTGGAAAATCGCAAATAAATCTTAAAACTTCGGCGTCTGTCAAATACAGTAAGCAATTAAGCAATTGTCAAATCAGTTGGCGTTGCATGACCAACACGTAAAGATAATGTGTTTTTCATTAATTCTTGCGATTATTTCGAAAACTTGACGAGTTAGGTATACCACTATGGTACATCAACTTGGGAGGAAATTTAATTGCCTTTCAGAATTTTAAATACTATACAGGGTGTCCTATTTAAAAAAATAATGTTTTGGCCCTTTTTTGTGTGTCACGTTAAGATCATCAATTTTAAACCGCCCTGTATAACATTAAATGAATTTATTTAGGTAGCTATTAAATACCAGGCTTTCCAAACTGCCTTCTATAGGTTTAAATAACAGCTAAATTAAAATTTTACTGGGACCAATTTTTCCGAGAAAAAAAATAATTAAATAAGTATTATCTCGAAAACCGATGTATATAGGTATAGGAAGCTATTAAGGAAAAATGACCATAAAGAAATTATAATTCTAAAAACAAAATAATATACAGGCTGTCCCATCAAAAATAAGAAAGTTGTTACTACTTTTGAGTAGAAGCGGTAACACCGCCAAAATAATTTTTTTTTAGAAAGACAGTTCGTGCCTACTTATGGCAGTATCCAAATTTCCAGATTAATCCTATGTCCCGTTTTCCATAAACGTCTAACCTACCATCGACCATCAATGACCATGTATATATAAACATATAAATATTCCAACGGATCTTGGATATGGGTTCTAGGGGCCATCTTTAGCGCTCATTTCAAAACATTTTCCAAAAGTCTCACCATCGTTACCTCTCTATTAGTGAATTTTCATAATAAAAAAATATCTTTAGGTTTAGGTGTTTTTTAATTTTAATATAGCAATCCTAAATATCAAAAAAAAAATGTTAGTAAAATATGTGACGTGTATCTTGCAGCACCTAAACACATTTAGTTTCAAAAGTGATGTTTCCCAGCACTAACTCTCAATACCTCACTATATATATATATATATATATATATATATATATATATATATATATATATATATATATATATATATATATATATATATATATATATATATATATATATATATATATATATATATATATATATATATATATATATATATATATATATATATATATATATATATATATATATATATATATATATATATATATATATATATATATATATATATATATATATATATATATATATATATATATATATATATATATATATATATATATATATATATATATATATATATATATATATATATATATATATATATATATATATATATATATATATATATATATATATATATATATATATATATATATATATATATATAGATATATATATATAGATATATATATATATATATATACCAGTAATACTAACTTCAGACTGATTCACTGGTTAATTTTTATCTGACAGCCAGTTGTTTTACGTGTTTTTGGTTTCTCGATAAACTGGAAAAAGTACAATATCGATTTTATTTTTGGATGGAAAAGAAATAAAAGTGAAGTCTATGGGGACCTTTCACCATCTATGAAAACCATCGGCTATCGGTTCAACGAATTTAAACGTGGTCGTACATCTGTTTTTGATGAAGAGCGGCCAGGTCGCCCAGCAGACGTGGTTACCGAGGAAATCGTTGAAAAGGTACACGACATGATTCTCGCTGATCGCCGAATTGAAGTGCGCGAAGTAGCACAAGTGGGCATGCCGTATGGAACGACAATCAATATTTTACTTTTACATGATAAGTGGGTATGAGATAGTTCTCGGCCCTAAGGGCGCCGCGATTGCTCACGGTCGATAACAAGCGAATACGGCTGTCAATTCGAAGCAATGTTTGGACCTCTTTAAGCAAAATTCGCAGGAGTTTTTGCGTCGAGTCGTCCCCGTTGATGAAACTTGGATACAGTATTATAAACCAGAGACTAAGCGACATTTAAAACAATGAATTTTCCGGGTGAATCTGCCCCGAAGAAGACAAAGACCCATCGACAGTAAAGGTCAGGGCCACGATTTTTTTGCGGTTTGAAGGGGCCACGATCTTTTTGGGATTTGAGGGGGGCACGATCTTTTTGGGATTTGAAGGCGCCAAGAACTGAAAATTTGCGTTCTTATTCATAACACGGGTATTGACCGACCCTCTAACTTTGTTAAATTTTTGCCCGCAAATTTCTTCGTGTGATGTATTATTGGCATCTCTGTCTTGTTAAAAATTGCCTCACACTCTCGCAATATACATATTCGTGTACTTCACCAGCAAATCTAAGATTTTCTCATAAAAAAAATAATAATAATAATCGAGAGAAGTAGATGCAATTTTAGCACTTTGTCTCACAGTTGGTAAGTACGAAACAATGTTGTGCTTCGTAGTTCTAGCATTCGTCGGTGGAGCTGTTTTTCGCCATTTTATCTTCTCTTTGGTGTAAAAAAAAGTTGTCTGATCGTCGTTCTTCATCATCATCATCTGCATCAATGCTACTTGCACTACTAGGATCTTCATCCGAATCAGATTCATGTTCTGAACATTCAACTTGATACTTCAACTTGATGCTGGTGATACCGATACTCCGTATCGGTATCACCAGCATCTTCAGGAATCAGATAATCATCGGAAGCCCAGTTATCTACAATTGCCTGTAATTCGGCCTCGGTTAGAGGCCTTCGTAAATCTGATGCATTCATCCTGGAATCAATTAAAATTTTATTCTATTATTTAAATCTCGAATAGATCCCAATTGCTTCTAAAAAAGCATACCTACATTGCAAGTCAAGCACTTAACTTACAAACTACCTGAAATCACTCGAAATAAAACTGTTACGAAATTAGTCGCATGGGGTCAAAAATTATCATAACACAGTACACTCTTCACTGTATAAATGCTAACACCACACCGAACACTGGTAAGATCTATCTGTAATAAGACGTTCAGGTAACAAGGCAGAGGGGAGGACAGCGTTGCAAGCTGTTCCAGAATTAACGGCAAATATAGAAACCGTCGGGTCATATTGACCCCACGCGACTAACTAAGGGTTAAATAGAACATCACAAACTTGTATGTGTATGTGTATTTCCTGACCAACGCATAAGCAAAGAAATGCGACTGGTTCAAGTTAGGATGTGTGCAAGATGGGTTCCACGAATGTTAATAAACGACCAAAAAACGTGAATCGTGTTTTAATTTGTCGACGGTTATGTGACAGGTATCCAGGGGAGATTAACTTTATTGTAACTGTAACAACGCCAGAGTATACAGTGTGGAACGGCCAAAAGGAATCATTCAGTATCTCAATTACTGTGCATATTTATAAAAAAGTTCGGGACGCAGCAAGCGTATTATAGTAGTGAATTTTCATGAGAATTGTACACTATTAGTAACGTATACTATTAAAATTAATCGTTAAATTTAAATGAACCTTGAGGAAATTTCTATTTTCTATGGAGATAGAAAATTAAAATTTGGTACATATATGGAAGTACTGCAAGTATCTTTAAAAGAGTTGTGTTACAAATTTCATTACAAAAGTTACAAAAGTTTTTCAGAAAAAAAAATATTTACAAGGGGAACTTGCTGCACCCAGATCTTTTTCAGCACTTATTTACTGTTGCTGTATCCATGCTTTTTTTATGATAAAATATTCTAGCTCTCTCAAACAAGGCAACCTCAAATTCATTTTTGGAAAAATATTTTAAACAATTTAAACATAATTTGAAAATCTTGGTTTGCTGCTTCATCGCGGGTGTTCTCCTCTACCTTCTGCATGCCTACAACTACCCTCAATGCATAAAAAAGAACAATGTAAACAAGAAAAATTTCTTGAGACCAACCCCCAAGAAAGTTGCGGGACCTGCAGTGAATAGGGGTTCTGCGCGGAGTAAACAGGATTTTAAGGAAGTATGGCTGCAAAATGGGATAAAGGCACCTTATAGAAGTCCAAATAAGCTAGTTTTTTCGCACTTTCCGCTCACATTTCCTTTTCGTCTTCTTCCCCGCCCAGTACCCCTATTAACTCCTGGTCCCGTAACTTTCTTGGGGGCTGTTTGCAAGAAATTTTTCTTGTGGTATGTGCATCCAGAAAGAGTTCTAAGCATGTTTCTGAATTTTTTGTCTAAAAGTTCCCCCTGTGCTAAACTGCAAATTTACGGAAAATTTTTATTTACAAAATGAATGTACCTGCCAAATTATAAACGTGGCAGGTATTTTTCCTTATTAATCGCTTGGATGATCCGTTTTAGTCAACGCAATCGAACCAGTTTCTGCAAACAAAATAATAAAAAATGTTTTTTAAAACAAATTTTTACTAATTTTTTAAATTTAGTGCACACGCTGGCTGTATCTGGGTTTTACTATGTATCAAAACTGAAGATTCTAGTTTGCTGGGAAATTTAGTTATCACAATTTGAAATATTTTTACGAAAATTCACTACCATAACGCACTTGCTGCACCTAAACTCTTTTCAAAACAGATTTACTAATACTGTTTAGTAATACAGTACCTACATGCATTGATTAATAACCTGAATCTGATGCACACAACCACTTCCCTCGTTGTTTGATTGGATGTTAAGGCTGCGATATTCTAGACGAAGAAGTACCTCCGACAGAGATAGAAAATATTATCATGACAAGTGCTGCCAAAGATCTTGAACTTCGGATTTCCTTAAAAACTGTATGGTTCAACCTAAAGTCTTACTAAGTTGAACTACTTCTCAGCAGGTGGCGTCTCATTCGGCCTCTCATTCGGCCTGTTTTCTAAAAGGCTCGCAATAATTGTACCTACCCAGCAAAGCGATGTTGTCATTTATCTACTCTTTTGTTTACATACCAAGCTTATGAAGCGGGACGGTGAAGAGCGGAGGACGGAGAAGGTAGGGATTCTATTGTACTTATGCCTTTAGATGAGCTTGGGAGAGACTATATTTGTAACCTTTCTAAGCGGTCCAAGCCGTCTATTCGGCGTTTATTACGCCAGAAAATAAAGTAATGTTATGAATTTTGAAGTCATCTAATGTTTTACAGAATAACTGTATTCCAGCAAATTTTCATAAAAAAAATTATTACACTGATAGGCTTTTAAACTCACAAAACATTTCTTCAAATGAACGTAAATTAATCATGATTAATCTTCGACACATTAGGCTGCTCAATTGGACCAATTAAAAAAAAAATTGCTGAAAAATGTAAATGTATTTTTTCTAGGTTAATGGAAAATTGAGTTATAAAAATGTACATTAATGAAAATTGACTACCATAAGGCACTGGCTGTGTCCGAACATTTATATTTTTCTGTCACTTTCTTAAAAAACGGGTACTGCTTTGGAGATGTGTTTTTCAAAATAATCCTAAAACTTATCCTAAAAAAGTATTATTGTATTTGGTTTCTTTACCGTCTGCCTATTTCAGCGACTATGTCCAGTCACCGACCCCAGACATATGTTTCGCCTTACTCTATATTAAACCTAATTCCCGAGGTTTGTACGCAGGGTAGGGAGATTTAACATGCCTAACATCGCGTCGTACACGAGACATACATCTTAGCGGCCTTTCTGAAGAGCGGGTGCAGGCATTCAACTTTCTCAACCACAATGCCATTGTCACGGCAGTTGTTATGTTTTAATAAATACCAAATTAATAATTATTTATAATTTATGGAAAGCTGTCGTGGGATGCGAATCCAGAACATCTGACACGAAAGCCAATGGTCTACCTGCTAAGCTACTGCACTAAGACCGCTAATTGTGATATAGATACCAAAAATATAAACAATATTCAATTGGTAAATGTCAAATGTTAGGTGGAGAAGAATTTGAACACTTTTGCTAAATTTTGTTTGTTTTCCTTGGTTCAGACGCACACGTTCTCACCACTGAACCACCGAGGCGCTATATATATATATATATATATATATATATATATATATATATATATATATATATATATATATATATATATATATATATATATATATATATATATATATATATATATTCTTAGCCCCGAATAAATCTTTTTGGGTGTGAAAAGAAAAACTTCATTTATCATACACAAAGTTTTAGTCCTTGTATCCTTCTTTGGTCTCCTGGGGAAAAATAGTTATGCCCATGAATCAAATTTTCGCTTAGCTAAAAACTTAAAGTTTGGTTAATATTATTATCATTTTTTTATTTTCAACAACACACCACGAGGGCTTACAGCCTAAATACTATCGTACCGTGGGTGTTGACAAGGAGGAAAGAGGCAACTTGTTAATTCTGGACTTGAAGGTTTGGAGGTTCGGAGGAGAAGGAAAAACATATGTGGGCAAGGAATTCCACAACTTGGAAGTCCTCGGGACAAATGAGCGGGCATAACAAGGTGTTCTATGTCTGGTGACCTGGACAGTAAAAGGGTGCATTCGCTCTGTGGGCAAGGGATGGCAGCCTTTGGGTGAGGGTATGGTCACCGATGAGACGTATAGCTCTCTTTTGAATGGAGTCCAGGATAGCAAGTGTAGAAGCGGCAGCTGCACCCTAGATGTGGGAGCAGTATTCGAGGTTTGGCCTTATTTGTGAAGTATATAAGGTATAGAGATTAGCTGGTGAAAAGTATTTGTGAGCCCAGAAGAGGAAACCTAATTTCTTAGCAGCCGCTTCTGCAATTGATGTGACATGTTGGTGCCAATTGAGATTTCGATCCACAAAAATGCCAATAAGAGAAAAGGACTAATTACTTTGAATAACTTGGTTGTTCATTGTGATGGGTCTAGGGCTTGTGTATCTCTTATGAGAAAGAAAGCAAGACTGAGATTTGGTAGGGTTGAACTGTACCAGATTTCTACTTCCCCAGTCTAATATTTGTTGGAGATCCACGGAGACAGAACTCTCCATGAGTCTGCGATCATCATCTAATTGGGCTGAAGAGACAGGCTTAGAATATTGTATATTTGAGTGGAGGGTGCTGTCGTCCGCGTAACTGTGAACTGGGTTGGATGTGCTAGAGAGGAGGTCATTGATGTGGAGAAGAAACAAAGCAGGGGCTAAAGCTGAACCTTGAGGAACTCCTGCATTAATTGGATACAGTTTAGAGGAATGGCCATCCACAACAACAGAAATGCTCCCGTTGGAGAGGAAATTTGCTGTCTAGGTACAAAGTTTTGGTGGTAGGCCATAGGCCGGAAGTTTATTAAGCAGCGCTGCGTGCCAGACCTGGTCGAATGCTTTGAATATGTCTAGAGCGACAATATGGGATTCACCGTGTAGTTCCATAGACTTGTTCCAAGAATGGGTGACAAAGGAAAGGAGGTCGGCAGTTGATCTGCGCTGACGAAATCCATACTGCCTGTCATGAATTAGACTGTGTTTTTTAGTATTTCGGTGTTTATATACTTTTTCATCACTTTAGAGACGACTGAAATGAGAGAAATAGGCCTGTAGTTGCTAGAAAGCGCCTTGGATCATTTCTTGGGGATGGGTTGTACTCGAGCAGTTTTCCAGTTACTAGGGAATATGCCTTAATTGTAAGATATCTGAAACAGACGAGTCAGGACAGGAGCAAGTTCTGGTGCGCATTTTTTGAGAAGAATTGCTGGGATCTCGTCAAGGCCAGAGGCTAGAGGCTATTGTAGTCTATGCCAATGCAATTTGCTTACAAAGTTTTATTTCAATAACTTTATTATTTTCAGAGATACATTTTCCGAAAAGAGACTTGTTTCACAGAAATACTGGTGCGCTTGTGCTGGCTAACGAACTCGTGGAAAACATAATATTATATGACACGTGCCAAATTAAAAAAATCTAATTGTTTTGTAATAGAGTTGTAGTTATATATATATATATATATATATATATATATATATATATATATATATATATATATATATATATAATTATTTTTATAAACATTAAAATGCGAAACATATAACCCATACATTTGCAGTCATATCCAATCTCTTTACTGTAGTGCGAAATTAGTACATATATTGTACTTACTTATTTACGCCTACCATAATATTTGTAACATTATATAGACACTAGCAACCAAAAATTAGTGGATGAACCATTAAAACAATTTAATCCAATTATGTTAGTTTTTACTTCAATATAAGTAATAAGAGTTTTAATGTGATTAGATCCTAATAGAAGTGTGAGGATATCCTTATATCCTTTTTTTCTATAAGTATAATTCTCTGTAGAAAATTTGTAAGCTTATTGCACGGGATTCATAAAATGCTTTATTTGAGAAACGAAAAGTTAATGTTTAAGCACCCGATTAAATTTTGTCCGTCAAATAATGCATTGTAGAATTAATGTCAATGGCAAATTTTACCGTTATTTTAATCATTGTTAAGTACCTCATTTATTTTACGTCGCCAAAAGCTTATGGTTATCGAAGTATTCAATTTCAGTGAGTTTTTATAACACTGACAACACTGCTTAGGCGGGAGGTAGCGACTTATTGGATCCGATGCAAACGCCCCCTGTTACACAATTGCTCCACTTGTCATCTCACAGTTCAGTGACAATACAGTTGCACTTGTACAGAATTTGCCTCGGGCAGCCGGACAAATCGTCTTGTGTGGACATTTAATGAAAACATAATTTAAAAGAAAACTATAAGGGCTACATACTTATATTTTATTGCAATCGATTCTTTACATGTTCCTGCAGGTAATGAATAGTCAAAGTCATCTCTTTTGGAACATCTTCGTATATATAATCTTATCTAAAT
This sequence comes from Tillus elongatus, assembly GCA_964006375.1. Taxonomy (NCBI): domain Eukaryota; kingdom Metazoa; phylum Arthropoda; class Insecta; order Coleoptera; family Cleridae; genus Tillus; species Tillus elongatus. The sequence goes on along the minus strand of OZ023264.1, from coordinate 101,570,861 downwards.
CATTGGAATATTTAGGTTAATTTCAATTAATTATAACTAATAACACAAAACAGTTTTTGAAATTTGCAAACATTCATCACCACTTGTGGTTTGTCTAGATTATAAAGCTTTTTAAATTGTTCCCGTACACCTATTATTTCTTGAGATAATTACAAATTAAGGAGGCCTTGTTTTCCTATACTAAAGTGATAGCTAAATGCCACCCTTAAAATCATATACTACAATCGACGGCTGAAGGCATTTGTTAACGTTAGGTTAAAATTAAAAGTTGGATTATTCTTTACCTACTACTGTTTGTATTACCGTTAGAAGATAGGTCGTTATTTTATATTGTAAGATTCTAAGGTATTAGTCGATTTCGAGGTTATCTTCTGCTTCTTCTTCGTTAATGACGTCTGTTAGTTTCGAGGTTATGCTTAGAACGCACACGTTTCTTTTAACAAATAACAAATAGTGGTGTTGTCAGATTAAACTAGAGGAGAGAGATGGCTTTTAAATACCGTGAAAATAGGAAGCTTAATATTTATATTTAATAAAACGTACGTCTAGATTGCTTTTAAACAAATTGAATCACCTTTACTGAAATTTTTATTTATTAACATTTTTCTATCTTCAGATTCAGATGCGCGTTGTTGCAAATGGCAACCCCGCTGATTGTTTATTGTGACATACTTTCGTAGCCTGCCCCTTTAAAGGTTAATTTGGAGATTTTGTTTGCAATGGCAGCGGAACCCTGATTTATCTGCCTGACCTTGTGTAACATTATAGGCATCTATTCAGAGGTAATTTCAGGTAATATCGTAGATTATTTATTTAGTTATAACTCAAATTTGGTAGATATGACCACTTACATGATATTGCGTTTTCAAGCGGTTTTTTTGTATATTTTTTTCTAAAAGTAATTGAGTGTCAAAACTGTCTAATGAACTCATCCATATATATATATATATATATATATATATATATATATATATATATATATATATATATATATATATATATATATATATATATATATATATATATATATATATACTGACCTTGGATTTGGGTTCTAGGTTCGCGCTCATTTGAAGAAAATTTCCAAAAGTCTTACCATCGGTACCTCTCTATTAGTGAATTTTCTGAATGAAAATTGACTAAAAATCGCCGAAATATGTCGATAAAAAAAATTACATCCCGTAAGCTGAAAACTTCACTTCTAAAGCCAACTCCCTTCGAGTGACAGTTGCTAAAGTCAACAGTAAAAAAATTATCTCAACATTTATAACTAATCGCGTCTCATTCTTCATAATGGAAAAAAAATAAAATAAAGTAAAACAAATAAAACGTGCCAATCTTAATGTAGGAGATAACACAAAGTGACGATAGGAACCTGTGATGAGCACTGATAAGTACACTTGGAGAAACCCAAACATATCTTTTTAAGATCTGACGATCGTTTCACTAGCAAAGTTAGCGTCATCAGAGGATGAAAAAATTCTAGGTTTCTGCAAGTGTACTTATTAATGTAGGAGATGTTCTAAATGTATGCCATCACAGAGGACGGAACCCTAAACTTTCGATGGGGCGGGGAGCACCTTTGTCACCATTCCATACACAATGTGGAACAACCAAATGTAATAAATTCAGTATCTCGATTATTCTGCATATTTATAACAATTCCCAAAATACGTCAATTTTAGATTAAAAAATGACATCCATCAATCTGAAAACTTTACCCCTACATTCAACCCCGTTCGAGTGATATTTGCAACCCCCAAACTTTTAAACATGAGGTGGGGGCTGTGATACATCATTTGGAAGATCTCTCCATTCTCTATTCAAAAATGCTTTTAAAACTGATTGCAAAAAATAACAGTAAAAAAAAACTATTTGATTGACAAACTTCGCTATAACACACTAAAAAATTAGTAACCAATCGCGTTTCATTCTTGATATTGAAAAAGCAAAGAGAAACAATTTAAGTGTTCTTTTTGGACGGTATCAATTAAAAAGAAGACATAAAAGTTATCAACATTCTTCATAGTTAGCAATGTTAGTTTGATCTAAAACGCCTTAGCAACTTGCTGTATGATGTAACCACGACAGTAGTTGTCAGTTGTTAACTGCAATTCAGAAACGTGGTTTGTTTAACACAAATGCATAAAACAACAATTTTACAGATGATTGGGTACGGAGAAAAAACACGATCACAGACAGAAGAGACTCTCATATTTCAAGAAAAAATTCCTGATTTGCCGCCTCTATTCCAAGAAACAATTAGCAAACTTTGCACTGAGTAATGATACCAAATTGCATATTATTATTATTATTATTATTATTATTATTATTATTATTATTATTATTATTATTTATATAATGCTTGACTTCGATGAAAACCTACATACTTCGAGTCGATAAGCAACCACAACATTGGATGTTAGTCAGTTATCGATTTTTCGAATATTAAAAGGAAATAAAATGCATCCCTATAAATATATATTAAAAAATAAAACTCAGGAGCTCATGGAAGACGATTTTGATAGAAGAATGCCTTTTTCTGAACAAATGATGGAAATGTCAGATAGCAATGTTATTTATCCAACTAGAAAATGTATTGTTATCTGATGAGTGCAGTTTTACCCTTCACGGGCATGCTAATTGTTTAAATTGTCTCTACTGGTCTAAAGAAAATCCACACTGGATGAGAGAAGAACATACGCAATACCCTAAGAAGGTTAATGTTTGGACAGGAATAGTTGCAAACCATGTCATTGGTCCCTTTTTCAATGATGGTAATTTAAACGAGGAAAATTATTTAGCACTTCGCCAAAATAATGTTATGCTAACTTTGGCAAACTTATATCCTGATCCTGATCCAACAAACCCACAAGTTCCAGTGAATGTAATAAGGTTCCCGCAGATGGATCACCAGCAGTCTGTCAATACCTCGACATAATATTTCCAAGTCGGTGGATAGGGAGACATTTTTATTTAAGATTAGGATACTGCCAAGACGCTCAAGGACATTTGAACATTTTGAACATCTACATTAAGATGGATGTGTTCTTTAATTTTTTCTCATGATCAAGAATGAAAACGCGATTACTTGTTTTTTTAGGGTGTTGTAGAGAAGTTCGCCAATCAGATGGATTACTTAGTAATAACTTTTGTAATAAGTTTTAAAACCACAGCATTTTTGAATGAAGAATGGAGAGATCTTCAAATGAGGTAACACAAGCTTCTACTTCTCATAAATTTGGGGGCTGCAACTTTTACTCGAAGGGGATTAAATGTAAGGGTGAAGTTTTCACGTTTCAGGGTGCCATTTATTATTCTGAAACTGACGTGTTTCGGGATTATTTATAGATATGCATAATAACTGAGGTACTGAATTAATTCCATTTAGCCGTTCCACACTATATATACAATTTCTCAGTGATACAGTTTTATGCTAAAAACGGTTATTCAAGGAAACCTTTTAAAGCAATGATAACAGATCAGGCAGCGATGTATATGCACCCAACAAAAGACAACATATGCGTTACGTACACGCTTTTTTCGAGACAGGAAATTTTCAAATTGCTGTAATTACCATTTATATTCCTATACAGCAATCAACAATAGCTGCCAGTTGAGCTTTATATTTAGTTAAAAGTATCTATTGCATGAAAACAAAACAGTGGATATCCATAATGTGCATTAGAAAAATAAAGGTGAATAACCTACGTCAGCTGTAAAATTAACATAAACGCTAACGATTTTCGTGCGTTAGTACGTACTGTAACAATTGGCGGAAGCGCTTCCGAGTCAAGAACACCAAAAGCAAGAGAGGCACGGTGAACTATAGGGGCTTTATTTTTAAAATGTCATGTCGTATATTTCAGCGAACTCTTTCCGAATACATATTCCTTTAGGTTTGCGGGACAAAATGCAAAGGTGACCGGTTGTATAACTTTCTAATGTAATTATTACTCAAGTATTAGAAAATAAATGATAAGAAACGGTTATATAATTTGGATAAACCACTCAAATAAATGCAGCTTTAAAAAAGTTTGGACGCAGCAAGTGCGTTATGAAAGTGCATTTTCATAAAAATGTTTTTAATAACAAATACGTCTTTTTTATTGAAAGCAAGCAAATAATTTGGTTACCAGTATAACCTATATAGTAGAAACAATAATGTATCATATTTCATCAAAATAACTGTGTTTGAAAATGTACAAAAACTTTTCAAAAATATACTTTAAATGTAACTGGTCTTCTAGCCAACGAAGTCTAGGTTAATAGCAAATTGCGTTATTGAAATTTGAAGCATTTAATGAAAATTGGCTACCAAAACGCACTTACTGCGTCCCGAATTCTTTTTCTTACAAATATGCAATTTCGATGCATTTCGATCAAAAATGCTGGAATAAAAAAGAATATTTCCGGGCCACGCTGTGATTGTAAAGATAATTTTATGAGATGCAGCTCAAAAGACCTTATAATTAACATATACAAATTTGTCTCGTATCTTGTATTAGAACTGATACATTGAGCTTTATCGTAGAAATGCGTCACCTGTATATATGTAAACAGATAAAAACTGAAACTAGGGGGCCTAGTTCGCCCTCATCTGAAAAAATCTCTTAAAAATTCAAAAGTCGCGGTCTCCTTAATGGCGACTTTTTTCTACGAAATTTCGCTAAAATACAGGTACTAATCATAAACTCTAACTAAAACTAATGTCAAAGCATCAGAGAAAGGGTCTATTTGAAATGAATTTTCTGCAAATATTTTAGTAAAATGAAGGATAATGATGGTTGAAGCTGAACCTTATTGATTTGTAAAACAACCGGTGTGTAAACAGCCTCTGAAAGATAGCCTCCAATTTCATCGGGCGAACCGAATCAACCAGCGTTTCACGCGCCTCACATTAACTGGGCGGCCGGCGTTACACCAAGTTACACAACTTAACTATCAAATTACATAAGATTATAGTGTAAATTGTTCCTACAGGGAGTCACTTTTGAAACTGTCATTCAATTTAAAAAAATAAGTGGGCAAATATACACGTAAAACTAAAACTATGCAATTCCAAAGAAATATTTGTGTGAATTATAAGGTGAAAAAAATTTCAAAGCTAATTAACTATGGCATCGAAATTATTTGATTAAAAAATTTTCTGGTGTAAGTTCAGCAAGTCCTTTGTAAAAAAAAATTGACAAAAAGGTTAAATAACAGACAATAAATAAAAGAAAGCCGTGTTCACTGAGTAAATTACATACAAAACTTATGCACAGATATAGTAACATTATCTGAAACCAAATTACGCATAGGTTTTCTATTCTTACTTGCATACGTTTTACACCTCAGATAACTGAGCAATTTCTAGAAATAAAGTTTTGTCCAGAAAATAACCTCCATGAAAAACATTTCACCACAACTTTAAAGGCAACCAAATTAGACATAGTATTGTATTTATATTTACAGCAGGATTTAACATTTGTTAACTCATTATTTTCCTAAAAGAAAATATAGTTCAGTCAGGAAAAATCGTCACCGACATATAAAAAATCGTAATATTTACTGCAACCCAACCAAATACACACTATTGTATTCTAGCTTATAGAACTTTTTCACCTTATCTAACTTATCATTTTTCGCAAAGAAAATTTTGTGCAGTTAGGGACCTTCACGTGAAAAAAAAAAAATCACGGAAGCATTAAAATCGCAATATACACATCAACCAAACTAGACATACTAGAGAGGTATCGATGGTAAGACTTTTGGAAAAAATTTTCACATGAGCGCGAATTAGGGACTCTAGAACCCATATCCGGGGTCAGTTTCTATATATATATATATATATATATATATATATATATATATATATATATATATATATATATATATATATATATCCAACCGCTAACTCAAAAAATACTTGACCGATTTCGACCAAATTTGGGAATTACCTTGATTTTGTTAATGGCTTGGATGAGTTCATAGATGGGCACCGTGCGTCTAATTTTTCTTAGAAAAAAATGTAAAGAAAGTTTTGAAAACGCAATATTTTTTGAAATATTGAAGTGTTTCGAATCAAAATTTGCACATATATAGGAGACGTTGCAATATAGCTGCTAACCAAATTTCAAATTAAATGGCATACGAGGAAATGAGTTATTAGAAAATCAATATTATACATGAATAAACAGTCTAAGCTATCAGTTCAAATTTCATACAGCATTTCCCACGTTCAATGTTGATAATGGTGGTTAGACTGTGAATGTGTCACTTTCCGTAGATAATTCAAATCGAGACCACAGTCGCCTGACAATTAAATATAAAGGAGCCGGGTTGTCAGGTTTAATAAAATTTTATTTGTATTTTTAAAAGGTAAAACATATGGTCATAACACAAATATGTACTTATTGATGACAAATAAAACTTCGCCAAAAAATTAATCCATCCAATAAATTTGGCTTAATATTAATGAATGTTGAGTTACCAATAATTTCTCATTCAATTTATCTTTAATTCTAATTTACTCACTCTGACACCGCTGCATGGTAGGCCAACTGTCATATCGAAACGGGTGGCGTCGACTGCCGATGCCGAAACGTGAGACACTCAACTTGTTATTTACATTTATTAAAACTGAAATGTTTTGTTATATTACAGAATATACCAAATAGAAGTTTCAGTTCAATGAAATGGTTTTAAACTATAAGCTCAGTACTTAATTTCCGATGTTTCAGCGCCAGTAGCATTATAATCCAGAAAACTATTACATTTTAAATATCAATCTAACCTCAAAACATTCGAAGATTCGTTATTATTGTTTATGGTTTTATTTTGCAAAGCATTCTTACATGGAGTGTTAACCACTAGCCAAGTTTGTTGTTATAAAGCTCTTTATATTATATCTCTACATATTATGTTAGAGTTTTGATTAAAAAGTGTTCTTTTGATTTGGTCATAAAGTTTCTAACATAAAGGTAAGTAGCACATGCTTATGGTTATTTGTGTTCTTCAGTTTCAGGGATTCGTTTGCAGTTCAAAGTTTAAAACTTCAGGAAGGCAAACTTCCACGGTCTGTACTTTCAACATGCCAGCATCTTTGGATCAGGCGTACGATGTATTTTACCGGTTGCTGTATAGCACATTTGATAAATACGTTCCCTATAAGAGAATACCATATACTAGGTTTCCGGTATGGTTCACAGCCAAACTCATTAATTTGTTGAAAAGTATAGATTACTACTGGTCTAAGTATAAAAAGACCCGTTCGGTTTATCATCTCGAATGTTTCAAAAATATACGTAAAGAAGTCAAAAGAGAAACAGAGACAGCGCATAAAAACTATACTTCTAAAGTACAAAGCCAACTCGTAGCGAATCCTGCTTCATTTTGGACGTATATAAACCATAGGAAGAAATCTTCAACGATTCCTAGTCTTTTGTCCTTAAATGGGATACCACTGGATATACCACAGACAATAGAAGACGGTTTTGTCAAACATTTTGACTCTGTTTATGTTCCACCCTCTGGTCGTGGGCCAATCACCGAATCCTACTCGTCTTCACATGTAAATTTCAGATCAGTAACTGAAGATGAGGTTTTTAAAGCCCTAAAGCGTGTTAAGCCTAAACTTACAATTGGCCCTGACGGAGTCCCTTCGTTTATGGCAAGATATTGTGCGGCCGTGCTGAGTCACCCCTTATGCTTATTTTTTAACAAAATCTTGAAGACACACACCTATCCTGATATATGGAAGATATACAGAGCGGTTCCGATATTTAAGTCGGATTGTCGATCCAAGATTGAGAATTATAGGCCCATATCGAGTCTTTCAATATTTTCAAAAGTATTGGAGTCTGCTTTATGGGCACATATATACTTACTTAAAGTACAGGATAGCAACCAAGCAGCATGGTTTTGTTGCTGGGCGCTCAACCGTGTCAAACTTATTGTTGTTCACTCAGTACATAGCAGAGTCAATTGACGCAGGTAAACAGTCGGATGTTATATACACGGATATATCCAAGGCATTTGACAGCGCTGATCATTCTATTCTGTCTAAGTTGCCAGCAATCGGTTTCGCTGATGATCTGGTTCAACTTTTTCTGCTCATATTTGAACAATCGTGCACATTATGTAGAATATATAGGAATTAAATCCAAAAACTATACTCGTGTCAGGTGTTTCACAAGGTTCGAACCTGGGTCATCTACTATTTATCATTTTCATTAACGACCTCTGTGATCGTATATCTTGTGAGTGTTTACTGTATGCTGACTACTTAAACATTTTTCGTCGGTTAGAGTAACTGCGGGACTGTCCTGTGTTGCAGCATGATTTGGTTGTTCTTTAGAATTGGTGACATGAAAATATGCTAGAATTCAATATAAGTAAATGCAATGTAGTGACCTATTCTAGGAGGGTTACCAATATCAATTTTAAGTATACTTTACAGGGGAGTGTTTTGCATAGAAGTGATAGCAGGAGAGATTTGGGTGTTGTTTTTGACCGACAACTTTGTTTTGACCTTCATATTCAGGCATCAGTGTCAGAAGCTATGAGGTCTCTAGGTTTTATCATCAGTGTCTGTATGTATTTCAGTGGAACCGAGTGCATAAAAGTATTGTATAACACATTGGTGAGAACTAGGCTTGAATACGCTAGTCAAGTTTGGTCCCCTTTATACCAATGCTATAAAGATGCCATAGAAAGGATTCAGAAAAGATACCTCAAGCATACTCTTACAGGTTGGATGGTGTCTATCCATCGCGGGGCACACCGTATCAGCAATTTCCTGACAGACTTTACGTGCCTTCTCTGGAAGCCAGAAGGGTTTGCTGTGGTTGGTTTTTTCAGAAATTGTTATGGAATATGATTGATTCGCCTGAGCTGCTTCACAGATCAATTTGAGGGTGCCGACTGTGTGGACGAGGAACAGTAACTTTTTTAGTTTGCCCACGGCCAGAACAGATATTATGCTCAAATCGCCGATGTATCAGATGTGCAAGTTTGCTAATCAAGTTTGCATTGTCAGTGGTGCTGACATTGTACACTGTGTCCCAAACTGAATGAGATTGTATTGCTCTCTCCGTTATTATTAGAGATAGGGAGACTGTTAAATTAGCAATGTTTTGTAGAATTTCATGCTCGTTCCAAATTGTTCAGATAATTAAGAATGACAGTATTTTTAATTGTCGCGATAGTGTTATATCCATAGCAACCTTTCTCATATTGTTTTTCAGTTGACTTACGTTTAAAAATTAAACAATTTTCAAGTGTCCTGATAATGTGCAAGCCTTAGACATGTCAGATCAACGCCTACTTAGATATTGAAAAAAAGGAATCGACAAATTTTGTTTTTTCAAAATAACTCGAAAACGAAAAGAGGCAGGGCAAAATACAAGTCATATTTGAAACGAGCATGAAATTCTACAAAACAGTGCTAATTTAACCGTCTCCCTATCTCTAATAATAACGCTAAAATAAGATAGCAATACATTCCCATCCAGTTTGGGACACACTGTATGTGATAGCTCATCTGAGATGTCGGCGTATATAATAGGCAATATCCATCTTTTTTCCTCCATGTAGCTTAATGTACTGATTTTCTTTCTATTTTCTTTCGGTAACTATTAGTTAAGTATCCTATTGCATGGACTTTTTTCTGTTCGGTTGTAATTGAATTAAATAAATAAATAAATTTCTAAATATTTACATTAGGTTTCCCTTCACCTATCTTTAATTGCTCGCGCGATATTGTACATTTTTGTACATTTTGTATATTTGTACATTTTGGGGAAGTTTTATCCTCATTAGCGAATTTTTATTTAAAAAACTCGATAACAGATCGATGGTGAGACTGCAAAATTTTTTTCAAATGAGCGCGAATTTGGGCCCCTAGAACCTGAAACCAAGGTTGAATTTTTATATGTTTATTTTTTATTATTATATTTTTGTTTTTGACTTATAGCCCTCCAAAGTTTAAGAAAAAAAAACAGTTTTTTGTTTATAACTCGGTAAAGAATAAAGCTGTGTCAACGAATTTTGGCAACCAGCTTAGCTCATTTAGACACATGATTCATGAAAGATGTAACAAATTTCGCAAACCGGAAGTAGGTTTTTGCTTCCGGGGTATACTTATAATAGCCAGAACTTTTACGGCTGTTAATTTTTTCTAACCTAACTTAGTTCATTCAACATAAGCTGCATTCATTGTCTAAAATTTTAGGTAACAAGTTTTGGGTTTTTAAGTTATAGCCCTCCAAAGTTTAAGTAAAAAAACAGTTTTTTGGTTATGACTCTGTAAAGAATGAAGCTAGGTCAACGAATTTTGGCAACTGCCTTTAGCTCATTTAGACTTCTTATTAATGAAATATCTTAACAAATTTCGCAAACCGGAAGTAGGTTTTTTGCTTCCGGGGTATACTTGTAATAACCAGAACTTTTACGGCTGTTAATTTGTCTAAAGTTAACCGTTTTCGAGATAATTAATATTTTCGAAACCAATAAAACAATAGCATGGCCGCAGAGTGCGACAGAATTACGACAAGCTCTGACAGTTGACTGTGAGAATAACCGTGTAAGCCGTGTTTTATAATCTTATTACCTTCATTTCTTTTGTTATTACTACATTTTTTTGACTTTGTTGAAACTATGGAATACACGTTTTCTGAACTTACGGACATGCATTTCATATTGGGCAAACCTGATACGAATTGTCGGGGTGCTGCTCGGCTGTACGCTGAAAAGTACCCAAAATGACGGACTCCTCATCATACAACATTCGCATCTGTTGATAGAAGACTAAGAGAACATGGTAATTTGAAGAAGATGTACCGTAATGCTGGTCGTCCTCGTCAGTTACATCCTAGTGTTGGGGAAGAAATCCTAAATACTGTCGAAAACAGTTCCGAAGAAAGTGTACGGAGAATGTGGATACAATTCAATGTACCAAAAACATCAGTTCACGAAATACTAAAAGAGCAATTGCTACGTCCGTTCCATTTGATGCTGGTGCAGGAGCTTCAAGGTGCTGACGCCAACGCGAGGCTGGTTTTCTGCCAGTGTTACTGAATGGCTTTATAGCTGCCGCGAACTTTTTGGGTAAGATATTTTTTACAGATGAAGCATGTTTCACAAGAAATGGTGTGTTTAATTTTCATAATTTACATGTTTGGAGTGATGACAATCCAAAAGCCATTCGCCCACCTTCTTTTCAACGGCAACTTAAATTAAACGTTTGGGCAGGTATTGTTGGTGACAATTTAATCGGCGCAGTGGTTATACCTTCTCCATTAACTGGACCTGGTTACTTTGACTTTATAAAGAACAGATTGCCCTCATTGCTTGGAGAACTTTGTTTGCAAATTCGACAAGACTTAATTTTTATGCATGACGGTGCTCCACCTCATTTCACGCTTCCTGTAGTGAACTATCTCAACGAAAAATATCCTAGAAGATAGATTGGTAGGGGAGAAAATGCACCTATAAAGTGGCCACCTAGATCTCCCGACTACATCACGCCATTAAGACATTTTCTTATGGGGCACCTTGAAAGAAAAAGTATACCGTACGCCTGTTGAAACCCAGGAGGAATTATGGGAAAGAATAGTCGCAGTCAAGTTCCTAGTGTTTTTAGTAATGTAAGAAATTCACTTCTACGCTGAGCAAATGCTTGTATTAGGCAAATAGCGAATACTTTAAACACCTTTAAGATTGTATCTTTAATTTTGTTAATATTACTATTTTCTTGTTTTATAATTAAATTAATGTTTTTCAATTTTTTACTCTTCTGATATGAGCTAATTTTTTTAAGGTTTTTATTATTACAAATTAATGTATTTAATAGATTTTAAATTGTCTTATTCTTAACATTTGAAGTAAATGTGTCTTTTTTGAGCTGTATGTAATTCGGCTAACGGTATTAAAATGGTTTTCAAGCAATACTAATTTGTATCAATAAGTTACGAGAAACCATGAAAACGGTTAACTTTAGACAAATTTGTTAGGAGACAAACTTTTTAGATTATGAATGCAGCTTCAAAATTAAGTGAGTTAGGTTAGAAAAATTAAGTACCAAGTTCTGGCTATTACAAGTATACCCCCGAAGCAAAAAACCTACTTCCGGTTTGCGAAATTTGTTAGATTCTTCACGAATAATGTGTCTAAATGAGTACTCCATAGTTTCCACAAAGTCAAAAAAATGTAGTAATAACAAAAGAAATGAAGGTAATGAAAATGCAAACCGTAATTCAAGACAGTGAACTGACGTTAGCTGTCAGATTAATTAAATACGGCTTGCACGATTATCCTCACAGTCAACTATCAGAACTTGTCGTAATTCTGTCGCACTCTACCGCCATGCTGTTGTTTTATTGGTTTAGAAAATATCAATTTTCTCGAAAACGGTTAACTTTAGACAAATTAACAGCCGTAAAAGTTCTGGTTATTACAAGTATACCCCGGAAGCAAAAAACCTACTTCCGGTTTGCGAAATTTGTTAAGATATTTCATTAATAAGAAGTCTAAATGAGCTAAAGGCAGTTGCCAAAATTCGTTGACCTAGCTTCATTCTTTACATAGTCATAACCAAAAAACTGTTTTTTTACTTAAACTTTGGAGGGCTATAACTTAAAAACCCAAAACTTGTTACCTAACTTTTTTTCGACAAATCGTCATTATTTGATCACACGAATCTACAGTTAGTTAAGCTTTGTCGGTGTAATTACCGGACACGCTTTATACATATATATATATATATATATATATATATATATATATATATATATATATATATATATATATATATATATATATATATATATATATATATACATACATATATATATATATATATATATATATATATATATATATATATATATATATATATATATATGTATCACACCCCTAACTCAAAAAATAGTGCGGCGATTTTGATAAAATTTGGTGAGTACCTTCCTTTCGCAAGTGGCCTGGATAAGTTCGTTAGCCAGGAAAATCGGACTAGTTTTTCCCGGAAAATTTTGCGTTTTCTTTCGGAAAATTAGTATCTCTTCGGAAATAACAAAGTTAGGGCAACCATATTGGGTGCGAGGGTTTATGTCATAAAAAGAAAACCATGCACCAAAATTTGAATCTCTACGTTAAAATAAAACAAAGTTATAAGCTTTTAAGTTTTTATTCTTAAAACGTCAAAAAAGTCGCGATTCTAAACGTCAAAATTGACATGTTCTAGATAGAGAACTTACATGAACGGTTATGCAGCGTAAATGCTGTCAGAAGTTAAAAAGCCTTAAGTTTCAGTTACAAACTTCACTGTTCTTTATTTTATTAAATTATTTGCAGAAAATTAATTTAAAATATGCTTTGGTAGCAGTTTCAGTTATTTATTTAATTTTAAGGAATCAGATTACGCTTATTATTTAGCTTTTTTTTTCAATTGTGCAATGTGGAAGTTTTTTATGGAGGAACGGTGTTGGTAAGTAGTTTCTTCTTTCTATGGACCTCTGCAAGGTGAGTTTTTTACAGTTTGCATTTGTAGCTCCGTTATAGCATGTTTATCTTGCACAGAACCTCAAATTTACTTTAGGTCTCTTAAGTGTATTGTGGAGTTGAGATCACAGCATTTGTCCGATGGTTAATGCATAAAGGGGTTCCTCTAAGGGTGTTTCTGATTTTTTTTTCAAAAAAACGAACAATACGCTAATAATAATAAATCTACTAATTTACCTATGTAATTAATATTAAAAAAAAATGGAAACAACGCTCGTGCCCCGAATAAAGTTATCTTCGTCATTTTAACTTTAAATTAACTTTCTTTCTCCCGTTTCGCATCCGTTCAACACATTGGGCACAGAAAATATAGGAATTTACTTAAAATTATCATTTATAATTGAAGGAAAATACAATTTGTTCTAGGTATGCAACGAAAAAATTCACACAAAATAGAACAATTTTTAGATTTTAAAACCTACTGTGAAGCTATAATGAAACAACGTTAAATGAAACGAAAACCATTTCAGGTTAAGGGATGGAAAAATGTTTTTACAGTAAAATAAGCTTTCGTACTCCAAAAAACAACAAGATTCTTATAAGGCGTAATACAACAGTGCATAATAATAGTCCACGGCAACAGTACATGTCATATTCAACTGACAAATTATTTTGATAAATGTCAGATCTACTTTCAAAGTGACATCGAAATAAGTATTTTGTTTTCTGACATTTGTAATACAAATGTAGACATGCTCTTCTTCTTACATTCATATTTATTTTTGGCCATCACAATTTTACTCATAGAGTTGGATACAATTTTAGTGACTTTTGAATTTTAAAAAGATTTCTTTAAATGATCGCGAACTAGGCCCCAGAGAACCCATAGCCGGGTTAGTTTCAGTTTTTATCTGTTTTCATATATACAGGGTGACGCATTTCTCTAGGGTAAAGCTCAAAATATCCATTATTATACAAGATATGAGAAAATTTTTTATATGTTAATTATACGATGTCTGGAGCTGCATTTTATAAAATTATTTTTACAATCACAGGTGACCCATATGTCGCTGGTAATTCAATTTTTTTTCCTAATCGAACACGCCTTATAGTATTACAATTTTTGCATTTTCCATCGAAAGATAATGCATCTTTGTAAGAAAATAAATTCGGGACTCAGCAAGTGCGCTATTGTAGCGATTTTTCATAAAATGTTTCTTTCGATAGCTTAATTTACTATTAACCTAAGGTTCGTTGGCCAGTGACCAGTTTTTTGGGCACATTTTAAGTTAATTTTCGGAAAATTTTTGTATATTGTCAAACAATAAAGTTATTTTGATGAAATATGATACATTGTTTCTCCTATATAGGTTATACTGGCAACCAAATTTGATGCAAGCTTTCTTAAAAAAAATATATATATTTCCTATTAAGAACATTTTAATGAAAATTCACTACTATAACGCCATTGCTGCGTTCAGACATTTTATTAATTGGATAAGTTCGTTAGCCAACCCTAACGGACCAGTTTTTCTAAAAAACAAATTAATTTTTCCGAAAAAACAATTGTATCTCAAAAATAACAAAGTTACTTTGATGAAATTAGGTTGGTATGTTGCCCTCGTAAATACCTTTTAAATACCCACCAAAACTCAACTTTCTAGGTTTATAGAAAATTGAGCTATGCTAATCTAAATCATTTAATGAAAATTGCTACCATAACGCACTTGCTGCGTCCCGAATTTTTTTTACAATGCCATGTACTTTATATGATTTTCAAGATAAACGGCTCAAACTTGGAATAATATAAGCACCAAGATGGAACTTCCATACTGTGTTCCCGAACTACACTTTCATCGTAAAGAGTGTTCTAAATTTAGAGACAAACTTGGACGTTTTCAATGTGTCGAAAATATTTTTTTCAACTAACACACCTGTATATTATTGACAATTCGGATGTTGAATTTATTTCTACACCGGCTTCATGTAAGTTTCCCTATACCTATCTCTACTGAATTACTTGTTACTAGCGTTTCTAGGTAACAACTTCTTTTAGTGAATTTTTATTTAGAAAAAAAATCATAATAGAGAGGTATCGATGGTGAGACTTTGGAAAATTTTCCGGGAAAATTCTGAGTTTTTATTCAAAAAATAATTTTTTTCTGAAAATAACTAAGCTGTTTTAATGAAATTTACTATATATAATGCCTTGGGAGAGACCTCACAAAGTACCAAAATTAAACTTTCTAAGTTTATAGAAAATTGAGTTATTCAAATTTTAAATTTTCTTCCGAAAAAATTTTTTTCTCCAAAAATTACAAAGCTATTTTAATGAAATTTGGTGAATATGTTGCCTTGGGAAAGATCTTACTACATACGAAAATTCAACTTTCTAAGTTTATAGAACATTGAGTTATTTAAATTTTGAGTTTTCTTTTGACAAAAATTTAAAAACTTATTTTAATAAAATTTGATGTATATGTTGCCTTGGTAAAAGCCTTACTACATGCCAAAATTCAACGTTCTAGATTTAAAGAAAATTGAGTTATCCGAGTTTGAAGCATTTAATAAAAATTCACTACCATAAAGCACTTGCTGCGTCCCGAACTTTTTTTAAGAAAAGACATTACACTACACAAAAAAGGCGGTCGAGACTATGTGTGATAACAAAAATAAAATAATTCCATCTATTATTATTTCATTTTAATATTCAACACTACAAAAAATATGTACTCAAAAGTCTGGACGCAGCAAGTCCGTTATGGTAGTGAATTTTCATAGAAATGATCTGGCACCAAATATTTTTTTATAACTTTTTTTTTCTTGTAACATAGAAATCTAAATTTTGGTGTTTAGTTTACTTTTTATATCGTAAACGTACCTACCAAATTTGGTTAGCATGCCTTTTTTATTTTTTGAGAAGAAATTTTTTTCGAAAGAAAACTAAAATTTTCCCGGAAAACCTGGTCCGATTTTCATGGCTAGCGAACTCATCCAAGCCACTTACAAAAGGAAGTTGAGTTCTCGGTGTGATATATATATATATATATATATATATATATATATATATATATATATATATATATATATATATGTACAGGCTGTCCCACGTAGACCTTCCATTTGCCGTTTCTGGAGTACGGCTCGCAATTGAATTCTAAAAATTCACGCACGTGGGTTTCTCAAAATTTTCAGTTCACTGAAAATATTTACGTTAGTATGGGACTTCCGGTTAGGCCGAAAGTAGACGTCAACTTTCTTATTTCAAAGAATGCTGTTTTTTAGTACGGATCTAGATTTCTAGTCAAATTTTATGGTAGTTTTCCCTAACATGTTATGTCATTTTTCTCAACCATTTTCGAGATATCTGAGTTTTTAAAAAAAATTGTTAAAAAACATTGTCACAATTACACACCTGTATCTCTCTTATTTTTCAACCTGAAGAGTTGAAATTTTAAAGTACAAATTCTAAAATGCCACAAAATATTTCGAATTTACTAAAGCTAGTACAAGTTAGACAGGGTGTCCGAAATAGACCGGTCAATCGCGACAACTTTAAAACCTAATAACTATCTTATTTGAAATAGAACACCATATATTTTATAACCTAAGTGTATGCTTGTTGGTTAGAACAGAATAGTATCATTTAGTTATATGTGCATTGCGAAACAGTTGATTTTAGATATAGGTAAACCTAATACAGTTAGACTATAGACGATCGTAGGAATTCAAAAATGTCATAATATACAGGCTGTTCTATTTAAATAAACCAAACTCAATTCGACTATGCTTTCAATAAACACCCTGTATATGTGTTATTATCGTTAAAATATGCCACTGAGTACTACCCAGTCCCCAAATTTCATTAAATTTTTTCAAACCAAATGTGAGATATAGAAGAAGGCGCCGTTATTGCCGGATCCTGTAAAAAAATCCTGGACGCAGCAAGTGCGTTATGATAGTGAATTTTCATTAAAATGTTTTAAATAGCAAATATGTGTTTTTTTTTAAAGAAAACAGACATCAAATTTGGTTACCAGTATAACATATAGTAAAAATAATGTACCATATTTCATCAAAATAACTTTATTGTTTGAAAATGCAAAAAAAAATTTCGAAAATAAACTTAAAATGTTCGCGAAAAAACTAGTTTCCTGGCCAACGAACCTTATAGGTTAATAGCAAATTGAGCTATTCAAATTTGAGGCATTCAATAAAAACTCGCTACCATAACGCACTTGCTGAGTCCCGAATTTATTTTCTTACAAACATGCATTATAATTTCGTGGTCTAAATTCCATACGTTTAAGGCTGGCTCAGAACTGACACTTATAGGGGGAATCTGTCTGTGTAATTAAAAGAAAACATTGTTTACTCTATTTCAACTGAACAGATTTTCCTGGTTAACGAACTTATCCAAGCTACTTGCAAAAGGAAGGTACTCACCAAATTTGATCAAAATCGGCCCATTATTTTTTGAGTTATCGGTGTGATACATATATATATATATATATATATATATATATATATATATATATATATATATATATATATATATATATATATATATATATATATATATATATATATATATATACATATATATATATATATATATATATATATATATATATATATATATATATATATATATATATAAACATATAAAAATTGAAACCGACCCCGGATATGGGTTCTCGGGGGCCTAGTTAGTGCTAATTTGAAGGAATTTTTTCCAAATTCAAAAGTCGAGATCTCCTCATTAGTGAATCTATATGCAAAAGTGCTTCGCGTAGCCTCTAGATGTTAAAATCGAATAAATTCTCTTTTTCGTAAATACCTATCTAGGAATTTAGCACATAGATTTTGATGACTTTGGTAACACTTTAACACTATAGAAAAACTTGAACCATTCGAGTGGTTACATCATATTTAATAATCTGTTGTAATCTGTTTTACACCATTAACTTAATTAGAACTCACATGTTTAGTTTGAACTATGGATGACAGTTTTTGGCTGATAATCATGGTAGCCAGAAGGCTCATTTTGAGCACCAAATGAGCAGCTAAAACGTTTCTGGAAGTCAGGAGCATACTCAGTACATTGGTCAAAAGGGCCTTTTTTGCTGGAACGACTTTCCACATTTCTCGAATGACTTCCAGAAGTATTTTTAAAGGGTATCTTATTTCATATTCTTTTTCTATTGGGTTACTCATTACAAACATTTATGAACATATTATAATACATAATAATTATGACGAAGGTGTATTTGCCGTATCCACTCTATTTTGAACCTGCATTGATGCTAAAATGTGATGAATTTGTTATAGATATGCAGCAGAATATCCAGATAGGCGAACTCCTCACAGAACAATGTTTAGTAGAGTTATCAAGAGACTTTAGGAAAATCACTCCCTCGTTGGTAACCGTCAACGGATTAGAACGGTCTTGACCGAGGAGAATGTGGTGACGATTTTGGTCTATTTTGAAGCGTACTATTCGAAATCGATTCGGTATGCAGTCGCGGATCATAGATTTTCGTATGCGAGTATCCAAAACACACTGAGGAATACGGCTACAAAGTATACAAAGTCATGATAGTGCAAAGACTTCGCGAACAAGACCTCACTCGAAAAATACAATTTTGTCACATTATGCTATCACGGCAAGAGGAAGATCATCTTTTCTTTAATAAAATAATATTTACCGATGAATCGTCTTTCGCAACATCTGGTCGACACAACCCACGCAACACCCATGTCTGTGCTACCACCAACCCACACACCATTGCCCCAATAGAAAATCAGGGGCACCAGACTGTTAATGTTTGGTGTGGAATGGTTTGCAATAAAATACTAGGGCCAGTGTTTATTGATGGCACACTGACTGGAGCACGGTATTTAGAATTACTGCAAACAGAGATAAGGGACAGTATGGCTGGACTAAATGAGTCAAATCTTGTTTGGCAGCAGGACGCTGCTCCAATTCATAATATAAGAGCAGTCACCCAATATTTGAATGCCAGGTATACGACATGGATTGAGAGAAGCGGTCCGATACCTTCGCCTGCTAGAAGTCCGGATCTCAACCCACTGGACACATTTTTATGGGGGCACTTGAAACAGTTCGTCTACGAAACGGGAGGCAACGCCGTAGACAGCATAAATATTGAGATACGGGATGAAATTGAAAGGCTAAACAACAATCCGAACATGATAGCTTCTGTAATTGGTCATTTGGCCAGACGTTTGAGATTATGTTTGGATCACAACGGTGGACATTTTGAACAATGTTTACAAGTGGTAATCCATGTTTTTTAACCAGAAAATAATTTATATTTATAATACTATGAAATCAGTAAAGATACTGGAATAAGTATTGATTATTGTTAATCCCATTGTCTACATAATACATTTTTATTCGCTTGCACTTATCAATCCCGGGAAATTAAAAAGTGAAAGCAGCCTCGAGATAAGCAGCAGTGATTCATAACACTTTCTTAAAAATGTGGTGCAGGAAATATGAAAAATCGGGTCTGTTTCGTTTTCGCTGCCCCACTCTATATATACAATACGACATATTAAAAAAAAGGATGGACGCAGCAAGTGCGTTATCGCAGTGAATTTTGATACAAATGATGCATGCAATTTTTTTTACAACATTTTCCAAAAGAAAACCCAAAATTTTCCCGAAAAAGCTGATTCGAATTTTCTGGCTAACGAACTTATCCAAGCCACTTACAAGAAGAAGGTACGTATCAAATTTCTTGAAAATCTACCTATTATTTTTTTGAGTTATCGGTGTGATATATGCAATATATTCAAACTGACCCTGGATATAGGGTCTGGGCGTCCTAGTTCGGGCTTCTTTCGATAATTTTTTTCAAAATTTGTAAGCCGCGATATTCTCAATAGCGAAATATTCCTACGAAAATTCGGTAAAAATAATAAATCACAAACTCTGTAACTTAAACTACCGCCAAGGCATCAGAGGAGGGAATGACGGTTGAAGCAGAAGGCTTTGTAAAACACACTTCTCCAAGATTGAGTCGATTCTGATAACCACACAAAATATTTTGCTTTTGTGCCATTTCCTGATCAGCAGTGGCACCCAGTTTTTTTAAACGACCTATAACTTTTTTCCTTTTAACTTAGAGATCTAATTTTTCGTATATAGTATACTTTTTATAATATAAACCTGCCAAATTTGGTTGCCACAGCTTTGTTACTTTCAGATACAATACATGAGGCTAGTTCGCGCTCATTAGAAGAATTTTTTCAAAATTCAAAAATCGAGATCTCCTCATTAGTGAATTTTTTTTCTGCGAAAATTCACTGAAAATTGTAATGTATGTTGATTTCTACTGTGGTCTACTCTATTGTTTTTTAATGATATTGTGACAAGCAGACGACACTTTTTATGCTTAATTAAATTGTGAAGTAGAAAGAACCCCTTCGTGAGATGAGGTAAATGCATTACAAAATGAAACATGAGGAAAATTAGACCGTGTTACGGTTTCCTATGAAACAAAACCCTCGTAGAAATTACAAGCCAAGCTCTGATATATTGTGTCGGTTTATAGTTTCTGCGCAAAAAAAATAATTATGTGCTTTCATCATAATATACCTACTTATGGGGGCGAAGGGGGATTGTCTGTGTTTTCCTTCATAGTCACCCAGCAAATAGTCTGGGTGTATGGAGCAGATAGTGGCTTTATGTCAACACTGTGACAACATGTTATTACCAGCAACCACAGGACTGTCTTAACTCTGTTGTGGTTGTTCCATTTGTGATTTGTGCGGAAAAGGGTAGATAGTTTCAGTATTTCATATGTAACGTAAATTGACTTTACATATACAGTGATAATAGTTAATATGGAATAATTTAAATTAATCATCTGAAGCAAGAAATAAACGGAAAATTGTGGTCAATTGTAACTAAGTTAAAGACGCTATTTTAGAAGCGAATGTATATGTTACCACATGTATAACGCTATTAGTGTTATCCCAATCGGATCAGTTTTTCAACAAAACAAAAAAAAATTCTGAAAAAAAATTGTATCTTCAAAAATAACAATGTCATTTTCGTAGACATGTTGTCCCGAAGGAGTCTTTCCTAAACACCAAAATTAAAGTTTCTAAGTTAATGGCGAAGTAAGTTATTAAAACTGTAAGCATTTAACGAAAATTCGCTACCATAACGCACTTACTGCGCCTTGAATTCTTTACTTTTAATGAATTTTCTTAAAACAAATTTACTTCTGAAATCGCAACTTATGAATTAATTTTTTTTTTCTTCAAATGAGCGCGAAATTTGTACTTTAAATAAAACCTCTTTAAAACATTTCAATAATTTTGGAATACATTATATATATATATATATATATATATATATATATATATATATATATATATATATATATATATATATATATATATATGTATGTACCGTATCACACCGATAACTAAAAAAATAATGTGCCGATTTTGATCAAATTTGGTGAGAACCTTCTTTTTACAAGTGGCTTGGATAACTTCTTTATCCAGGAAAATCGCCCCGGTTTTCCCCGAAAAATTTGGCGTTATATTTCGGAATTTTTTTATATATCCGGAAATAACAGAGGGCATTAAACATTTTACGCGGAATTATACCATTAAAAATAAATTGCGTACCAAAATTTAGGTCTTTAAGTTAAAAGACAAAAAAGTTATAGGCATTTAAAGAAAAAAAGTTGGGATTTCCTCAAAACGTCAAATTCGCGATTTGAAACGTCAAAATTGGCAACATTTAGGCCAAGAACCTGAAACTAATACGGCTTATATAGAGAAAATGTCGCAAGAAGAATGTTTCACAAACCCTAAGCCTCAGCTTCCATTGTCCTTCATTTTACTAAAATATTTCCGGAAAATTCATTTCAACTAGCCCCTTTCTCCGATGCTTTGGCAGTAGTTTTAGCTATAGAGTTTATCGTTTAATGGTATATAATTTTTGGCGAATTTTCGTAAAAAATCAATAAGGCTCAATATATCCGTCATTATACAAGATACGAAAAAAACTTGTATATGTTAATTATAGGGTGTCTTGAGCTTCATCATAAAAATTATTTCTACAATCACATGTATCCCATAAGTCGTTGGTGATACAAATTTTCTTTTTTTTTTTAATCGAACACGGCGTATATTATTGCATTTTTGCATGTTCCATGGAAATATAATGCATGTTTGTAGGAAACGAAATTCGGGACGCAGAAAGTACGTTATGGTAGCGAATTTTCATTAAATGCTTCAAATTGGAATAGCTCAATTTGCTATTAACCTATAATGTTCACTGGCCGGGAAATCAGGTTTTTTGGGGAACATTTAAAGTCTATATTCGGAAAATTTGTGTACATTTTCAAACAATAAAGTTATTTTGATGAAAGATGGTACATTGTTTCGCCTATACAGGTTATGCTGGTAAGCAAATTTAATGCCTGCTTTCTTTAAAAAAAACACATATTTGCTATTAAAACTATTTTTATGAAAATTCACTACCATAATGCACTTGTTGCGTCCAGGCTATTACCTGCTATGTTGATTAATTTCATAAATAGGAAAAACTTATTCATCACCACTGTCTAAAGGGAACGTCACCCTGTCGTCGCAACCATGACTCTCCGTCTCGAGCAGTTCTTCATTTCATTCTAGCTTCCGCACTTCAACAAATTTGGCTAGGTTTTCTAAAATGTTCGCTCTTAGCCTTCCTCTTCCCAAGTATGTGGCCTTAAAATCATGTCGTCGGAAAGTTATTGTTTTAGAATATGTCCATACATTTCGCTTTTCTCCTTCTAATTTCTTTCTGCAAGCATATTTCTTCTCTCATATCTTCTAGCATATTTTTTCCCGCCTTTCTATCAGTGTACCGGATCTTTGTCATTTTTCTCCATGTTAATATTACATCAAAAGCATGTATTATCTTCACGTCCTGCTTAATCGAAGTCCAATAAGTCAACTGGTGCAATGTTTCTCGACATTGCTCAAGCCTTCGACAGGGTTTGGCATGCAGGCCCACTTAAATACTTATGTTATTCAATCACTCGCTCCCTCTGCTACTCCTTATCAGGTCATACCTGAAACAGAGGCAGCTTCAAGTTAAACAGCTGGGAATCAGATCTGGAATTTAGTCAGCCACGGCTGGCTTCGTGCAGCATTCTGCTATTTGCCCACTGTTGTAGAATATATTTGTCGCAGACGACACTACCATCCTCAGAATCCACATAGCCGAGGATAATAACCCAACAACAGTCGTAGACGAGCTACAAGACTGGCACAAGAAATCATGCCTAGCCATAAACCCCGCAAATGCGCAGCAGTCCTATTTTCAAGAAGAGACATACACACCTCACGATCACATATCCTTATACAACAGTCTAATTGCCTGGTAAATATCCTGCCACATATTCTCGACAATAACAAATATATACACACTACTACTACCCTAACTTAATTTTGAATGCAAAGAGACAATTTAATATTCGCGTTTACGTTCACGTTCTAATATCTGTCTATTCCTTTGTTAATGTCACTTCTTCTGGTGAACCGTAGCCGTCGATCTTCAGAACAATACTAAAACTATTGACACTACAAACTACACAAAGCTAGCTCACTATGTTCCACCCTCAACTCGTCAGGTCAGGGGTGTCTCGTAAATACGTCTATATATTTTTCACATCATCCCGGCCGCGAACCTGAAGCTCGAGAGGATACAGCAGTTGTACTGGTCGTCGTAAAAGGGTTCTGTTGGGTAAAATCACTTCGCACGCACGTACTTTAGCATCACGCCCTGAAAACACTCTCTTTACACGCACCATTTTCTACATTAACCGCGGAACTTGTGACTCATGTAACAACACAATGTCACCGACAGCTAAAGAAGACGATCTAGTAGGTTGATAATGACACGCCGAACGAAGTTGCTGAAGATAATCGGTGCTCCATCTCATCCAAAATTTCCTGACCAGCCTTTGTCTCTGCCTCCAAAGTTGAAGTATAGGGTTTCTTCCATCGACTTTGAATTCCATATGACTTACACTCTTATCGCCTATTAGAATTTTGGATGGCGATAATATCACTGGATCATCTGGGTCGTCTTCAATATAAGTGAGGGGCCTAGAATTTACCGACGCCTCGATTTCTGTAAGTAAGTTGTTGAAACTACTTTTCCTATTGCTAATTTTAAAGCTTGTTTAACTGTCCTATAAGTCGCTCCCACCAACCGCCCCACCATGAAGCCCTATCTGCTATAAATCGCCAACGGATCCGATATTCTTGAGCCATATTTTGAATTTCAGAAGCTTTTATTGTACCCGCCAGGATCTGCAATTCCAGCGCTGCCCTCTTAAACTTTTTAGCGTTATCAGAATAGACAACTGATGGTATTCCTCGTCGCGAAATAAATCGTCTCAGAGATCCTAAACAACTTTCTGCAGTAAGATTTTGCACAAGTCCTAAATGGATAGCTCTTGTAACAGCACAGGTGAGAAGCAGAATATAAACCTTTCCTGTAGAGGTCTCGTTTGATTTTACGTAGAAAGGCCCAGCAAAGTCAGTTCCTTTGACTTTAAATGGTTTCGCTACCGTAAGCCTATCTCTTGGTAAGGGCGCGAATGGCTCCTGTGCGGATTGCGATCAAAAACGTTTACATATGAAACATCTAAAGAGAACCCTCTTTATAGCTCGTCTGTCTCTGATTATCCGATATTTATTTCTTATAAAAGTTAGTGTAGCATTGACGCCGGGGTGGAACACCTTATTGTGAGGATCGGTAATTATTTTACCCGACAGTTCCGAATGAGCAGGTAAAATAATCGGGTGTTTTGCTTCGTATGAAAGATCGGACTGTTGTAAACGGCCCCTTAATCTCATAATGCCTCCCTTATCAAGACACGGATTTAATGTTAAAATACTGGATTTTGCATTTGCAGCTTTATCTGCTACAAGTGAATCAATTTCGTCCTTAAAATACTTATATTGTACAGCGTTTATAAAATAATTCTCTGCCTCTATTATTTTGGCCGTCTGTAATCGCCTATAAAGCTTTGCTTTATTTTTCACATTATGGATAAAACGTTTCATATGAGCTAAAATTGTTAAAATTGAGAGTAAATGAGATTTTTTTTTAATAACCCAAAATCCGACATTTCTGATACACTTCCCTTTAAATCTGTAACCGTTACAGTGTTAATCATGACACTCTGGTCACACAGCAGGTATTCGTCTTCAGGCCATTCACCCTCAGTTTTACCCAAAGAGGTTGTATATGTTAGAGGGAACAAAGCCGAGTTTGCAGCCTGTCGATTTCCCACTCTTGTCACCGTCCAATCACAAACAAAATTTTGAATAACGCGCTAATGTGTTTTGTTTTGATTCGTTCCCCTAACCGCTCTTGAAGTTATTGTCAGCTGTCAACAAGTATTTGAAGTGTTTGTTGAATTGCGATTATAGGTTATCTTGTGTGTTTTGCCGTTTTTTAGCAGTGTTTTAAGAGTGTAAAAGTTAAAAAATGCCAAGGTGTATTGTGAAGAACTGTATGTACAATAAAAGTGCCAATTATGAAAAGGATAAAGCAACTGTGCATTTATTTCGGTAAGTTGTTTACATGTCTTCTGTTTCCTTGTTTGGCGCCAAATGTTTATTGGTTTTCACAGGTCCGTATTTACACATTGTATTGCTTTTGTTAAATCTTTAGCATTTATTATTGTCAATTGTGTTTTTTTAAGAAATAAAATCTTAATAATGCATTATTTATTGAATATTTGTAATTTTGTATGGCAATTATTATTTGAATTAGATGTATTTACCTATGTAGTTCCAATAGAAGCAGAAAAAAAGTAGAATAGTTTCGTTTTATCTATTACTGCATCTTTCTAGAGGTTCAGTCACTGATAAAGTAGATAATTCGAGATATTATTTTCAGATTTCCCAAAGCTGGTGAAAGATACGAGGCTTGGAAACGAGCATTAAATTTAAGCGATGAAGATATTTTTATGAACTCAAATGTGTGCGATTTACATTTTACCGAGGAATCTTATGATTTAGAAAAATCACCTTTTGCAGTACACTTAAAAAAAAGTTCTATACCTGTATTGGTAAGTACTGAATCAAGGTTATTAATTTATGTAACTATTAGTGATATATATATATATATATATATATATATATATATATATATATATATATATATATATATATATATATATATATATATATATATATATATATAGCCAAACAGCGGTTTTTCAATGGCACTGCTATCAGTGATGGCTATTTTTAAATAACAGGGACTTTAAACAGCTACTGCGATTGTGGTTTAGCCATTTACAATGCTGCATGTGCGTATGCTATTATTTTAAACACTTACAAGGTATTAGTGTTAACCGCTTAATTGAAACCACAATATGATCTTCAGATAGCTCTTAAATTATATTGATTTTAAAACTACTCAGATTTTTACTATTAATAGAAGTTCTATAAAATTAGCATATTACAAGAATATACGATGAGAGAAATCTACATATTATTTTTATTTTAATATAATGAAAAAGTTGGAAGGCATATATATGCTACAGTTCGGTGCTGCTTTAATTTTAGATTCAGCAGGTTTTTCCATGATATAATGACTTACAAGATATATGATATTGCGCATATGCCCCGTCCCCTCCTATGACATCACATGGTGAGTAACGTTATAGAAGGCCAACTACACACTTAACACAAAGTCATTCGCAATCAAAAAGTTTCTATACGTCAGTTTAATGTGGTTGAAGTTACTTTCCACTTCGTCGCCTATATTGTCTTTTTCAGATAATATAGAACGCAGCACATAATTCATTCTTTTTCATTTTTATATTACACACATATATATATATATATATATATATATATATATATATATATATATATATATATATATATATATATGCACAAGTGAAGTATAATAATTAAGGGGAGCCCTGAATTAGCATTGGTGATACACAAACTTAAAAAGTAGAGGAGACGTTCGTAGACATTTACAGGGGGCGTTAACATTCATAAACTTGATTTAATCATCATGTCACATAATCATAGTATAGTATTCTGATCTTAAAAAATTACTTCCAACTGTATGCACTCAAATATCAGTAAAATACCTAATTTTTTAAGGGGTTGTGATGAAACGTCAAACTCCACTGTACGACAGCATTTGGACTCACCACATGACGCCATGCGCGTGACGGTTCTAAAAATAGATAGTCTCATTATCATATCTCGCGTTATTTGCATCATGAGTTTTTCGTTTTCTACCTATAAGAAAAGGAGAAATGTTGTATTCTAATACTGGCGAGAAGGAAAGTATACAGATACTTCTACTCGCTCGCACAAACTGCGATTGCGTGTATTATGAATACAGCAATTGCTGTTTGTCATGGAGTTTTTAGTATAAGGTGAATTTCATAGAAATAATTACTCTAATGATTTGTGTAGAACTCGGTTTTCACAATCGCTGTTGTTTTGTGTTTTAATAACAGCTGCTAACAGCGATCTTTTAATAGCAGCGATTAAATCACCAGTAGCTATATATCGCTCATCTCTAGTAACTATGCTACTAATTACATTCACGTAATATATTGTTATGATATTTATCGTAATTTAATTAGCCCTGCAAATTTACATTAATGGTATTCGTTTCAAATTTATTTATGCAGGTAACAAACAAGCCATCAACACAAGTCATTTTTGGCGAGCAGCCAATGACTGATATAACTGCTATCAATGTGCCATTTGCAGCTGACCCGTCAACTAGTACTTGGTCTGGTAGCAATGTACCTGTAATGGATTATTCTCGGCCATCAACAAGTGCTGGTTTTTATGAAGAGAAAACTGTTGTAGAGGTACCGCAAAGATCGTTTAGTAGTTTAGGATTTGCTGAAATGAAAAAATCTCGGGACGCAGCAAGTGCGTTATGGTAGTGAATTTTCATAAAAATGTTTTTATTGCAAATATGTGTGTTTTCTTTTTAAGAAAGCAGACATCAATTTTGGTTACCAGTATAACCTATATAGAAAAAGCAGGCATCAAATTTGATTACCAGTATAACATATATAGTAAAAACAATGTGCCATGTTTCATCAAAATAACTTGATTGTTTGAAAACGTACAGAAATTTCCAAAAGTAAACCAAAAGTGTTACTGAAAAAATCCGTTTCCTGGTCAACCTTATAGGTTAATAGCAAATTGAGCTTTTCAAATATGAAGCATTTAATCAAAATTCGCAACCACAGCGCACTTGCTGCCTCCAGAATTTCTTAACTTACAAACATGCATTATATTTCGATGGAAAATGCAAAAAAATAAGGCGTTTTCGACAAAAAAAAATTATTTGTATCACCAACGACTTATGGGCCACCCTGTGATTGTCGCAATAATTTTTTAAGATGTAGCTCAAAACACCGTATAATTAATGTATACAATATTTTTTCATATCTTGTATAATAACGAATATATTGAGCTTTATTGATTTTTTACGAAAATTCGACAAAAATTATATACCATTAAACAATAAACTCTATAGCTAAGGCTACTGCCAAGCATCAGAGAAAGGGTCTCATAGAAATGAATTTTCTGGAAATATTTTAGTAAAATGAAGGACAATGACGGTTGAAACTAAGAGTTCGGTGTATGTAAAACATTCTTCTTGAGACATTTTCTTTCCATAGATCGTATTAGATTCAAGTTATTTGCCTAAATGTTGCGAATTTTGACGTTTTCAATTGTCACTTTGACGTTTTGAGGAAACCCCCAATTTATTTTTCTTTAAATGCCCATAACTTTTTTGTCTTTTGACCTAAAGAGCTAAATTTTGGTAGGTGGCACACCTATAACGATATAAACCAGCTTACCAAATTTGGTTGCCCTTACTTTGTTAATTTTGGAGATATAAATATTTTGCGAAAGAAAACACAAATTTTTCCGGGAAAACCTCGGCGGATTTTCCTGGCTAACAAAATTATTCAAGCGACTTGCGAAAGGAATGTACTCACCAATTTTGACGTTTAAAATCGAAATTTTGACGTTTTGAGGAAAATCCAAATTTATTTTTCTTTGAATGCCTGTAACTTTTTTATCCTTTAACCTACGGAGCTAAATTTTGGTACGTAACTTGCCTATAATGAAATAAATCCGCATGTAAAATTTGGTTGCCCTTACTTTGTTAATTCCGGAGATATAATTTTTTTTCGAAAGAAAACACAAAATTTTCCGGGAAAACCTGAACCGATTTTCCTGGCTAACGAACTTATCCAAGCCATTTGCAAAAGGAATTTATTCACCAAATTTAATCAAAATCGGCCCATTATTTTTTGAGTTATCGGTGTGACACATATATATATATATATATATAATATATATATATATATATATATATATATATATATATATATATATATATATATATATATATATATATATATATATATAAACATATAAAAATTTAAACCGACCCCGGATATGTGTTCTGGGGGGCCTAATTAGCGCTCATTTGAAGAAATTTTTTCAAAATTCAAAAGTCGGGATCTCCTCATTAGTGAATTTTTTTTAAGAAAATTCACTAAAAACCTTCAATGCCACCCACTTTGAAGGACATGGTGAGTTAAATTCAGTTTTTGCCGTTTATGAAATCAGTATAATTTTAAAAAACCTAATATGTTATTCCATCACATTTTATGTGGTGTTTAAGTTTGTATAGTCCATGATTAAATAAGTTAGAAACAACTGTTTTGCAATTTATCTCAACCACTATTAACCAAAATGTGTTGTTGGAAATTGTGTTTATATATTCGTTTTACTTGAGAAAATAAATGGTTTATCATTGAACATTTTTTATAGGTTGTTACACCGCGCAAACGTAAACTGAAGAAGCAGTTATTCGATGCACGAAAAAAAATTAAACGGCTCAGCAGTAGTGTTCATCATTATAAGAAGAGAACAGCAACCCTTGCGAATATAATCAAACAACTAAAAGGTAAAGTAACCGACGAAACATTAGAAACATTAATGCAAATAGGACCTAATGAAGAATTTTTACAAAGACAATTAGGTCGTAAACATAAGTATGAAAATCAACTTAAAGCTGTTTCTCTTACGCTGCATTATTACTCTCCCAAAGCTTACAGTTTTGTCAGAAACACATTTAACTCGGCTCTTCCTCATCCAAAAACTATATCTAGATGGTATCAAAGCGTTAATGGAGAAGCTGGTTTTACGTCAGAGGTGTTCAACTTATTAAAGTCAAAATCAGAAAGCACAGATGGAAAACTTATATGTTCTTTAGTCATAGATGAGATGGCAATTCGCCAACATATAGAATGGGATGGGGTAAAATATTATGGGTTTGTAGATTTTGGTACAAATCTTGAGACCGATTGTAACCCTGTAGCCAAAGAAGCTTTTGTTTTTATGCTTGTTAGCATTAATCAATCATAGAAGCTTCCTCTTGGATATTTTTTAATCGACTCTTTAAGGGGTACACAAGAACAAAATTTGGTATTACAGTGTTTAACGCTACTAAATGAGTCGGGCATATACGTGGTCTCAATAACTTTTGATGGGGCAACAAATAATCTAACGTTAGCAAAAGAATTAATAATTGATGAGAATGGGAAAAATATAAAGTGGGATTATTTAGTAAAATTAAATGAGTTACAGGATCAGGAGGGCGTTCATTTAGCAAATAAATTAAGAAAATCGCATATATTTTATACAAACCAAAAAATGAAGGTTAAATTAGCCACACAACTTTTTAGCCACTCAGTGGCACATTCTTTGGAATATTGCAATGAAGTTTTACATCTTGAGGAGTTCAAAGAATGTGAGGGAACTGTGAAATTTATCCGACTTATAAACAATTTATTTGACATTCTTAATTCTAGAAATTTAAACAATTCAGATTTTAAGAAAGCAATAAATACAGAAAATTTTGAAAACATTAATGTATTTTTAAGAGAGCTATCACAATATTTAACGTCACTTAGGATAATTGATGGACCACTTCTGTGTGAGAGTGGTAGAAAAATGGGTATAATTGGCTTTTTATTTTGCATACAAAGTTTGCAATTTGTTTATAAAACTTTAATTGCCGACAATAATTTTTTGCTGTATTTTCCCACTTACAAAATCAGTCAGGATCATATTGAGCTTTTTTTTGGGCAAATTAGATCCATGGGAGGCTATAACAATAACCCATCAGCAAAGCAATTTAAAAGTGCATATAAAAGGATGATGGTGCATCTTGAATTAAAAGATTCATTTAAAGGAAATTGTATCCCTTTGGAAGCAATTCCTATTCTGTCACCCATTGAGGTAATAAATAAAACTTGTGGGCGAGAACGAATATCTGAAGAACCAGATGAAGACATGAGTCAAATAGATAATTTTGACGACGACACAGTTCTTCAAATATTAGATATGAATATATCAGAGTTTAAGAAAGAAGTCGTGACATATATATCTGGCTATGTAGTAAGGAAAATAACAAAAGCTCTGAGATGCGAAGAATGCGCGGGTGAACTTGTTGGGGAGAGGTCTGCGTTATTAACATCGTTTATAGATCAGAAAGACAAAGGTCAACTCCTCACATACCCATCTGACGATGTAATATCTATTTGCACTATTGCAGAAAAAGTTCTTCAAACATACTTAAATGAATCTGCGGTGATTATAAATGTAAAGGAAATAAACATGCGAATATTAAAAACTATAATAAACCAAAACAGCATATTTAAAAAACTTGAAGTTCACTTTCGAGAACAAAATCTTTTGACTTGCCATTATGGCCATCTAATTAAACTAATATCATCTATGTATGTTTCTATTAGAATACATCATTATAACAAAAATCTATTTGATAAAAGTAGAAGTTTAAGGGCTGTTTATAACAAACTTCTCTTATTTAAGGGCCAATAATTCAGTGTACATTTCAAGTACTCGTATGTCCTTCAAATAATGTTATCGGGAAGTTATTATGTCTTATAATATGACCAATAAATTTTAGCTTCCTCTCGATTTCTTTGAGCAAGCCTCTTTATTCTTTCACCTCTCCTAGCACACTTTGAAGCGTCTTTCTATCAACCTGCACTGTCTTTGACATTTTTCTTGTCTACATTTCAAAAGCTTATATTCTCTTCATATCCTGCTTAACTACAGCCCAAGTTTCCGCCCCATACATTACCATACTCCATACACGTACGACTTGAATTTGTTCCTCATGTACAGGTTAAAATGTTTATTAGTGAGAACAGTACTTTGGTTATTGAATGCTTGTTTTGCCATCGCGATCCTCTTCAGACCTTTCCTACACTTACCATCATCTGTGATAATACTTCCAATCAATTATTTGAAATAATCTAATAAATCAAGCGTCATGTTATAAGATTTAAAAGCTACTTTTGTATTAGTATAGGTATTCAAAATTTGTAAAATGCACACGTAACGCAATCTACATCGATCAAACTTCTAGAAATTTTAACACCCGATACAAAGAACATATTTTTGCATTTAGAAATAACCATGCTGACAAATCTACATTTGCAAAACATATTATTGACACCCAACATAGACCCACAGTAAATAACGGCATAAAACCACTACATTTTTGTCATGACAAGTGTAAACTAGACTTGTTTTAAGCTTTAGAAGTAAAAAAGCATATACACGACAATATTTAGGATTTCTGAGATATTCTTCTTCCTAATTAAATAAATCAGACAACATAAATCTAACTATTTTTTCCAAAAAGTTGTTATAAGACTTGATGTGTGTCGATATTTTCATTGTATAGTCTGCTTTATTAATGTGTTTGTTTAGTTATTTTATTGTTGTAATTGTTATTATAGTTATTACTGTTATAGGTTTCTTCTATCTTTATGTTAAATATTGATATACATCACGTAGACATTTTAAAGGCGTCATCCGTCATATTTGTTTTATTTTATTTTCACTTTTAAAGATTTTTTTGATTATAACATCATAAAATAGCAACAGATCTTTATTTGTAATTGTCATGATTTCGTATTAATTCAAATTTTTTCTGTCTGAGGATACTATCAAGCAGCAAAACCAGTAACAGAGACGTTGAAGAACATCTAGAATTCAGAAGGGCCACTTGCTCCAGTTAGCTTACACGCTGGCTACGTCCTTCACCTACAAAAACGAAAACCAACAGTGAAGCCAGAGAAGTAGTCTCCAAGTCTGTATGAAGTATGGACCAGTTTCACGAAGTAAGGGCAACAGCAATCAATGAAATTAATCTCTATTTCTTTAAAAAAGACAAGGAATGTTAACATTAATTTGTAAACAGTACAATGTACTTTATGTTGTATTTTCTTCTGTTGTTGAAATAAAAACTATTATTATTTATCCAACCTTTTGAATATAAAACTTTATCCAATATATTCATCCAACAATTTATCCAACCAATAACCCAAAAAATATTTCACTGATTTGGAGAAAGTTTTGGAATTACGCTTATTTTGCTAATGGCTTGGATGAGTTCGTTCATCAGATCTTAACACATAGTTTTTCCTAACAAAAAATTAAATATATTTTTTTAAACACAATAGCTTTCAAATTGTTTAAGTGATTGGAACGAAAATTTACAACTTAAAAGAACATACAGAGATGTGGTTGTGTACCAATTTTCAAGTCTTTTGATCAAAGAAAAATGAAGTTATTCGAAATTAATAATAAAATAATCCTCGACATCACTTCAAATTCTGTAATGCAATATCTACAATGTTGGACAAAGGCAGAGCAATACAGCTACCTGTACTGTTATGCTATTTAAATAAATTGTAGATAAAATCTAAATAATGGAAGTCACAACCATTGCCAGATGTCAAGATGTTGCTGACCGGGGTTGCCCGATCTTTAGAAATTTAATGTAGTTAAACCTTTCATGTATAAACATATGAAATTTTTACAACTTCTGATAATAAAGAAAACATTTTATAAAATTTAATTTTATCAGTCAGTTAAAAAATACTGTATATAATACCTGCAAATTTCGAATTACCCATTTCTCATGATTTTTAACTTAGGTATCCCTCCGATCATAATTTACTCTATCCGACAACTTTGTTAGACTGCGTCTGTGCTGAAGCTCAGCTGTCATTTGTCATTGTGTGGTAGTGTTATTTATTGTCAATATCAAATTGGAAATTTAGGACAGTAGAAACAGACACCATAAACAAAGAAGAAATTGGAAATTTAGCCTCTAGTGTAGGTTTTTGACATGATACCATTACTAGAGAGATATGATAATGTGGCAGCATAATAATATTATGCTAATGCTGTGGTACAGTCAGTTTGGCGTTTCATCACATCTCGTAACACACCAGCTGTTGTGTGCATACAGTTAGATGTAATTTTTTATTATCAGAATACTACTGTAACATGATGAAATCAAGTTTACAACTGTTAACATACTGTAAATAATTTCTCCACTTTTCAAGTTTGTGTTGCTGCAATGTTAATTAAGGGTTCCCTTAATTATACGCATATTGTGCTTATAAATGTAATATAAAAATAAAAAAGAAATGAAAATGCAAGTGAACCTATTTAATTTAGCTCTGTATTCTACATTATCTGAAAAAGACATTATAGGCGACGAAGTAGAATGTAATTTCGGTAAATTTGCAGTTGACTGCATGAGGGTTTTAGATATTTTTTTCCAGCAACATGCTTAGAACCTTCCTCGGCCACAAGACAAATTTTCTGACAAACAACCCCCAAGAAAATTAAGGGACTTTGAAAACATGCGTTTTTCACATTTTACAGCAATACCTCCTTTAAACCCTGTCTACCCCATATTCGCCCAGGTCCAGCAACCTTCTTGGGGGTTGCTCACAAGAAATTTTTCTTGTGCTTTATGCTTTGAAGGTAGTTGTATGCATGCACAAGGGGAAGGAGAACCCCTCGAATTTTTGGGTGAGGAGCAGAAACCCTCTTTCTCCTGGGGGTTCTTCTCCTGCATGCATACAATCACCCTCAATGCATCAACCAAAGGATTTTTTTTCCAGCTTTCTAGTGTATTTTTCTAGAGTATATTTCCTGTTTATCAATTGCTTTGTTTGAGTTTTGTATCCAAATTACTCTATAAATATATGTCATAGATCATGTTTTTGCTTGTCCTTCTTTACCTTGTTTTACTGTTCCTAATTAAATAAATTAATTTTCATAACTTTTAATATAAGGCTAAATCTTACAGCTTATATAAATATATTATTTAATATTGTTATGAAAATTCACTATCATAACGCACTTGCTGCGTTCCGAACCTTTTTAGGTTACCTATTTATACAAAAGCTTAAGAAATTCATGAATAAGCATTACATTTCAATGATTGAATAATTTCAGTTTTATTTCTAACCAAACTAAAAATTCCTAAATACGTCCCTGACGTTTCTCCCACTCAAGTCACCGAACTCCGCCCAGTTAGGAAAAGTGTACAGGCTTCTTGTATTGCAAAACTGCACCTTTGTTACCTCTATCCCTTACAACCTCTTTGGTTTTACCCAACCAGTCAGGGCCGTATTTCCACATGTCTGATTCAGCTAAAATCTTAGCCCTTATACCCCTGGTTATAAGATCAGCTGGATTATCTCTAGTGGGACAGTATCTCCAATCTCGGTTACTGTCAGTTAGATTTTTAATTTCGCTAACTATATAATTAACATATGGTTTCCATCTTGCTGGATCACCTCTAGTCCAATAAAAAGCAATCTTTGAATCATAAATAAACATTAATTTTATGTAAACTCATGCCCTTTATTATATGTACTTTAAGTCTTGCTGCACATAGAACCGCCGTTAACTCAGGCTTAGGTACATTATCTCCTGTGATCTTTAAAGGAGCCACTCTGACCTTTGCTATTAACAAATTAGTTCTTAATTTATTATGATGGAAAACTCTTATATACGCTGCTACACCAAAAGTCTTTGGACTAGCACCAGAAAAAATATGTATCTGAACATCAGCATCTGTCTGGTTTACCACATACTACATTAGGTAAAGAAAGGTTTTCTAATATTCATAATACCATGCATTCCATTCGTTCAACAATTCAACTGTTAGCGTTTCGTCCATTCTAAGTTCTGTTTCCAAATTCTTTGTCAGTCCAAAGGTTACTCTACTCATACAAAACTCCTCCACCTTCGGCAAGCTTGATCCACTGTTCACTGGACCGTCGTACCACAAAAATCGGTGCACATCACGATCGCATTCAGTCAATCGAATTTGCAGAAAGGCCTTCTCGATATCTGCTACGATACCCACAAGTCCGACCCTGAAGTTCATCAGCACCTGTAAAATATCGGGAACTAGGTTATCCCCTGCTACCAGGTGGTCGTTTAGAGGCGGTAGTCCCGGTGAATGCACTGAACAGTCTAACACCACTCTCACTTTCGTTGTGCCTTTGTCATCACGATAGACGGCCCGATGAGGCATGTAATAGGCCCTAATTTTATTATCTGCGTTTCTCGCTGTCACTGTCATATTCGAATAGCCGCTTGTCCGTTCTAAGCTTACTCGTTAAAGTTTTTAAACGTGACACTGTGCCAATATAATTCGAGTCCACCTCAACATTACTGTTTTTCCACGTCAGAGACACTTTGTAAAAGTTATTTTTATAAACTATACTGTTCTCACAGAAGTCTTTCATCTCACTATCACTACAGTCCTTATCTAAGTTTATACCTAATGTTTCTAAATCCCAAAAAGTTATTAACTTAATATGTTCTTCATTTGTTTCGTTCACTAACAAAACAGTAGCCAAATTTAATTTTATGGTA
Organism: Tillus elongatus; assembly: GCA_964006375.1. Taxonomy (NCBI): domain Eukaryota; kingdom Metazoa; phylum Arthropoda; class Insecta; order Coleoptera; family Cleridae; genus Tillus; species Tillus elongatus. The sequence goes on along the minus strand of OZ023264.1, from coordinate 101,533,517 downwards.
CAACTGTCTGTCAACTTTGGTCCATGTAAAGTCCATCCGAGTCGCTAATTATTGCTATCAAAGACTCTGTTAAGCGTTCGTGCTCTCCGGTAGCCAATTTCCAATAAAAATGTGCCCCCACAAGCAGACTTATACCTTTACAGGCTCTCTGTCATCCATACGTGCATCAGCCAGTTGAAATCGACGCATAACTGGGTCATCGACACAAGGTGGGCTTGGCGAAACAAAGCAAATTTCCGGAAATTCCACCGCTATAATTTTAATTGCTATACTGCCCCTTAACCTCAGGACGATTCGGTTGCACAACCGTGCTGGTGATTTGCGTTTTCCAAAAGACATTACTGCTATTTCTTGCGTTCCTACGATAGATAAGTTTAACTGTCGTGATATACACTCCCTGATTAATGTCAATTGGCTACCTCCGTCTAAAATGATGCGCCCAAAGATCGCTTTGTCACTGCTAGGAGAACATAAGTAAGCACATGCAATTTGCAAGAACACCTCATTTATTTTGTTATTTGTCAATAAATTTGTTGTTGATCCATCCTTATTTCTTCTTCGCTTAAAATTTGGATCACACATAACTGTAGAATGACGGCCTTGGAAATTTCCGCAGGTAATCGTTGATCTGCAGTATTTTGCGTTGTGTCTTGTCTTTAAACACCGAAAACACCTATTATTGGTTCGAAGAATTTCTTGCGTTCTTTAATACTATGTGGCCCTATTCATACTTGTGGAGAATGTGACTGTGAATCACAGAACAAGCACAGTTCAACTGTTTTATTTAATAACTCTGCAGCTGTACAGCGTTTACCTTTATCATCCGTATTAGACTTTCGCTCTTCCTTTTTTTTTTCGATTCGCCTCAGTATTGAAAATTCAAGTGAATCAAGCTCTGTTTTAATAAACTCTAATAGACCGACAATCTGCTTTCCATAATCCGTTGTACCATCACCAGTCAGAGATGATCGAGATGCTGTGTTTTCTTTACCCTCATTGCTATGTCTATAAAAAGCTGGTCTCATGTCGGTCGTGCGGCAGTAATTTCAAAATAACAGACTTGAGAACAATATCATAATTTTGTGTAGGAACAGAAAGTGATGTTAAGGTTCTAGTTATAACAGATATTTCGTTATATAAACATCTCAGTCGTTTTTTATTTCTCATTGTTCTCAAACCCAACTTTCGACCAATATATCTGTCCACAATACGTCCTGTGTTACCATATTTATTCTGCAACATGTCGATCGCATCCTTATAGCATAACTCAGCGGGTGTCAACCCCTGTATTGTTTGTGCGGCCTTCCCGGAAAAAGAAAGACTGCAGATAGTTAAATTTAGCAGACGCCTCTAAATCGGGGTCAGTCAGTCGTCAGATCTCGCACCGTGCAGAGGTCCGTGAAGAGCCAGCAGAGCCAGCTTAGTTCACTGTACAGCCGCAGCCAGGTCAGCGCCGAGGCGAGACTCCGCCTACTTTGTTCCGGGTAAAGTGTCCTATACACGGTACTGGCAACAAACGTTGGGTCGTGAGCAACGATTCGGTGGTAAGTTTCATCACAGACGTTACTGCCGTTTTCATGGCGGTGCGTCTATTAACAGGTAACCGACCGCAAACTTCACGGCCCTTTTATCCCGTCTCTTTTGGATTCAGTATTCGCCCTAACCTGGTTAAGGTTGCTAGACACCCTAAAGAGATAGGACCACATCCTTAGGGTATATCCCAGTGGAGGGGTACAACGAGCCCCCTGCATCTGCCCCTATAGCCATGGCCGACATGGCTCACCTAGATAGGCTCCCCAAGCGACTCCGGAAGCTTATCGAACCATTCCGTTCACTTTCCGCAGACCTTAGAGCGGCTTTTATAGCCGTTTTAACGGCTGAACCAACCACATCGGCGTCCCCGATCCCACCCCCAATGCCCACTTCCGTTCCCGCTGCCCAGCCCGAGCGTGCCGGCCCTTCCTAGGCGGCCGCGAAAGCTGGAAAGCGCAAGGCTTGCCCGCCTCCATCTCCTGGAAACAGGAAAAACCGTAATCGGAAAACCCCATCCGATGACGAATCAATGTCTTGCGAGTCTGACTCCGAGGCAAGCCAAGACCCGGAGCGGGCCGCAAGTACTGCTGCCAAATCCACCCACCCTCCTCCGATATTCCTGCACAATAAGGAAAAGTGGACCTACCACTCAGGCTACTTTACCCGCCAAAAGATCAGCTGCGTCAAGGTTGAGAATCTTACAGAGTCCGTAAGAATTCATTTAACGTCAGTTATTGACTAGAGAGGCTACCAAAATAATGGATAGCCTGCAGCTCCAGTATCATTCCTACCAGCTCCAGGAGGACCAACAGCTAAAGATTTTCCTTAGGGGAGTCTGTGAAACCATCCCTATCAAAAATGTTGAAAAAGACCTCATCTCCCAGAGTTTCCATCCCGATGGTGTCCACCGTATGCTTCGCAGGGGTAGGGACAACAAAAAAGTCCCCATGCCCCTCATAATGACCAACCTCCCCGGCCCGAAAGGTCCATTTTCGGCATCGAAACTGTCTGCGGCCTCATCGTCAAGGTGGAGTCGCTGCACAAAAAGAACCTTCTGAACCAGTGCCATCGCTGCCAAAGGTTTGGTCACTCCCAACAGTCTTGTAGGGGAGCCCCCCACTGCGTAAAATGCAGCGGCCCCCATTTGTCTGTGGAGTGTAAAAGCCCCTATCCGTCGACCCAACTTGCTGCAATTGCAAGAAGGGTCACACCGCCAACTACAGAGGCTGACCGAAATTCTTCAAACCAAACAAACAGACCTCCCAACGGAAGCCGCAAATTTCATATGCGGCGGCCACTGGATCTTATCGCCCCGCCAAACCCTCAACAACCCCGAAACCGGCTACACCCAAGCCGAATCCAGCTCCTCCTGCAAAAACAGCATCCACGGGAAAAGCAGCTCCCGCCATAAACCTGTCCAGTGCACTTTCCCTATTACCACGATCAATCTCACACAGCTGAAGTTGGTCGCGGGGAAAGACCTGAACATTCTCCAAACCTCCCCTGATCTGCTGACGCTGATCACTTCCGCCATCCCCCTAATCCCCGAAACCGTGTCAATCTTCCAGAAGTAAATGATTCCTCGAAGAAAGCCACAATCCCTGCAGGTTGCATCACGGAATGCAAACGGACTAGCCTGCAAAAGAAATGAGCTCCAAGAATTCGCCCAACGCTTAAAACCAATCCGAAACTCCCCAACTATACATTGTACCGCAATGACCGCACCACTTCCAGAGGTGGCGGCACGGCAGTGTATGTCAAAACAAATATTGACCACCACCCTCTCAGTACGCCAGCCTTGCAAAACATCGAGGCTACACAAATCGTAGTCAACACTTCCTCTGCAGGCCCAATAAAGCTCATTTCTGCATATAATCCTCCACAAAAAAGAATTCTAGACGCCGACCTAGACCTCTTATTCGATACCAACCAATCCATAATAATTGCTGGCGATTTAAATTCCAAACACCTCAATTGGAATTCTCGTAATGTCAACACAAATGGGAAAATCATCCAAGCCTATGTCGACAACCGTGCAAATTGCACGGTTGACGCTCCCCAAATACATATACACTTCGGCAGTGCGGGTCGCCCCGACAGGCTCGACATAGTAATCATGTCGAACACCACACTTCTCCATGAAATAACAACCCTAAACGACCTCTCGTCGGACATAACCCAGTCATATTGCAGCTCGGAGATGTCTATGACGAACCCGACCTCCCAAAGAAAAAGGTACTGTGGGCAGTTTTCACAGATCATCTCAAAAACACCGTTGGCAATATTCCGGTTATCCGCAGAATCCCCGAACTCGAGGGTGCAGTGGATAATCTACAGTCCAAAATTCAATGTTCTATCGAACATGCATCAAGGATGTTCCCCGCCCCGAACAATCTGCCGCCATTTCCGTCCAGTATCAGAGAAATGATACTCGAAAAGAACGGCGTGCGTAGACTAGCTCAACGCACCGAAACCCCACCGAGAAACGAAACGCAAACAGACTCATCAAACAAGTACGACCCGCCCTACAGGAACTCCGCAACAATCGTTGGGAGGAGCGCCTGCAAACCCTGTCTACCCAAGACAATTCCATCTGGGAAATGGCAAAAGCTCTTCGCTCCCAAAAACTTCCGATATCCCCACTTCACGGCCGTAACGGTGTCGTATACACGGATGCGGAGAAAGCTACTGCATTCGCAGATCATCTGGATTTCATCTGCAATTCAGCCCGAATTATAACAACGTTGATCTGTCGCACGTGGCAAGAATGCACCGCTATGTCAGGAGTGCGCTTCGCGCCACCTCAGACACAACTATCGAGCCCGCAACTTTCGAAGAAGTTTCCCAAATAATCAAATCATTAAAAATAGGAAAGCTCCGAGATACGATGAAATTTCCAACGTAGCCCTGAAAAACATCCCCCGCAAAGCCGTGGTATTCCTAGTTACGATTATGAATGCCATGCTGCGAATTCAACATTTTCCTTCCATGTGGAAACTTGCCGATATTATCAACATCCCGAAACCCAGCAAAGATCCGATGTTCCCTCAGAACTACAGGCCCATTAGCCTACTACTAGTCATCAGCAAAATCGCCGAAAAACTGATTCAGAAAAGGCTAGCTTCATTCACTTCTGAAAATCATATCCTCCCGGACGAGGAATTTGGATTCAGACACCAGCGCTCCACCACAGACCAAGTCCTTCGTGTGGTGGAAAACATCACCGAAGGATTTAATAAAAACAAGTCAACTGGTGCAATATTTCTTAACATTGCTCAAGCCTTCGATAGGGTTTGGCATACCTCGGGGTTTTCCTCGACAAATACTTAACATGGCGCCCCCATGTCCAACATGTCCGACGAAAAGCCTGGATGTTAATCTCGAAGCTGTTCCCACTTCTACATAGAAATTCCAAATTGTCCATGAACAATAAATCGCTCATGTACAAAGTCATCAACCGGCCAGCCTTGACCTATGCATCCCCTGCATGGGCCACCGCGGCCGCAACACACATCAAGACCCTTCAAATCATCCAGAATAAAATTCTGAGAATAGTTATCGGAGCGCCATGGTTTGTCAGAAACAGTCAGATTCACTCTGATCTGGAAATGCCTTCGATACTTGAGTTTATAAATTATCCCAAACTCAGTTCGCAAAAGCCGCTTCTCACCCAAATGCTCTTCTCCGTAGTGCCACCGCCTACGATGAGCAACTTCCACATAAGCATAAGCGTCCAAAGCTTATACTTAACCGCTAACGCCCCCGCGGCAAAAACAGAACGGAAACATTCAAACCCAAAGGTCATTGTGTGAAATCTTTCCGACGTAGGTATGGACTAAGGTCCGGTACTCCTAGGGAGGGAGTTTTAGTGAGTACAGTCTCACAGTACCTCGATATCCCATGGCACCACGGTGCCGTGAATGAGGTCTGCATGAGCATTTCTCCCTCCTGTATAAAAAAAATCAATAAAAAAAATTGGGGTTTTCATGGACAGCTGTCTTAAACTGCTTCCAGAATGGGGTCCATGTGGCCAAATCACCACTCAACTTCTTAAGTTCTAATCTAGGAAGCTTAACATAGTTGTGGGTGATTCTATGGGACGCCTCTGATGTCGGGTTAGTCTCCTGTATTGAAGACACTGTGTGAGATCTTGAAGAATCTGAGACCACATGTGCTGCTTCCTGTTTATTAATAGCGGGTTATTATCTGTACAGCTTGATCATTATACTCAAATATTCTTTAAAATTCTTCCTTGTATTTATCAGCTGCAACTTTACTTAAAATGGCCTCGTTTGCCGCTTTCAATCCTTCATTTTCAGCCGTAATTCTTGAAGTCATTACAGCAAGATCATCTACGTTCAATGGCTCATCGTTCAGTAACTGATTAGCTGAGTTAATGAGCTTCGTTAGTTGAGCCTGGTACACTTTCCTTTGAGCTTGTTCCATCTTTTTAAATTAGGTTCACTTATTGAACGATGACACACACGTTCAAAGTCCTTTTCAAACTATCGTTAACTTTTTTACGTAGTGTAGTTGAGTGATAATTGCCCGTTCACTTTTCACGTCCCGTGTAAAAATCTTATATTCCTGAGTTCGGTGGAAACAAATATATTAACAATTATCAATAACAAATGTATACTACTACTACCATAACTTAATATTGAATGAAACGAGACAATGTAATATTCGTGTTCACGTTTATTCGTGTCTATTCGTTTGTTAATGTCACTTCTTCTGGTGAACCGTAGTCGACGATCTTAAGAACAATACTAAAACCTAAAATTATTGACACTACTAGTGATGGGTCGTTATTTAACAATCTGTTATTTTTAAACGGTTGTCGAGCCGCAACGGTAACCACCAATTATGGACTACACAAAGCTAACTCACTATGTTGCCACCGTCAACTCGTCAGGTCAGGGGTGTCTCGGGAATACGTCTATATATTTTCACATTAATTGATTATCATAAAAAATATCGGATAGTATTGATAAAACCATAATTCGTAATAACACCTGCCATTACTGTCTTTTGGCAAGATTTGGCGCTAACACTACCAAACCTAAACATATAAAATAGTAATTCTGCAAAAAAAAACCTGTCAATTCAAGCGAGAAAATTTTTACTTTCGCAGATTACAAAAAAAAACAACCTTTCCAAAAATAATAGGCATATAAATTTGATGTTTTCTTCTTACACAGCCTACTACTTACCATTTTAATAATTTCTGGGTAAACGGGTTCGGTGAGGACGCCCCTACCACCTGTGATATAATCCACTAATTCATTAAGGGTACAACGTTTCACCTCTTTACCCTTCAGGTCCGCTACTGGATCCATGAAGTCGAATGGCACACAGCATTGTCTCAGCTTCCGGATGAACAGTTCTTCCTGTTCGGAGGCTGGAACATCTGTAACAAATAAATAAATAAACTTAAGTAATGGTATTTACTTTACAAAGATTTTCAGGTACAATTTACTTTGTGTCTGTTTTGCCTCGTCTTTAAATAATACTCATATATATATATATATATATATATATATATATATATATATATATATATATATATATATATATATATATATATATATAATGTACATGTGTTCCCTAAGTAATCTAAAATATCTGGATGTTATTACTTCGTAAAAAGATCAGCGCCTTCTATTAAGTAAATGAAACAAGCAAATTTTAGTACATATTTATATGATTTTGATTCTAAATGTTTATTTAAACCATAACCGCTTTTTTACGATCACGAAACTCAGCGTAAAAGCTGTCATTTCTCTAGAGATAATTTTTTTAGTCAATTTCATACGAATAACTACAAATTTTAGTTAATCTAGTCCGCCAAAACAGACCATCAAATAAATTAATGCATTTAAAAATATTTATATTAATGGAATATATTTACCCAGTTTTATTTAAATCGCTCAACTTTTTAAAAATTATCTAAGCGATACACAGCAGGTCAGGTAACACTTGTGTAGCCAGAGACGAAGTCTCTACATCTGTATTTAGAATGGAACGGTTTCACCAAGTAAGGCGACAACAGTTGATTGTAAGTTTTTATTATTGTTGACATTTTGAGTTAAATTGATTATGTCGAACTCGTAATATGTAGTTTAATCAACAAATAATATGAATTAAATTTTTAGAAAACAATTTGACTTAGACATAGGTACTGATACATATAATATGATCAAATTCCCCGGTCACCGGGCATTTTATGGGTTTTAACACAGTTGCACTAGCAAAGTTTTTCGACTGTTCTTTCGAAAAAAAATTATATCTCTGGAATTAACAAAGTAAGGGCAACCAAATTTGGTACGCGGGTTTACATCCTTATAGGTAAACTACATACCAAAATTTAGCTCTGTAGGTCAAAAGACAAAAAAGTTATAGGCATTTAAAGAAAAATAAATTGGGGTTTTTCACAAAACGTCAAAGTTCCGATTTAAACGTCAAAATTGGCAACATTTAGGAAAAGAACTTGAAACTAATACGGGCTATGGAAATCAAATGTCTCAAGAAGAATGTTTTACAAACCTTGAAGTCTTAGTTTCAACCGTCATTGTCCTTCATTTTAATAAAGTGTTTCCAGAAAATTCATTTTAAATAGACCCTTTCTCTGACGCTTGGCAGTAGCCTTAGCTATAGAGTTTATCGTTTAATGGTATATAATTTTTGTAGAATTTTCGTAAAAAAATCAATAAAGCCCAATATATCTGTTATTATACAAGATATGAAAAAAATTGTATATATTAATTATAGGGTGTCTTGAGCTACATCTTAAAAAATTATTTCTACAATCACAGGGTGGCCCATAAGTCGTTGGTGATACAAATTTTCTTTTTTTTTAATCAAACACGCCTTATGTTATTGCATTTTTGCATTTTCCATCGAAATATAATGCATGTTTGTAAGAGAAAAAAATTCTGGACGCAGTAAGTGCGTTATGGTAGCGAATTTTGATCAAATGCTTAATATTTGAATAGCTCAATTTGCTATTAACCTATAAGGTTGACCAAGAAACGAGTTTTTTCGGGAACACTAAGTTTACTTTCGGAAATCTTTGGACATTTTCAAACAATAAAGTTATTTTGATGAAACATGGCACATTGTTTTTACTATATAGATTATACTGGTGACCAAATTTGATGCCTGCTTTCTTAAAAAAACACATTATTGCTATTAAAAAATAGTTTTATGAAAATTCACTACCATAACGCACTTGCTACGTCCCGAGTTTTTTATCCATGTCCACATTTTAAAAGCTTCTATTCTCTTTATGTCTTGCTTAGTCATAGTCCAGGTTCCACTACCACACTTCATACGTACAACTAGATGAACTTTTTCCTCATGTTCAACTTAAAATGTTGATTGGTGAGAAGAGTACATTGTTTGCCGAATGCTTGCTTGCTTTGTCATCGCGATCCTTCTCAGATATTTAATACATTTACCATCATTCGTGATAGTATTCCCAAGGTACCTAAATATTTCGACTTGAGTTGTTGACCGTTAAGCTCCAAATCTATTTACGCAGTCCTATCCTAACGTATCTTCAATACTTTTGTTTTCGCGATATTGATCTTTGTTTTAATTCGTTTTAACATACTATACAGCACAATTAGCATCCTTTGTGGTTCTTTTTGGGCTTGGATACTTTAAACATTGTGTTCGAAATAGTTATGCCATTTTCGTCTCATGAATCTATTACTTTTTTCACTTTCATTCATTTCTCCTGATCCAAATTTACCAGCTACAGCTTTTTCCATTTGTTCTCCTACTGCGACATTAAAATCCCCTATTATGATTATCTGATTCTGCTTCGTCACTATCTCACACATTTATTTATATTAAAATACACATGTTTCACTTCCTTCTCGTCGCTTTCTGATGCCAGAAAGTACACTTGTATTACCGCCTAAGCGGTATAACAGAAAAAATCTGGACTTGTGTGTCGGAGGATCCAGTAGCCACGAATTTATTATCCAAGCATTTTGAAAAGTTCTGTTCAAAACATATGCAGACATATTTTTCTCACGAAAATGAGTAAATCGTATACAAGAACTTGAATACGAATATGACTAAAAACCGTGGAAAAGGGAGAAAGGGTAGCAGACGACTACCAAACGGATGTAAATACAGGTATTTTCGTTGTAGCCTGGAACAAGAATATAGCTGTATTGACCGTAAATTCTTGGGATACTGTCGAGCCCATTGCTGAAGTCAGCAGATGGGAATCCACTAAAACATAGAAAATTCCTAAGCTCAATGTGATAGCCAAGTACAATAAATACTTACGCGGTGTTGATAGGATGGGTGAAAATATCGACAGCTACAGAATCTTAATGAGATAAAAAAATGGTCTTGCGCAGTATTTGCTTTTTGTATCAATACAAGCATTCACAATGAATGGGAAATTCAGCGTAAGCATGCTAATGGGCATGTCATGGGCTATCTTGCATTCAGTACCTATATGTTTTTCGAGTATATCTACAAAAGTATGGTACTTCGCGTGGGAGTAGGGCGACCAGAAATTACCAGTGGAGTTCAAGAACAACTCCGATTTGATCGTATATGGACCACCGGATCATCCATGCTGTAAAGCTAAACCTAAGTGCCGTTTATAAAACGTCTGCCACGCAATGTGAAAAATGTAGAGTAAATCTACATCAAGCCTTCCATGTTCGCTAATTTGGATAAATATTCTTATAGTATAGTTATGTTATTTGTAATATATATGCCAACAAATAAATTTCATTTTACTTCATAAAGTGTATTTTTTTCCAAATTTGTTCTCCAGTAGGTCCGATGTTTCTTTTTTTGGAAAACATGCTATGAAACAAAACAAAAAGTATTGCTTGTTGTGAAAATAATATCATATCCATATCTACTTGACTAGGAATGTAGTAAAAAATTGGAAAAGTTTAACAAAAAAACAATCGTGGCCAAAATGGGTGAAACATCGTGGAGAAAATGTAGGACATCTAGATCGTCCTGGAAACGAAATTATTAACGCCATCGAGGAAGATCAACAAGCACCGGGGAAGTTGCACATCAAGTAGGGGTGAGTCAATACAAAATGTGAAAAACCCTTGGGGGGAATCAGTTTTGTATTTTTCACGTTCAAAGTGTTCAAGCACTACTGGCCATCCGGTTAGGGTCGATTTGTGTAGATGGCTGTTAAAATGCCAACGATCCCCACGCATCGCTGCAAAAATATTAGTTCATTATTCACCCGGAATAAATCAACAGTTTCTACAATAATCATGTTTGGTTTCATAAAAACCCTTACGCTAATCGAAGAACGAATTTCAACACTAAATTTTCGGTCAGAGTATGAGCAGTAATTGTGAATGGAATACTTGCACTCTACAGGGTGCTTTATTTTCGCTGTAAATGTAGAGTATCTCAGTTATTATTGAAGAGAGACAAACGGTTTTCGCAACACTGTGCTCGATTTTTATGAAACGAAAAATGGCAGTGACAGAAAAGTCGCTGCCTTCTTAGTTGGGTAGATACAAGGCGCTTTTGAAAAGTTTGCAATTTGGGACCCCACTTGTATTCTCTTTATTCAACAAGATATCGAAAAGGTGAAAACGGATTCTGGTAGAACTTTTGCCGAATAAAGTAGTATAATCAGATATTTTCAAAACATTTTAATTTTCGAGAAAAATGTCAAAGCTGTGTTGTTTAAATAGGATACCTTATATATTGTTAGCTATTTTAATATCTCTAATTAAGGCGATTCCAACGATACGAGGTTTGACATGTATAGCTTTTTAATTTTCGAGAAACACGTCAAAGTTGTGTTTTTTTTTTAAATGAGACACACCACACATTATTAGCTATTTTAATAGCTCTAATTACGGCGATTTCAACGATATGAGGTATAACATATTTATCTTTACTACTTATCCAAAAATTTATTAGAAACTGTTATTTCCATAACGTGCAATGTTACAAAGGGACAAACTAACGGATAATGTAATACAACATTGTTCCTTATGGAAATAAACGGGTTTTTATGATTATTAATTTAAATCAAACACCGTAGTTTTGTATGTACTTTGAATTGACTTTTATTGGGCTTTTTAAAAATGTAGTTTTCATGTAATATTCTAAAACCCAAGAAAACCTTAATTCAAAAACGAAAACTTCGAAAATACCATTTCGAAAAGTACTACATTTATTGTTAAAGTGTAAACAACGATCAACACATACAAATACTAAAGAAGGTGTTCAAACCGATTGCCATTTTCTGTCATACATTTATGACATACTTTCCTAATTCTGTGTAATACATTTACAATTACTATTTGGCGTCCTTGTAATTCTGCAAATGCCCGGTGCGTAGTATCAGGCAGATTGGCAACTGTGTTATGCCGAGTACGATGAATTAAATTTTTTAATTGTCCCCACAAAAAGAATTCCAACTCGGATAGGTCGGGCGACCTTGCATGTTAACGTATATGCCCGTGCGTCATAATTCAGCGTTCGAAAAAGTGGTCATCTAAGTAACGCCTCACTATTTAGGAATTATGTGCCGGAGCACCATCCTGTTGAAAGAAGATCTGGTTCCGTTGGGCTTAAGGGACATCTTCTAATAAACGCGGTAATATATTTTGCAGTGCGCTTAGATCTGAGTTAAGGTGATCCTGATAAATGTGATATTTAATTTTAGTTTCCAATATGAAGCAGGCTAAACTAAAACCAAATCTCACTTGTTACTCACGGGAAACAGTGCCATGTTGGTTTTCACTTGCCCAATGTCTTGTATTATTACGATTAAATAATCCAGCACAACTTATATATGTTTCAACTTTTTGTAGATACCACTGACAGAAATGAACACGTCGTTAAGCGTCTCCAGGATGTAAGTTGTGCACTACTCTGAACTTATGTGGTTTAAATTTGTGACGTTTTAAAATAGAAGAAACGCGTGATCTGCTGACACCAACTTGGGACTCAATTCTTCTGCAAGACGTTTCAGGGACAACAGCTACACTACTCAACACGTTAGTTGCTTAAAACTAATTACTATACTTTCGGCCTAGGTTTCTTAAAAGAACCGAAGTTTATTAAATTCATCGCAGAATACCTGCGACAACAAAGAATTTACTAATGTATATCATAGTATTCAACATTTTAAAATCTTTGATTTGCAGCCATTACAAACAATAACGAGGCGCGTAAGAACAATCTGAATTTCTTTATCGAGGTCTTGACAAGTGCTAATAACTTTTTATTTGTTTCCACGGTGACTCAAAGCATACTATTATAGAAATATCCTTATTCAAATTGTTGCTTTGTTAGAAAAATTAACTAATTTAGAAAAGCCCTAGAAAATGGCTATCAAAAGATACCAAAAGAAGTAAAAATACACGTCGTGTTCCGTTTAAAACAATAAGTAAACCTGTTTCTTTCCGTAAGAGCAATGTTGTATTGCATTAGCTGTTAGTTTCTCTCTGTAACGTTGCACGTTATGGATAATAACAATTTCTAATACCTTTTTCGGAAAGTAGTAAAGATAAATACGTCAAACCTCATATCGTTGGAGTCGCCTTAATTAGCTTTCAATGTGCAAGGTGTCCCATTTAAAAAACAGAACTTTGACATTTTTCTAGAAAATTAAAAAGATAAATATGTCAAACCTCATATCGTTTGAATCGCCTTAATTAGAGCTATTAAAATAGCTAACAATATATAGGGTGCCCGGTAAAAAAAAACACTACTTTGATATTTTTCTCGACTTTTTTTTAATATCTGGATATACACTTCCATTCTACGGCAAAAGTTTTACCAGAATCCGTTTTCACCTTTTCGATATCTTGTCGAATAAAGAGAATACGAGTGGGGTCCCTAATTGCAAACTTTTTTAAAAGGGCCCTGTATCCACGAAACTAAGAACGCGGCGACTTTTCCGTCACTGCCATTTTTCGTTTCATAAAAATCGAGCAAAGTATTGCGAGAACAGTTTGTCTCTATCTTCAATGATAACTGAGATACTCCACATTTACAACGAAAATAAGACACCCTGTACCCATTACCAGATCGTTTGACAGGCAAACGGTATTTTCAGTTTTTTGAAAATATTCTCAACGATTCGGAAGAGAAGCATTTGGATATTAGTTATTAGAGATAACACCTGATTGGTACAGGATGAGGCACATGCACATTTTCGACGCGGAGTGAGGGAATTTTTAAACAAGTTTCCGAACAGCTGGATAGGTCGAAGTGGACTAACTGCGTGGCTCAGCCGACTTTCTTGTGAGGAGACATGAAAATTTAGTAATCAGAATGTCTGTAGATACAGGGGTGAAAATGGCTGTGAAAATGAAGCACGCTGCTGCAGCAATTATTGGAGACACCTGTTTTTTGGTTACATCGTGCACAAGTTTGTCCGGGACAGAGTAGTACTTCGATCGATTTATCTAATTTATGAGTAATAAACATATTAATTTCACGCAGTATTTTCGGCGGGGTTGGACTTGTTTTTAGACTTCTATATCCAGTTAAGAATCTGGACGCAGCAAGTGCATTACGGTAGTGAATTTTTATTAAAATGTTTTAAATAGCAAATGTGTTTTTTTAAAGAAAGCAGGCATCAAATTTGGTTACCAGTATGACCTATATAGTAGAAACAATGTATCATATATCATCAAAGCAACTTTATGTTTGAAGATATACAAAAATGTTTCGAAAATAAACTTAAAATGTTCCCGAAAAAACTAGTTTCCTGGCCAACGAACCTTAAAAGTTAATAGCAAATTAAGCTATCAAAATTTGAAGCATTTAATAAAAATTCGCTATCATAACGCACTTGATGCGTCCCGAATTTATTTTCTTACAAATATGCATAGAATTACGTGGTCGAAATTCGATACATTTAAGGTCACCTCAGAACTTGCACGGACCGGGGAATCCGACTATCTACTTAAAACAAATCATTGTTTAATCTATTTGGACTGAGCACATTTTAATAAAAATTTGCTACCATAACGCACTTCCTGTGTCCCAAATTTATTTTCTTACAAACATGCATTATAATTACGTGGTCGAAATTGGAGACATTAAAGGTCAGCTCAGAACTGGGATAGACCGGTGGAATCAGACTGTCTAATTAAAACAAAGCTTTTTTTAATCCATTTGGACTGAGCAGATTGTAATAACAATTTGCTACCATAACGCACTTGCTGCGTCCCAAATTTATTATTTACAAACATGCGTTATAATTACGAGGTCGATACATTAAAGGTCAGCTCAGAACTGTCACGGACCGGGGGAATGCGACGGTCAAATTAAAACAAAGCATTGTTTAATCTATTTGGACTGAGCAGATTTTAATAAAAATTTGCCACCATAACGCACTTGCTGCATCTCGAATTTCTTTTCTTACGAACATGCATTATAATCAACGTGGTCGAAATTAGATACATTAAAAGTCAGCTCAGAGCGGGCACGGACGGGGAATCCGTCTGTATAATTAAAACAAAGCAATGTTTAATCTATTTGGAGTGGGCAGATTTTCCTTGCTAACGAACTTATCAAAGCCACTTACAAAAGGAAGGTATTCACCAAATTAAATCAGAATCGGCCCATCATTTTTTGAGTTATCGGTGTGATATATATATATATATATATATATATATATATATATATATATATATATATATATATATATATATATATATATATATATATATATATATATATATATATATATCTATCCCCCTTCTCTCTCTCTCTCTCTCTCTCTCTCTCTGTGTGTGTGTGTGTGTGTGTGTGTGTGTGTGTGTGTGTGTGTGTGTGTGTGTGTGTGTGTGTGTGTGTGTGTGTGTGTGTGTGTGTGCGCGCGCGCGCGCGCGCGCGCGCGTAAACATATAAAAATTGAAATGTGTTTTCTAGGGAGCCTTATTAGCGCTCATTTGAAGAAAATTTTCCAAAATTCAAGTCGGGATCTCCGCTTTAGTGAATCTTTTTAAGAAAATTCACTAAAATTAGTGCATCGACTTATAAGTCACCCTATATTTCCCGTTTTATTTGGAAGCGTTAGTTCATTAGTATCTACGATATTAAATTTATAAATACTTCGCATATCTTACATACGGCAAATAGATAAACATAAATAAAATAAAAACAACAAAGCTGAATTCACATTCTAAAGTCATTTATTGAAACACAAGTCACTAGAAAGTTGAATTCCATCTAAAATGTTTTATTAAAACAATTTTTATAAATAACATCACGGAGTGATTTATTGCAAAAATTTTTCCGAATGAAAATAAAACCCACGTCATCAGTAGAACAGGAATGATTCATTATTCAAAGAAAGTATGGCAATTCTCGTAGACATCTAATGTGCAGAGGAGGAAAAGTCTGCTTGACCACAGTTTTCGCGAGACGGTTAATTATAGTGTGCAAACCTGTGGTTATGACACCTAAAAACCTTGCAGCATTATTTACATATTTTACGAATTACTCATAGACCCACAGTGTGGAAATGCTAGCAGATGCCCCATGCAACTGTTGAAAGCATAACTAAATCGATTACAATAATCTGTATAAAAATAACTAATAACAATAGAATAAGTATAATCAATTATATTGCAGTTATCATACAGTTTACCGTAACCGCAAAAGCATATGGCGTTACTCAGATAATTTTGAGAGAGCGCAATATTGTTATGCTGAAAATCTATGCTGAATGATTGGAGGCTACTGCGATTAAAATTTACGATTTTTGGTATTTTAAAAATCGATTAAAGTATACAACAACCTTCTTCCAAATATTTTGAAGCCCCTTCTGATCTCTAAAAAAATATAATATTTACATAAACTGAGCTATTTATGATTCTGTAATTATTCTTTCATAATTACTTGCTTAAGTTTAGGACACGCTGTGGTTAAATGTTATCTTTTACGTTTTGGGAAATCGTAGAAATTCGCGAGTTGGAGCTGCAACTCGTAACCACACAACAGACGAACAATATAATACAAATTGAGCAAAATAAAACAGCTAGGGTTTGCTACTCTCGTATCACTCTATTTTAAGTAAACTAGCTTACAAAATGTGCCATATCATCCACGACACAATGGGCTTTTACCGCAACAACACCACATGTATTTTGTCAGTTACACCAAGGCATATTTCAATTACGTATTTAAAATCGCATGATGCACAGAATATACATAAGTTCCATGCTGTTCTAAAATACCGAACGTGTAATATTTCAATGCTATTTCTAGTGTCCTATTCAAGACTGAAACAGAGTTGACAAATAAAAGAAACGTCACAGAAAACTTCTGTAAAATAATAGAGAACATTGCAACAGAAGATGTTATAGACATAACAAAATAGGAGCAAAAGATTATTGGGAAAATAATGACTTAGGTTTGCAACCAGATCACAAAATCCATATGTCCTCATTCATCCAACATTGGCTACGATACCACATATTGATGAATATAATATTTCAACACTTCTGTTAAACAAACACAAGAATGAAATTAAACCATGGCTATTTTCTATCTCACTGTAGTTATAAGCATCACGCTAGGTTTGTTGTAATTTTAATTAAGGAATCCTACTGTTTGTCAATTACAAAAGTGCCCGAAGAACACCTGGGTGAGAAGAGAGTGTCCCTGTTCATCATTCTAATCTTAAATGTACCCTTAATTTGATCATTACTTTTAATATTAAAAAAATTGGAACCAACACAGTTTATGTTGCCTCTGTTACCAATAGCCTTATCTGCGACAATTAGTAAATTCATGTTTGCCTCGTTCTCTATTACTCACACCATTCTAGAAAATAATATATTACTGCACCATTGCAGAACTACAGAAGTTTGTGGCCAATGAATGCCATGTTCAAGGCCAATTAACCCAAACCAGCACAACGAAAAAATGTATCCCAACAGCCTAAACAATTTAAGTGCAAGAAGATACAGTGTAGAAAAAAATACGTACCATTCATGCTACAGATAAAATTAAAAATAAATGTGCACAAAAAAGAACACTTGACAAAATCCAAACAACAATAAAAAATAATAATATTTTTTTTTCGAGACGGAGCAAGTGCATTATCGTAGTGAATTTTCATAGGAATTTTACGCTATTAGTACGACATATTACTAGAATTAACACTTTAAATTTAAACAGATCTTGAAGATTGGATTAAAGACCCTAATACATGCTCATTTGAGGATTTTTTTCGAAAGTGTTACAATCGATATCTCTCTATTACCAAGTAAAACTCATTTTAATCTTTTGTTCTAGCTCCGTTTGAGACAAATGCCCAAAATTAAAATTTCTATGAAGCTAGAAAATTAAAATGTGGCATACCTACCTATCTAGGTACGGTAATATCTTTAAAAGAAACTTGTATTACAAATTTGATTAAAGCTACAAAAGCCTTCTAAAAAAAAGCTTAATCTATATTTAGAAAAAGAAAGTATCTACCAAATTATAAATTATGTGGCAGGTGTTTTTCCAACATTAAAAGTTTTTTAAAAAACCAATTATCCTCTTTTATATCAACAATAAAAAATGTCTGCTAAAATTTATAATTAGACTTAAATGTGACAAAGTTATCCAGGCATTAAAAAAAATTATATATTGGTTCAAACTAGCGCTGGGAATTTTTCAGATTTCTGTCGGTTATGGGTTATTAAAAATTATATATATATATATATATATATATATATATATATATATATATATATATATATATATATATATATATATATATATATATATATATATATATATATATATATTCGAAGAAACCGGTTTTCGTTTATTTTTATGACCGATCGACTGAACAGTCGCCTGTCGGTTAAATAACTGGTCAGTCGTCTGTCGGTTAAATAACCGACCGGCTACGAGTTTGCATAACTGACTGATTGAATGTTCAAAAGACCGACCGTCTAAACGGTTAAAAGTTAAAAACCGATCGGTTAAATGTTCAGTTCGCTAAAAAACTATGTACAGTCGTCTAAAATATTATTAGCTTCTGAATAAACGACGTAATATATGGTGTACGCTGTTATTTCCACATTTCTGATTGCCTTATGTCATCTGTCCAATCTAGTACAGCGTTCGCTTTAACTTTTAAGCCAGAGATGCAACGCGATCTTATTGGTGAATTTTCGTGAAAAAATCACTAATGAGGAGATCCCGACTTTTGAACATTTCTTCAGATGAGCGCGATTTAGGACCCCTGGAACCCAAATCTGAGGTTGGATTCAATATATATATATATATATATATATATATATATATATATATATATATATATATATATATATATATATATATATATATATATATATATAAAACCACAATCTTAACCCATTAGTGCATCGAGTCCCCTAAAATGGGCGCCACTGTTTTGCGTGCATGCGCGCTTCAGATGGTTTCCTAACCTCGTAACGACGTGAAAGTATTGAAAACTGTTCATTGATTGTGCTCATTTCCTGGAAGTGGCTTTTGGAAATCAAAATCAAGAGGGAGCCATAATTTTGTCTCATGTAGTACTGTTACTTTTGTGCAATGGAAAGACAATAAAGTCGTGACGTTGGCTACAAATTTTGAGAATAATGATATTGTTACGATATCCAGGTGGTGTAAGTAAACCAAAACACACAAACAAATTCCTCAACCAAAAATTATATCCGGTTACAACAAACATATGGGAGGAGTCGAAAATGGGTGGATTGATTGCGTTATACAGGACAAGATTGCGACAAAGAAAATGGTATTGGTCATTAGTTTCGTATTTACTAGAAGCAATGATCCCAAATGGCTGGGTGCTAATGAAGAAGTTGAAACCAAGCGATCCAAACTGTGCCTCATTATTACATTTTCGGAGATGTATTGCCATGAGTCTTCTACAGACTTATGGTAAGAAACCACACAGAGGAATAACTACCCTACCTGCTCAAGTAGCTTCCAGATTTGACATTGGGCATCTCATTAGGTACAATGAGTCTGACAGACGATGTTAAGAATGTAAAAAGAAAAGTAATTTAATATGCATTAAATGTGACTGTGGACTTCATCCGAAGTTTTGTTTTGAAAAATACCATACTAAATAGAATACTGACACTTATTTAAAGTACGAATAAAGTTCCACTATGTTTATTTTGCATAGAGTCCCTTTTAAGGGACGGTCTATAATAAACCACCAAAAAGGCATATTGTATTTTTAAAGTTTTTCTGTACTTGTAACCCATTCAACTATTTTGTAAGAAGAAAATGCGTAAAAACATTTTTTTTGAGTTCATGCACCAATGGATTAAACTAAAAGTTGCGTCAAACGGAATGTGATTTTGTTCCAGTAACTTCACTCCAAAAGCTCTATTAGATATTGTTTACCATTCAGCAAGGCAAAATACAGCCGGACATTTTATTGATACTTATTCTAAATTCTTTAAATATAGTCTAAATGAATGGGTGACAGATTTCGCATATCCATAACTGCGGTTGTAGTTTTAAATCATAACCTGTCGATCGGGTTTCGATCAACTTAGTTTAAATGACTTATTAGTCGGCCGGTTTTTAAAACGGTTACATGGTAGACTGAACGACTAGTCGACCGGTTTTTATTTATCCATAACCGCGGTTTTCAAATCAAATTGTGACCGGTCGATCGGTTAACCGGTTTTCGTTCCCAGCACTAGTCCAAACGTATGAAACTTGGACAATTGTTTCTGCCAAATATTAAAGTTAAATCAAACAAAACGTTAATGTGGATCGTGACGCAATAGAACACGCACCTGCCTTCAAGCACAAGTTACCAGTCGAACACGTTCGCCACTCGGCCATTAGAGCTGCTTATTGACACGGTATTATTTGGGTAGTTAAACCTGGGCCTTTCCATGCTACATTTTCCGTCTGAAATTTTAATTGGGGCCGTTCATCAAACTATAAATATAGTATATTTTAAGAATGTATTGAATCTCCCACTTAAAAAGAATTACTTTTTACAATCACCTCATTTTTAATTTTATCTTATATGTACTTTCGCGTAATAGCCTTGTCATGGCATAAGAAGCAATTGTTTATTAGTTTATTGTGCCAACGACTATGACAATGGCAGTGGTATGGCGTTGAGTGTTGCCATTGACAAGGGTGTTCGAGTGTTCCGGATTTTACTGGCCGACATTTGCCGGATCGCTAGTTAACGGTAGTACGTTTTACCCCTGTTATTGTATTATTTGGTTCTGTGGTATGTATCAATCTACGCATGGCAGCTAACTAGTCTGTCTTTATCAGGCATTGGACCTTAATCACTTAAGTAGTTTCAATTCACGTCTTTCAGATTTTATTTTTAATTTGGAAAAAACTCCAAATTTTGTGGAAGTGGAATTTTGCAGGTGGTAGTGGAATTTTCCTTTATGTAATAGTAAAGGATTTTTTCACGCCCGAGGAGGTACCACCCCATACATAAAGGGGCCGGTGAAGTCCCAACGGACGTTTCCGGTTCTGGTGTATGAGTCGGTTTCCCTTATAAGCAAAAATGATGATGGCTCCTCCTTGTATAAAATATTCCGGAGGCAAAATACCCCTCCATTCGGATCTCCGGGAGAGGGGTGTACAGGGGGCGCCAACATCAAGATTTAACATATCCTTTTCGAATATATGTGGCCTAAATTCTAACCTAAACTCCGTCCACCATTTCCTCCAGGCTAACAGGCCCCAACTCCTCTTCCTCACCGAAACCCAAATCAGTGCCAACACAGCCACTAATCACCTTAATTTCCCGGGGTATGAGCTCCTTACTGTCTTTAGATTGCATGGAGGCGTGTGCGCATACGTCCGTAGCAATCTACCCTGCACCAGACTTCCCAATTTAGAAGCTGGAAGAAAAGACATACTATGGATAAAACTCTCTCTCAGGGCTGCAACTAAATTCATCTGTTGCATTTACCGGTCACCTTCTGACAACAACTTTGTCCAGCTCTTTGACTACCTTTCTGAAAAAACCGACTATCTGATTTCTGAATATCCTTCCTCCGAGGTCACTATTCTTGGCGACTTCAATGTCCATAATAAGGAATGGCTAGGATCTTCAAAAACCGATCCACAGGGGAGAGCAGCGGAGGCCTTTGCAGTCAGCAATTCTTTGGCCAATATGGTTCAGCAACCTACTTACTTTCCTCGTATCCCAACACACAGCTCAAATCCCTTGGATCTCCTTCTTACTACAAACCCTGAATGCTATAAGATATCAGTCACCGCCCCCCTTGGTCGCTCAGACCACGGCATGGTCACTGCTTCCTGTGCAATGCAACCCGAGGTCACACAGTCATCACACCCACGTATCGTTTGGCACTACAACTCCGCAAACTGGGACGAAATGCGGGATTACTTTTCCTCATTTCCATGGGCGTCTGTCTGCTTCTCTCATCCTGACCCCTCTGATATCTCACAAAACGTCACCGAAATTATCCAAGCTGGCATGGAATTATTTATTCCACGTACACAGAAAACCTCTTCAGCCACTCAAAAGCCCTGGTTCTCTAAATCATGTGACAAGGCCAGACTTGAAACGGTCAAAGCTCACAAAACGCTTCTACACAATCCCAGTCAAGAAAATCGTCAAGCATTCAACGACGCAAGAAACCGCTATGTCCGCATTCTTTCTGAGGCAAAAAACTCGTTTAATAACCACATCAAAAACAAAGTCCTCTCAAGCTCCAACGGCGGCAAACCCTTCTGTACTCTTGCTAAGTCTATTGGGAATAATTTCTGCAAGAGCACGTTCCCACCTCTTGTCTCAGGGGATGAAATTGTTTCTACCGCCCTGGGCAAGGCTGAACTTTTTGCTTCGTTGTTCGCCGGAAATTCTACTCTCAACCCACCTCCAAATGTTCAACCACCAACAGTCCCCAATGTCGCGCATAAAATGACTGATATCATTTTCAAAACTAAAAAGGTACGAAAGATGCTCTCTTCTCTTAATACCAGGAAAGCCTCTGGCCTTGACGAGATCCCAGCAATTGTTCTCAAAAAATGCGCACCAGAAGTTGCTCCTGTCCTGACTCGTCTGTTTCAGATATCTTACAATAAAGGCATATTCCCTAGTAACTGGAAAACTGCTCGAGTACAACCCATCCCCAAAAAAGGATCCAAAGCGCTTCCTAGCAACTACAGGCCTATTTCTCTCCTTTCAGTCATCTCTAAAGTGATGGAAAAGTATATAAACACCGAACTACTAAAATTCCTTGAAAAACACAGTCTAATCCACGACAGGCAGTATGGATTCCGTCAGCGCAGGTCGACTGCCGACCTCCTTTCCTTTGTCACCCATTCTTGGAACAAGTCTATGGAACAACACGGTGAATCCCAGATTGTTGCTCTAGACATATCCAAAGCATTCGACCAGGTCTGGCACGCAGCGCTGCTTAATAAACTGCCGGCGTATGGCCTACCACCAAAACTTTGTACCTGGACAGCAAATTTCCTCTCCAACAGGAGCATATCTGTTGTTGTGGATGGCCATTCCTCTAAACTGTATCCAATTAATGCAGGAGTTTCTCAAGGTTCAGCTTTAGCCCCTACTTTGTTTCTTCTCCACATCAATGACCTCCTCTCTAGCACATCCAACCCAGTTCACAGTTACACGGACGACAGCACCCTCCACTCAAATATACAATATTCTAAGCCTGTCTCTTTAGCCCAATTAGATGAGGATCGCAGACTCATGGAGGGTTCTGTCTCCGTGGACCTCCAAAAAATATTAGACTGGGGAAGTAGAAATCTTGTACAATTCAACCCCACCAAAACTAAGTCTTGCTTTCTTTCTCACAAGAGATACAGCAGCCCTAGACCCATCACAATGAACAACCAAGTTATTCAAAGTAATGAGTCCTTCTCTCTTGTTGGCATTTCTGTGGATCGAAATCTTAATTGGCACCAACATGTTACATCAATTGCAGAAGCGGCTGCTAAGAAATTGGGTTTCCTCTTCCGGGCTCGCAAATACTTTTCACCAACTAATCTCTATACCTTATACACTTCACAAATAAGGCCAAACCTCGAATACTGCTCCCACATCTGGGGTGCAGCTGCCGCTTCTACACTCGCTATCCTGGACTCCATTCAAAAGAGAGCTATACGTCTCATCGGTGACCCTACCCTCACCCAAAGGCTTCCATCCCTTGCCCACCGACGTGCCGTTGGTGACCTCTCTCTCTCTTTTATAGATATCTGCACGGGCACTGCTCAGAGGAGCTTTCCTCCATAATTCCCCCACCTGCTGCCCCCAGCAGATCTACCAGGGGAACAGAGCGAATGCACCCCTTTAATGTCCAGGTCACCAGACATAGAACATCTTGTTATGCCCGCTCTTTTGTCCCGAGGACTTCCAAGTTGTGGAATTCCTTGCCGGCACATGTTTTTCCTTCTCCTCCGAACCTCCAAACCTTCAAGTCCAGAATTAACAAGCTGCCTCTTTCCTCCTTGTCAACACCCACGGTACGATAGTATTTAGGCTGTAAGCCCTCGTGGTGTGTTGTTGACATTAAAAAAAAAAAAAACCAAATGACTTCAAATTTAAAACACTGGTTTATTTACACCATTTCTAGCTACATGTAAAGTCTAATTTAAATTACTCTAATACTTTCAAACATATTTTTGTATATTTTTGGGGGAAAGAAATGTCCGTTATAGCTGACTTACGAACTCGTCCCCAGTCTCAACAAAATGAAGATATATGCCAAGTTTCGTTCAAATCAGTTGAGTATTTTTTTGAGTTATCGCTCGGATACAAATATATATATATATATATATATATATATATATATATATATATATATATATATATATATATATATATATATATATATATATATAAACATATACAAATTTTAACGGACCTTGGTTTTGTGTTCTAGGGACCCAAATTCGCGCTCATCTGAAGAAAATTTCTCGTAAGCTTTTTATAGTGACCTCTCTATTAGTGAATTTTTCTTAATGAAAATTCGCTAAATACATATCATATACAAAATCAAAGAAGGCAGACTTGAGAGATTGAAACAAATTTACCAAACTGTAAAAAGCTTAAGAAGCTTATTATTCCTGAGCAGCTGTTTATGATATTATGGTTGTAAAAACAATTACTGCACATTTGTCACCAACTAATCAAGCACCATGTAAACAGTGAAAAAGATACCATAGAAAAGTATAGCTAACCATAAATAGACAGAGATACATCACCATTCCAATTAATAAACACCCAAAAGTTTGCTTTGTAGGAGGCATTGGTTTAGCCAGACTGCGATGACTATGAGGGTGGCTTGATTCCTTATTTAGGACATATTTTGCACACTGTTGACAGTCCGCAGAGGGAATCTTTTCCATATGCAGAATATGTGTCATGTCGGGTAAACAGCGAATGGGCGCGGGGAAGTCCCCCATGGTGAGTGTATTATAGCTATGTTCAACTATGTACACTTCAGTAATTGGCTTTTTTTGGTCCACGGTGGTGCTCTACTGTTTCGTTATTAAATATCATATCCTGATAATATTACACCCTTCTTCACGCAGGGCACCCCACCGAGCACCGCGACAGGTTCTTCAATTCTTCTGAGTAAGCGTTAATAATTAGGTTATTGTCCTGTTAGAGAGGCGTGTTATTTTTAGTTATCAAACCTAAAAACACAACTACAATATTATGATAAGTATTATCACAAGAGAAAGTAAACTAAACTATGTAAATTAGTAAGTTGCGCATACACTGGAGTGTAACAATACTAGTAACTGCTGCTGTGTAGAAACAACACGGCACTATCATTTTCATGCCAATACACTGGGAGTTTGTAACTCCGGGAGATAAACGGTAGTCTGTGATATAAATTCAGTACTGTTTCATTTTGTAAAGGAGGATAAAGGTCCTCGTCCGAGGCAACACTTCTGATTATAATAGAGCGTTTACAATATAAAACAATCCCGACGTAAATCCTGTTTTCAATAAAAGGTTTTAATAAATGGAAAAACCTGGTAGGTACACTAAGTGAGGATTGGAATCTGTGATGATCACTGATAAGTTTAATTTGTAGAACTCAATTCACCACAATACATTTTTCAGATCGGACAACAAAGTTAGCGTCACATGAGGGATAAATAAATTAACAATACATTTTTCAGACCTGACAACAAAGTTATGTATATTTACATATGCGTCTAACTGCGCAAGTCCCCGACACTTTTGATTAGCTTGAGTTCACAATCCTTACAATGTATTTTATAGATTCCCGGCATTGCTCTGGCTTCATCTGTATCTTTTGGGCTACCTAGCAAAATTTTCAATGTATTTGTTTGTAGAATACGTTAGCTGTAAATTGGATTTCATCAGAATGCTATTAAAACCTCTTGTGGTTAGCGGTTCAAATGGTAAGCAGACAACGGTATTGTTTGATATCTCTTTTCTGAAAGTCCTAGGTTACGCTAGCACTTTCTTTGTTTTAGTGAATTTTCTTTTAAAAATTCACTAATGAGGAGATCACGACTTTGGAATTATGAAAAATTTTCTACAAATGAGAGCTATTTAGGACCCCCTGGAACCCAAATCCGAGGTCGGTTTCAGACTTTATATATGTATATATATATATATATATATATATATATATATATATATATATATATATATATATATATATATATATTAATATATATTTGTGTCACACCGATTACTCAAAAAATAATGCGCCGATGACGATCAAATTTCGTGAATACTTTCCTTTTGCAAGTGGCTTGGATAAGTTCGTTAGCCAGGAAAATCTGCTCAGTTCAAATAGATTAAACAATGCTTTGTTTTAATTAGATAGTCGGATTCCCCCGGTCCGTGCCAGTTCTGAGGTGACCTCTAATGTATCGAATTTCGACCAAGTAATTATAATGCATGTTTGTAAGAAAACAAATTCGGGTGGCAGCAAGTGCGTTATGGTAGCGAATTCTTATTAAAATCTGCTCAGTTCAAATCGATTAAACAATGCTTTGCTTTAATTAGATAGTCGAATTCCCCCGGTCCCTGCCAGTTCTGAGCAGACCTTTAATGTCGAATTTGGAACACGAAATTTGCCTGTTTGTAAGAAAATAAGTTCGGGACCCAGCAAGTGTGTTATGGTAGCGAATTTTTATGAAATGCTTCAAATTCAATTTGTTATTAACCTATAAGGTTCGTTGGCCAAGAAACTAGTTTTTTCGGGAACCTTTTAGGTTTATTTTCGAAAATTTTTTGTACATTTTCAAACAAAGTTATTTTGATGTTTGATGATATATGGTACATTGTTTCTACTATATAGGTTATGCTGGTAACAAAATTTGATGCCTGCTTTCTTTAAAGAAAAAAAAAACACATATTTGCTATTTAAAACATTTAAATGAAAATTCACTACCATAACGCTCCGTCCAGACTTTTTATATTTATTGACTAATTTGTCCACTAAGCAGGCAGAGAGACCCTAGCACATAAATAATCTAGTCGCCTAAAATACAATGAAATGGAATAGAGTGAACGTATTTAAACCTTTTTTAAATTGCACCCCAAACCATTTGTCAAAAATAAGTTTTATACATTGGCTTCACTTTATCTAATTTTTTTCTAAGAAAAAAAATAAAACAGAACTGTTTCATTAAACAGCGCAACTGAAGGATATTACGACTTCTCTTAAAGGGCTCTTTGTATTGATATTTTGACATTTAAAAAAATTATGTTTTGTTTTGGCTCGAAAACGCAAGACAAGACATGTTGCAGAGGAAGCTGAAAATTCGTTTCTTAAGAAAAACATTTCGAAAAAACAGAAAGTATATAATTTGTTATCAATGTGTTTTATAAAATAAAAAGTTTCATAATACTGGTATGTACAAATTCGGGTCATCATGATAGTTTACAGGCGATGTCGTCTTGTCATCGTTACTATGACTCCCTTGCCTCCAGCAGATCCAGCAGGAGATCGTCTGTGAGGTCTCAGTGTGTTCAACCCTAGGCCAGATCTCTCTGAGGCCTAGGGTCGAACACACTGAGACTTCACAGACGATCTCCGGCCAGATTTGGGGAGTAGGCAGATTGAGGCCCCGTAATCGTGCTACAACAACCCAACCCACCTTTGTCCACCGCTCTAAGGAGTAGGCAGATTGAGGCCTTAGAGTGTCCTTACATATATCCTTTACCCACGTTTGTCCACCACTCTAAGACTAGGCAGATTGAGTCCTTAGAGTGTCCTTACATATTTCCTTTACCCACATTTGTCCACCACTCTAAGGAGTAGGCAGATTGATGCCTTAGAGTGTCCTTACACATTTCCTTTACCCACCTTTGTCCACCACTCTAAGGAGTAGGCAGATTGAGGCCTTAGAGTGTCCTTACATATTTCCTTTGCCCACCTTTGTCCACCACTCTAAGGAGTAGGCAGATTGAGGCCTTAAGAGTGTCCTTACATATTTCCTTTACCTCTTGAAAATGGCTCGAAAACAGCCGAAACGTCGAGTTTTCATAAATTCTGGACGCGGTTCAACCCGAGAATCACACACACACAATATATATATATATATATATATATATATATATATATATATATATATATATATATATATATATATATATATATATATCTATATCTGTATATATATATATATATATATATATATATATATATATATATATATATATATATATATATATATATATATATATATCTAAACTGAAACTGACCCCGGATATGGGTTCTAGGGGTCCTAGTTCGCCTTCATTTGAATTTTTTTTGCAAAGGCTGACCATCGACACCTCTATTAGTGAATTTTTTAAAATAAAAATATACTAAAAAGATAGCCGAGATAACACACTTCTTTAGACAAGATGCTTTGCAGAGATAAAAAGACATTATGATAAAAAATGCTTATACAGACCAGTACATTTCAAGGCTGCTGTTCAACGCTTCCAGACCAATTGAACGTGAACATACACAAGACTGGCCTTCCCCTGCGGACACAAGTCAGAACCAGTTTGAGGAGAGAGTCAACCCTTTATATGCCATCCTACCATAGCATAAATTATGCTGTGATCCTACCGTACCTACACAGTAAATGACACAATGCTTGGTGAGCGTTTTTAGGAAGTTACAAATCAGGCGGCTAAATACAAGGTACTCACCAACAAGCCCATCTTTAAGAACAGAAAAGACCCGGTGCCCATATCCAAGTGTATAGACGTGATTTACTGCATTGAATGGGATAACTACCTCCTTAAATACGTGGGTCCAACTTCACAAACTGTAGCAAGGAGAATTTCTCTCCACAAAAGTGACTGCAAGTGCCAGAGTGACAGGTGCGCGTTATCCCAACACGTCAAAAATACCGGCCACAAGATGGACTTTGTAACAGCAAAATATTACAGAGAACGATTCGACAAAAGAACTTTCCTGTTACATTCAATAACTTAAGCCATTAAATTCGAGATTTTACACTCATAAGCCTAGTAATATATATATATATATATATATATATATATATATATATATATATATATATATATATATATATATATATATATATATATATATATAGTTTTCTGCTGTATTTAGATAAGAAAACATAACCTAGTGATGTGGGGTACTTTGTGATTCTTGACTGGGTTTATGTGATGCTGTAACTCCATGGTGTAAATAGGTTTCCCACGTTCTACACTCCCGCTTTCACTCTTATTCCAATTGAGACACCCAAGGCCCGTTGTCCTTGCATATCAGGCCGTTCTGCGTCATTATATGATGATAACTGGTAGCACTTGGCTGCCATTTAACGCATCTACCCACCTGCAGGTGCGTGGATATAACAAAAAAATAATCTGCCCCTTCAATTAATCGTTGCTTTCGCTACTCCATATGATTAAACATACGCCTCGGTGGTCAAAATACCTCAGGTTGGCCCCAGCATTCTCGTGTCCGCGTCATACTGGCAGCACATATCTCTGACCCTTGCCCATCAGGCTGTCTAGCTGTCCCTTATGTCAGCGTGAAATAGTGTTCCTTACACTGTTTTTAAGTGCATCTGTCTACTGGCAATTAGTCAGATATAATAAGAAATTTGCCAAAAATATCATTTCTCTCAATTAAAACAGAATCCGAGATTTTGTAATTTTAATTCTTGTCCACTAAAAATGTTTCCATTTTCAAGACCGACAACTCAAATTAATTGTCAATAAACACTTTCAAATATAGACACAGAAAGCGTAAGTACTCTTGGAAAGGGTCCTTCAAGTTTTTTGCCGATCGCAGCAATATTATATATTTTCAAGCAGTAATAACTGAAATCAAATTTTGCAAAAGATCGCCACTTGCCTCTTAAAACCTAAGACATACAACATGCATGCGCGTGCAGTGGGTTTTCAAATAGGGGAAGCAATGGTTTTCAGTGGCCGGATTTCTCAAATCGAAAATTAGAAATTTGATTTCTGCATTGAACAGAAACGCTTCAGCTTAAAACAGATTCCCAGGAACACTGGCTGTTGCTATGTAATTTTGTGCAAATTTTGTAAGCCTTAAGACCTCAAGTATTCCACGAATATTTCTCTTTTTGTGCATTTGGAAATTCTTTCAAAACCTGTTAACCACCGATATGTTTTGTAAACCCTGCTACTGACGATTAAAACTTTTAATTTTCTTTTGTGAGTTTTAATGTAGACGTTTTTTTTTCTTCCTTCAGGGCTCGCCCGCGACTTTATCGCCCCGATAGCACTACAACCTTGGGCTTATTGTGCATAATGTAGACGTTGGCCGACCGTCATTTATTATTTTGGGTGTTCCTCGAAAGGATAAAACGAAAAATGTATGATTTTTAAAGTAAATATAACAGAAACACATTCACCAACTTGTAAACGGACGAGGGAGTGGGACCTCAATTGCACGTTAATTCGGCGATCACGCGCCGACGGACCGACCAACAGAAATTTCCACCCAAAACAGTTTTTTTTCCGAATACTTAAAACATTTGTGGTGTGTGCGAAGATATATTGTCACGATCAAGTATTAAGTAAAAATAATTTAAATGCCTGAAAGACTTTAGGTAAATATTTTTTCATGTCGCAATTGACCTTTTTTACACGACATTTGTTCGGATGAGGAGTGTAATCTGTGATCAAAACTTATTTCACTAGAAGATACCTAAAAATCTAAACTTCTGATTAATGGAAATTTTTATTCCAAAGATTTATGAATTTTCTTTGTCTAGATATTATCAGACTTGGCCTCGTATTAATCAGTCACACAGCCCCCCACCCGAAGGTGTTATTATGCTAATAATAATGACCCCAGGCCTGCTGGACGACACGGGCAGATTATTCACGGCTTGTTTCATTCAGTAAAAGCAACGTTACGTATATATGTTTTTGTCGGTTCTCTTTTTGGCATGATACACCTTATGACGTGTTTATTCTGACGTAGTTTTTTTAATGAACGCCTTGTTAACCGACTGGTAAATACCGATTACTGGTTCGTTTTGTTTCATAAAGAATGGTTGTTTTCCCTTAAAATACAATCTAGTTATTCTATACAAGAATACTTATTCGTAGCTGTCGGTTAGATATAAAACAATGTGATAAAATGAGGAAACATAATTTACATTTACATTTCAATACCTGTTTTTTTTTACAAGCCAGCACTTTTGAAAATCTATCGATTAAAAAGTTCACGAAAATAACACTGTCAGCATTATCTTCTAAAACAGATTTTATTTTAGTTTAATATCTTACACACATTTCCACCTGATGAGTAAAAGATTTTTAGAACTAGACCTTCAGCTATCACTTTTGTGAATGTTAATTATCTCGGAAATGCTACATTTTCAGTAAAAGATTATCTTCATAAACTCACCTTAGAAATTGACGTGGAATCTAAAAATAACATTATTTATTAAGTAATAGGGAAAAATTGAATAAAGGTTGACACGTTGAGACCCACATGCCCACCGGTGGACATTTCGATTTTAGATCTGGAGACAAGTGACCACCGGTCAGCACTTTCGTTATTCAGTTGACGGGACGACGTGACCACACTGGCTTTTATATTTCAAGACCGTGTGCTCACCCGTGGATACGTTTTATATTGATTTGGCATAGGCAAAATTAATGTATGGTACCAGGAGGTAAACTTATTTTACTTGGATTTTATATTTTTGACTGTCTAGGTGTAAATTACTGGGTATTATTTGGGTGAACAATTGGGAATAAATATTAATTCTAGAATGTATATTTTGTGTTTTAATTTTAAACTCTTATTAGTAATATATAAGGAGAAGAAAAACTGCGGTAAATATCAGGAATATTTCACTGAACATTATAAAAACTTAAAATACATTTTTAAAAAATAAAACAAACTTCTAAAAATAATGTAAAACATTTTTACTTAAAAAAAAGTTTTTTAAAATAATTTAACGATGCTTTTGAAAACAAACTAAACACACATTGTTCACAAATAGTGTTCACTTTTTTTTGCATTTTTTCGGGCATATGCAAAATTGTGTCGCGTGGACATATTTTTATAGCATACACTGCAACTTTTTCTTGTCACCCTTTTCTGACCCTCCACTTCTTTTAAGGTATGGGTCTGTTTTAAGATCTCCCTTGAAGTTGATTGACGAGCTAGGGGCTTTTCCGAAAATCCTACCAGACTTGAAACAATAGATTCCTTGAACCGTGTTATATTAATTTTTTTGTTAGTCACCTTCTGATATAAGTGCATGGCATTTACGATTGTGGTAGCTGTTATCAGATGAAATACCAATCTTTTATACCACTTTATGGTACGGCGACAGTAAGGAGAGTATGCTGCCATCTGGTCTGATAAATCGATGAATCCCTTTCCTTTATTGTAATCCAACACCATTGCTGGTTTGGTTCATTTTTTTTTCCCTTTTTTATAAAATGTGTAACATAATCGTCATGTTTTGTACTAAACATTAGTACATCCCGCTTGTCCTTCCACTTTAGTATTACAGTTTTCTTTTCATTCTGCCGGACAATACTAATTTTTTACTCATACTCATTTATTAGTGGTCAAAATTATAGATTATGTCTTACAAAGAAGCTGTGCTTGTGCTTGTATCAACATAATTTTGTAAAAATCCTCAGATAATCATACTGTCAAAACAATTTTAGTTAATGTCACTTTCTGAATTTTGATCAATCTTGCTTTTTCTTCTTCCACAAACATTTCTATAGCCGTTACAAAGACTTATTTTCATTCTCGCCTCACTATTTCTCCTCATTTCAACCAAATCTTCTTAAAAACATAATTCTTCAGCACAGAAATTTTGACATTTTACATAACATGCAAGTTTTTTTTTGAATTCTTTTTAGTTTGGCTTTTGTAACCCCTGGAGGGTTGCTTTTGCGATTGATTCGTAGGGTTCCTACAAGATGAGTCCCCTTTGCTATCATGTTATTGGCTAAAGAAACACTGGTATACCAATTATCAGTAAACAACGTTCTTACAGAATCGTCCGTCCATTAACTCAGTTACAACTTTTTATGAAACAGCCACATCATTTGTTTTCTCTTTGCCCGCATAGACCTTGAATGCCCAAGTATAACTACCTATTACACAAAGTTTAAATATTTTTATTTCATACATGTCTTTTGTGAGGTATGTATTGTGGGAAATATATTTTGTTCTTCGTTGTCGCAGGTATGAAACATGGCTAAGATTATTTTAAATCTATTACGACTCATAAAAGTTGGAATTTTATTTTGGTACAACGAATCTGTGGACCAATAATCCCTCAATTGTGGCATTTCAAGAAGTGCTATCCAAAGTAATATTCCTAGGAACTTTCGCATTTCAGACCGATTAGTGTCAACCCATTTCGCAAATCGTGCCTTTTTTGCTTTATTTTGAGAATTTTCTGCTGCAATGATGTTTTCAGCAGCAAATCTGTTCGTTTCTGTAACCAGCAAATTTATTATATCTTCATCCATGAAATAATTGAAAAAGTCGATCGGATCTTTTCCAGCTAGGGCTATTGCAACATCAGCCTTCACACCAGTATCTTTTGGAAAAATATTGAATTGTAATCTGTCTCCATTAACGAGGTTCCATTTTGGGTTATTTGCAAAATTTATTAGTGGAATAGGATCTTCATCTGAAGTAGCGTATTGAACACCAACGTCCTAGTCGTCAAAATCTCAATCACAATCTGTTTCTTCTGGCGTAAGGTCCCTATCAGCTATTGAATCACCAGGAGAAAAGTACTCAACTTCTTCTCCAGAAAGATTTTCTATTTCAGCTGCAAGCTCTGCGTCCGTTAAATATTTTCGAGCCATCTTAAATTAAATCTGAAACCAAAGAAAGGAAGCTGCAAAACAAAATAAATTAAAAAATAAATAAAATGCACAATGTCTACTGGTGGACACATGGTCCCACAATGTATCATTACATTCTGGGATCATGTGACCACCCGTGGGTCACAAGAAAAAATGTAAATACAGCAAAAAAAGTTTAAATTCACGTAAATTAAACAACAAATTTCATACTCAATTAATTTTATACTTAAAATTATAAACACAAAATTGGCCCCAGAGGGTCCAAAGAGAAATGACCACCGGTGGGCACGTGGGGCTCAACGTGTTAAAAAAAGAAACCAATAAACTACACCTCAACAATACATACAGAAACAAAACACGGTTTAAAGAAGCTGGCGCAGGCATATGCAGAATTGTGTCGCGTGGACATATTTCTATAGCATACACTGCAACTTTTTCTTGTCACCCTTTTCTGACCCTCCACTTCTTTTAAGGTATGGGTCTGTTTTAAGGTCTCCCTTGAAGTTGATGGACGAGCTAGGGGCTTTTCCGAAAATCCTACGAGACTTGACACAATAGATTCCTCGAACCGTGTTATATTAATTTTTTTGTTAGTCACCTTCTGATATCAGTGCATGGCATTTAAGATTGTGGTAGCTGTTATCAGATGAAATACCAATCTTTTATACCACTTTATGGTACGGCGACAGTAAGGAGAGTATGCTGCCATCTGGTCTGATAAATCGATGAATCCCTTTCCTTTATTGTAATCCAACACCATTGCTGGTTTGGTACATTTTTTTCCCTTTTTTATAAAATGTGTAACAGAATCGTCATGTTTTGTACTAAACATTAGTACATCCCGCTTGTCCTTCCACTTTAGTATTACAGTTTTCTTTTCATTCTGCCGGACAATACTCATTTTTTACTCATACTCATTTATTAGTGGTCAAAATTATAGATTATGTCTTACAAAGAAGCTGTGCTTGTGCTTGTATCAACATAATTTTGTAAAAATCCTCAGATAATCATACTGTCAAAACAATTTTAGTTAATGTCACTTTCTGAATTTTCATCAATCTTGCTTTTTCTTCTTCCACAAACATTTCTATAGCCGTTACAAAGACTTATTTTCATTCTCGCCTCACTATTTCTCCTCATTTCAAGCAAATCTTCTTAAAAACATAATTCTTCAGCACAGAAATTTTGACATTTTACATGACATGCAAGTTTTTTTTGAATTCTTTTTAGTTTGGCTTTTGTAACCCCTGGAGGGTTGCTTTTGCGATTGATTCGTATGGTTCCTACAAGATGAGTCCCCTTTGCTATCATTTTATTGGCTAAAGAAACACTGGTATACCAATTATCAGTAAACAACGTTCTTCCAGAATCGAAAAGCCCGTCCATTAACTCAGTTACAACTTTTTATGAAACAGCCACATCATTTGTTTTCTCTTTGCCCGCATAGACCTTGAATGCCCAAGTGTAACTACCTATTACACAAAGTTTAAATATTTTTATTTCATACCTGTCTTTTGTTAGGTATGTATTGTGGGAAATATATTTTGTTCTTCGTTGTCGCAGGTATGAAACATGGCTAAGATTATTTTAAATCTATTACGACTCATAAAAGTTGGAATTTTATTTTGGTACAACGAATCTGTGGACCAATAATCCCTCAATTGTGGCATTTCAAGAAGTCCTATCCAAAGTAATATTCTTAGGAACTTTCGCATTTCAGACCCATTAGTGTCAACCCATTTCGCAAATCGTGCCTTTTTTGCTTTATTTTGAGAATTTTCTGCTGCAATGATGTTTTCAGCAGCAAATCTGTTCGTTTCTGTAACCAGCAAATTTATTATATCTTCATCCATGAAATAATTGAAAAAGTCGATCGGATCTTTTCCAGCTAGGGCTATTGCAACATCAGCCTTCACACCAGTATCTTTTGGAAAAATATTGAATTGTAATCTGTCTCCATTAACGAGGTTCCATTTTGGGTTATTTGCAAAATTTATTAGTGGAATAGGATCTTCAGGATCTTCATCTGAAGTAGCGTATTGAACACCAACGTCCGAGTCGTCAAAATCTCAATCACAATCTGTTTCTTCTGGCGTAAGGTCCCTATCAGCTATTGAATCGCCAGGAGAAAAGTACTCCACTTCTTCTCCAGAAAGATTTTCTAGTTCAGCTGCAAGCTCTGCGCCCGTTAAATATTTTCGAGCCATCTTAAATTAAATCTGACACCAAAGAAAGGAAGCTGGAAAACAAAATAAATTAAAAAATAAATAAAATGCACAACGTCTACTGGTGGACACATGGTCCCACAATGTATCATTACATTCTGGGATCATGTGACCACCCGTGGGTCACAAGAAAAAATGTAAATACAGCAAAAAAAGTTTAAATTCACGTAAATTAAACAACAAATTTCATACTCAGTTATTTTATACTTAAAATTATAAACACAAAATTGGCCCCAGAGGGTCCAAAGAGAAATGACCACCGGTGGGTACATGGTCCCCTGAGTAAGACACTAAATGTCCACCGGTGGGCACGTGGGGCTCAACATGTTAAAAAAAGAAACCAATAAACTACACCTCAACAATACATACAGAAACAAAACACGGTTTAAAGAAGCTGGCGCAAACTTTCTGGATAATCCAGAACGAAGAAAACTGTTGAAAATATTAAAGATATAAAAGTTAATACAAGAACGTAATATAGGGGAAAATGGAAAGAACGAAGAAGTACACAGTACACATACACAAATTAAAAATATGATAACACAGAAATACAGAAAATAATGAGAGTTGCAAAGAAATAATGAACAAACCGAAAATTACACGATGATATGGTCAGGTAAAGCTGAACAGCAAGTGAGACAACTATAACATAAATCAGAAACAAAAATAGTCATAAAGTATAATGATAAAAAGTCATTACCAGAAAAGGCAGACATTATACAGCGTGGTCCAAACAGTAATGGTGCACAAAGCAATAGATTCTAGGCATCAAACATTACGATTTAGCCAAACTTGTCTTAGTTCAAAATAAAAAAGTGGTGCAAGGCGTTAAGTGAGAAATTTAACTTCGATTTTTTTTTATATCTAGAAATGTATTTGGCGTATTGTCTTAAAAATTGATACAGATGGGTTTTCAGGGTGACAAAAAACAATGGATTCCCAGAGTTAGAAAATAGTATTTTCTTAACAAAAAAGATATACACTTGAGTGACGATTAAATGAACCGTAGATCATATTTTATTTATCGCATAGTAATCGTCTGACATGAACAAATTTTAATCTATTCTTGTCAAAATCGCATCTTGGTGTCATTGGTTCTTATTTTAATAAGCTTTGGCTCAAGATTACACAAAGTAAGCTGTGTTCTCACTGTTTTTATAATATAGAAATAAGATATATGGTTTGCTTTTATACGCAAGCAAATTGTAATAGGCGTGCAAACTGTATGCATTCAGACAGAAGTTGACCGGATAACTAATTATCTAAAAATCTTTAGGACAAGTTAGGTAAAACTGGTGGCCTTCCTTTGGGCTCTTTGTATATTCACGGTTTGGCTTTTTAAGTAGTCCAATACATTTTGAGAGATCCTTTGATAGGATTTTCTGAAGACTTTGTGCGGGGGCCAGTTCATTTATCTCTTCGCAAAACTGTCTCCAGGTTCTCATTTTCGACCGTCTAAGTTCTTTGTTATATGAGGTTATGGCTTGTCGAAATTCAGCCCAGTCTCCAGTCCTTTTTGTCCCATAAACAGCCATCTACCTCCAATATAAGCCGGCCCAGTTCCCTGTTCCACCAAGGCACGTCTCTTTGGACTGCCTTTTGCCTAACAGGACAGAGCTGCTCTCGTAGGCCAACTTTATAATTTGATTCAGGTGATTTGAGGCTTCTTCAAGCTGCTCAGCAGTGTCCGTGTCACAGTCCAGCCCTTGTACTCCCAACTGAAAATGCATTATATACGTATCACAGTCGGTGAGTCTGGGCAACCTACGCTCCCCCACGCATCTAATTGCTGCCACTATGTTGAACCTTATGGTTTGATGGTCAGACAGAGGGTTCATCTGATACAATCCAGGTTTGTTATTGTTATGTGTTATAAACGGGTCAACAAGGGTTACATTTAATGCCTCTTGTCTGATCACCTGTATATATGGCGGCTTGCTTTCTAATACCTCTTAACCGTTTCGTAATATTTATTCACTTTATGCAAGTATTTTCTGGCAGATTTAAGTCAAAGAGCCGATACCGCTATGATACACATTTTATAATAAAATGTAACGTGTCTATTTATTCTAACCTCTGCACTATTTTTATGAAATGTGTCTTTCAAATTAAACACAGGCCATCTGTATCGATACATTTTACTAAAGTCATTTCTAAGTAAATGGACACCTGCGGCTTGCAGCTACTAATACAGTTTTTTTTAATGCTAATGATTTTTAGAATCACAGTTTAAAGGTTATGTCGTCTTGTTCAATACAAGGTAGTTAATTTAAGCAAGAAATTTTCATTATATTTGAGATGTCAGTCAAAATATATTCATAGTTACAATCTAAAGCCTTGTCATAAGGTATTTTATTTTTATACCTTCTCTCTCTCTCCCTCTCTCTCTCTCTCATACACACACTCTTAAGTTATATATCATTGAGGGGGATGGTGGTGGTGGTAGGGGGTTAGATTACGCTCTCCGGGAGCCAGAATGATGAATCCAAATTTGGAAATAAACAGTGCTGCAAATTATATAACATCCACATAGCTGTGATAATCTACTCTCATCGGAAAGACATTCTCATGAAATTAATTTAGGGTCCATGACCTGACAGCAAACAAAATATTCGTATTCCTGTACCTCATAAACTTCCGAAACGTTATATTACTCAAGTTTTAACGGAACAATGTCAATTTTTACCGAATCAATCATTTATATTGACGATGTGGAAGTAAAAGTAGATACTTCGCCAGGTTAGATATACTTTACATCTACAATCTCAGTCATCTGGTGGTCGGTGGCTGAGGCATAGCTCTAACATTTACGTGTACTGCAGAGCCAGTAGATAGTACCGGATCTGCCGTACTGCATCCTCTAGCGCCATCTGTTGGCCGGTGGCTGGGGCATGGTTATAGCCTTCAACCGTATTCTATTCCCTAACGCTATCTAACCTCCTGACATCACGCGCGTGCGCAAGAGGCTATTAGAATTCCGCGTAGAATATAAAACAACAGGAAGGAACATTACCATATCTGTGCTATAGGAGGTGCGACGTGTCAGTCATATTGACCTTCTTATTTGATGATTCAGTTTTGGAGGTTTGTGACAGTCAGCGAATATCTTACATTTGCGTGTGTTGGGAAATTAGTGTACTATTATTGCGATTTGTCTTGTATAATAGGTAAATTTTTTTCTACGACGGATACGTCATTGCAATTGTCATATTATGATAGTTGCAACCTCCTTTTAGGTTCAAACTTTGTTTTATAATGCTTATTCCTGTTGTTTTATATTCTAAGGAATTCCTTATCTATACCTACTACTGTCAACATATTCAGAAATGAAGGAATACTATTTAAATTTAGACAATCTCTTCTTAGGCCTATATTATAGTGTACGGAGGTTAATGTGGCCATTATGAACATTTGTCGCTAAGACAATATTTAAGTAATTAGTCATAAAATTTCATATTAATAACAGTAGTTGGTATGCATTAGTCATAATATTTTTATATTATTCTTTACGTTTATTACGTTAAAACGATTTACTTAATTCATCTGTTTTTTTTTAGAGTAAAAAATAAAAAAATGTAAACGAGTCTGTAAATACCTGTCATTTAGAGTTGATGTGTTATTACGCATCAAGTTTGAAAGCCTGCCCATATTTAATCTCTGTAATTTCTCAGCGCGTGTTAAACACTTACTGCAGTCATTTTTAAAAGAGCAAATATGTCGAAAACGGTTGATTTTGGTGTCATTCAACAGGAGTGTCTTTTTGTGAAGGAAATATGAGAGAAAACCATTTCGAACAAAGCTTTCCCAGCGACGCTAACAAAAGAATGTGCATATTTTTAAGGCGTGAAGGATACCGCAAGCAGCACCCCTTATCCCATGGAGCCAATCCGCGAATGAAGTAGTTTCTATCGCCATGAAAAACTTATCTTAACTTTGGATAATTGGAGAAAGGGTCATGAAAAGAATGTACATACCTTTATTGTCAGTTGACATGTCAGAGTTGTCAAAACTTTTAGTTACCAGACTTCAAAAAATATGTAACGCTAGATGTATTCTCACCATAATTAGAAACGTAGGCCAGTTTCGCTCTAATTAGAGCTCATGAGTGCGCTATACTAATTACAGCGAGAACACATATATAAAGTAATACGGCTACGGTAGTCAGCCTCGTAGAACATTGTGAGATGTACGACATGGTCGCCATTTCAGTGAAGAACCAGGTGATATCTTGTCACGACAGCTCCAATTAACACAAAATTTTATAAATAGAGACTGTGCACAACCAACCAACGATTTTGCAAACTCTCAGCCTATTTCGCTATTTATAAAATTTTGTGTTAATTCGAGCTGTTGTGTTCAAAAAATATTTTATTAAGGAAACGAACATTAGGAAACAGTGAAAATTTATATAAACAGTGGTTGCAACGATGAATATTTTTAAAATATTGAAATACAACCAAATTATGGGCGCAAATATAGAAGTGGCAGTTAACAGATTTATTTGGCAGTTAAGTTTGCAGTTTATCTTCATTGTTTTTGTTTTCACCCTATTCGTTTATAGTTTGATTCTTCTTAACATAACATACGGTCAACAATTTAAACAAGTAGAAAGCTTCAAACATTTTCAAAGTCTTATTATGTATGATAGTATATAAGGCAAATAAATGAGGAGAATCGCAACAGCGAAGCAAGCATTCGATAGATAATATATTCTTCTCGCTAGAAAATATTTTAGCTTACATCAAAGGAAGAAATTCAACAAGTTATATATATGGAGTCTCGTAATGTATAGGCTGGAAAGCTTATGACAAACATAACATGAAGAGAATATAAGCTTTTAGAATGTAAACATTGGAAAAAGTGGGTGCAAAGATAAACCGATAGAACGACGAATAAAAAAAAGGCATAATAACTTTCTGACATTAATTTTCTTTTCGAAGGAGACATACTTGAAAAGAAGGAACCATGCAAGTCAAGAGAAAATATTCTCGAAAACCTTGCTTACTTGATGAAGCACGGAGGCTACAATGAAAACAAAAAAAAATACTGAAGGCAGTGAGTCGTAGTTTTGACAAGGCTTTGACATGCTGTTCTATTTACAAGTGTCGACAACACCAAGAACCGAATGTTCCAAAAAACTGAAAATATTTTGTGAAGGGTATTTAGAACTTTCGAAAACTAAAGGTGCAAATTTTTAGATCACCAGACTTTTTACTTTTCTGCCAACGTTTAATGTGCGGTCACCGTAGATAACCTGGTATGATAAAAAAAAGTGAGAAGAAATAACTGAAAATGGATATGCCGAAGACAACGTAAACTAAATAGAGTATAAAAAGTGTACTATGTATTTAGAATGGCATGGCTCCTCAATGTTAACTTGTTCGAAATTGAGTGCGAAATAACTGAAAATGGATATGCGGAAGACAACGTAAACTAAATAGAATATAAAAAGTGTACTACGTATTTAGAATGGCATGGCTCCTCAATGTTAGCTTGTTCGAAATCGAGTGCTTAATAAAGTAAAATGCTACATTTGATTAATATTATTTAAAAGATAATACAATCTCAACACCATTAAAGAAATTGTAGTGGTTCGAGTATCAGTCAATAACCTTATAAATTAAACAATCTATAATTTTCAATAATTTATTTACACTCTATTACTTCCAGACAACCAAACAAGATGGCCATAAAGGATCGCTTTCGGTATCTTCAAGTTTATATCCTTTAAAATCTTGTTATTAGCATTCCCTATTTACAGTGTTGGTTAGTAATGAAATCCGTCAGCTCTGTAATGTTACACTGTTTGGGAGTTAGCCACATTTCACAGAGTCGAATGTGCGGGTGAAATAGGCCACTGGAGACCAATATCAGACTTGAAACAAAAGTAACCAAGCCTACAATTTGTGCTCGGACTTTTGGAATAAAAGTGTCAGGAAAAACAGGCTCATCGTGGTTTTAATTATTTCACCGCAGGGTTTATGCGTACAAGTGACATGTTTATTTCTTTTATAATCCTTTGTGACAAACTAACCATATTTTATTGTAGTTTACTAAATTTTAGAAAACATTAATTTGGAATTCTTTTTTATGTCTATTTTACACAAAGACGAAGAGAACCGAGCAGGATAACACAATACTAGTCCTCATTTCTTTTTATATAATTAATTTTAAAAAAAACACAAAAAAACTTATATATAGAACAGTCCTGAGGTGACTATCTTAAAACAACTACTAGAGGTATGGTTTAATATATGTTTGTTAAGTACATTCTTCGATTAGGCAACGTTGGATATAACTAGCTGTATAAGGTGCGTTCTGTAAGGTAATCCTTATAAAACAATTTCGATATGATTGGGTGTTCACACTTGAACACTTAAAGTCATTTAAATATACCAACAACGCTACCCGTAACATGGTTTTCTTAAAAACCAGAGATTATAATATGCCACCAAATTCTGCCAAACTATTATAATACTAAAATTACGTCGAAATATAGAGGTGTTTCCTAATTTCGTGCAAAAAATCAGGGCTATGAAGTCGAAAGTGAAAAAAGAAACAGAATCTCATGATTTTATCACCTTGTATCTCGCTAACGAAACATTTTGATACCCAAGTTCATATGCAGTTATTTTCTTTTCTTCGTGCCTACAACCAGCGACTGAAATTCAAAGATAAATCAAGGAGCTTTATCCCAGTGGCGTACACTACGGAAAAGTAAACACATATTTTGTAGTTTTTCTCGAAAACCGTGGATCCTATCTAAATGAAACAACAAGAGTGTCTGTTTAGTGTATTTTTTAATGTTCTTCCTGACAATTCAGACTTGTGTTGTATTCTTGATATTTTTTTAGAAAGTGAATGGTCATCGGGACCACTCCATATCTACGTCCCTGTTGATCAGAGGAATTCATTTATAACACCAGTTAATCGTAAGAAGGAAGCTCGATGTGTGTGCTAAATTTCCTTGAAATTAATGGAGGGTTAGGAAATTATGAAAAAAAAGTGTTTACCACCTTGCACTTTAACACCCGTATCTCGGAAACGACGCTTTATTAGAAAATCTTCATATAAACTTTTCTCCTTGAAATTAGTCGAAGGACATGCCACTGAACTTTCTGGTCATGGTGAGGAAACAGCCTGTATGTTCCTACATAATACACTCGTTAATTTAGTCTAGTTATTCATCGCTTATCAAAGATTGCACTTGCTAACTAACAAAGAGGTTGTAAGGGATAGAGGTAACAAAGGTGCAGTTTTGCAATACAAGA
Organism: Tillus elongatus; assembly: GCA_964006375.1. Taxonomy (NCBI): domain Eukaryota; kingdom Metazoa; phylum Arthropoda; class Insecta; order Coleoptera; family Cleridae; genus Tillus; species Tillus elongatus. The sequence continues at coordinate 101,490,165 of OZ023264.1, read as the reverse complement.
AGCCTGTACACTTTTCCTAACTGGGCGGAGTTCGGTGACTTGAGTGGGAGAAACGTCAGGGACGTATTTAGGAATTTTTAGTTTGGTTAGAAATAAAACTGAAATTATTCAATCATTGAAATGTAATGCTTATTCATGAATTTCTTAAGCTTTTGTATAAATAGGTAACCTAAAAAGGTTCGGAACGCAGCAAGTGCGTTATGATAGTGAATTTTCATAACAATATTAAATAATATATTTATATAAGCTGTAAGATTTAGCCTTATATTAAAGGTTATGAAAATTAATTTATTTAATTAGGAACAGTAAAACAAGGTAAAGAAGGACAAGCAAAAACATGATCTATGACATATATTTATAGAGTAATTTGGATACAAAACTCAAACAAAGCAATTGATAAACAGGAAATATACTCTAGAAAAATACACTAGAAAGCTGGAAAAAAAAATCCTTTGGTTGATGCATTGAGGGTGATTGTATGCATGCAGGAGAAGAACCCCAGGAGGAAGAGGGTTTCTGCTCCTCACCCAAAAATTCGGGGGGTTCTCCTTCCCCTTGTGCATGCATACAACTACCTTCAAAGCATAAAGCACAAGAAAAATTTCTTGTGAGCAACCCCCAAGAAGGTTGCTGGACCTGGGCGAATATGGGGTAGACAGGGTTTAAAGGAGGTATTGCTGTAAAATGTGAAAAACGCATGTTTTCAAAGTCCCTTAATTTTCTTGGGGGTTGTTTGCCAGAAAATTTGCCTTGTGGCCGAGGAAGGTTTTAAGCATGTTGCTGGAAAAAAATATCTAAAACCCTCATGCAGTCAACTGCATATTTACCGAAATTACATTCTACTTCGTCGCCTATAATGTCTTTTTCAGATAATGTAGAATACAGAGCTAAATTAAATAGGTTCACTTGCATTTTCATTTATTTTTTTATTACATTTATAAGCACAATATGCGTATAATTAAGGGAACCCTTAATTAACATTGCAGCAACACAAACTTGAAAAGTGGAGAAATTATTTACAGTATGTTAACAGTTATAAACTTGATTTCATCATGTTACAGTAGTATTCTGATAATAAAAAATTACATCTAACTGTATGCACACAACAGCTGGTGTGTTACGAGATGTGATGAAACGCCAAACTGACTGTACCACAGCATTAGCATAATATTATTATGCTGCCACATTATCATATCTCTCTAGTTATGGTATCATGTCAAAAACCTACACTAGAGGCTAAATTTCCAATTTCTTCTTTGTTTATGGTGTCTGTTTCTACTGTCCTAAATTTCCAATTTGATATTGTCAATAAATAACACTACCACACAATGACAAATGACAGCTGAGCTTCAGCACAGACGCAGTCTAACAAAGTTGTCGGATAGAGTAAATTATGATCGGAGGGATACCTAAGTTAAAAATCATGAGAAATGGGTAATTCGAAATTTGCAGGTATTAAATACAGTATTTTTTAACTGACTGATAAAATTAAATTTTATAAAATGTTTTCTTTATTATCAGAAGTTGTAAAAATTTCATATGTTTATACATGAAAGGTTTAACTACATGAAATTCCTGAAGATCGGGCAACCCCGGTCAGCAACATCTTGACATCTGGCAATGGTTGTGACTTCCATTATTTAGATTTTATCTACAATTTATTTAAATAGCATAACAGTACAGGTAGCTGTATTGCTCTGCCTTTGTCCAACATTGTAGATATTGCATTACAGAATTTGAAGTGATGTCGAGGATTATTTTATTATTAATTTCGAATAACTTCATTTTTCTTTGATCAAAAGACTTGAAAATTGGTACACAACCACATCTCTGTATGTTCTTTTAAGTTGTAAATTTTCGTTCCAATCACTTAAACAATTTGAAAGCTATTGTGTTTACAAAAATATATTTAATTTTTTGTTAGGAAAAACTATGTGTTAAGATCTGATGAACGAACTCATCCAAGCCATTAGCAAAATAAGCGTAATTCCAAAATTTTCTCCAAATTAGTCAAATATTTTTTGGGTTATTGGTTGGATAAATTGTTGGATGAATATATTGGATAAAGTTTTATATTCAAAAGGTTAGATAAATAATAATAGTTTTTATTTCAACAACAGAAGAAAATACAACATAAAGTACATTGTACTGTTTACAAATTAATGTTAACATTCCTTGTCTTTTTTAAAGAAATAGAGATTAATTTCATTGATTGCTGTTGCCCCTACTTCGTGAAACTGGTCCATACTTCATACAGACTTGGAGACTATTTCTCTGGTTTCACTGTTGGTTTTCGTTTTTGTAGGTGAAGGACGTAGCCAGCGCGTAAGATAACTGGAGCAAGTGGCCCTTCTGAATTCTAGATGTTCTTCAACGTCTCTGTTACTGGTTTTGCTGCTTGATAGTATCCTCAGACAGAAAAAATTTGAATTAATACGAAATCATGACAATTACAAATAAAGATCTGTTGCTATTTTATGATGTTATAATCAAAAAAATCTTTAAAAGTGAAAATAAAATAAAACAAATATGACGGATGACGCCTTTAAAATGTCTACGTGATGTATATCAATATTTAACATAAAGATAGAAGAAACCTATAACAGTAATAACTATAATAACAATTACAACAATAAAATAACTAAACAAACACATTAATAAAGCAGACTATACAATGAAAATATCGACACACATCATGTCTTATAACAACTTTTTGGAAAAAATAGTTAGATTTATGTTGTCTGATTTATTTAATTAGGAAGAAGAATATCTCAGAAATCCTAAATATTGTCGTGTATATGCTTTTTTACTTCTAAAGCTTAAAACAAGTCTAGTTTACACTTGTCATGACAAAAATGTTGTGGTTTTATGCCGTTATTTACTGTGGGTCTATGTTGGGTATCAATAATATGTTTTGCAAATGTAGATTTGTCAGCATGGTTATTTCTAAATGCAAAAATATGTTCTTTGTATCGGGTGTTAAAATTTCTAGAAGTTTGATCGATGTAGATTGCGTTACGTGTGCATTTCACAAATTTTGAATACCTATACAAATACAGAAGTAGCTTTTAAATCTTATAACATGACGCTTGATTTATTAGATTATTTCAAATAATTGATTGGAAGTATTATCACAGATGATGGTAAGTGTAGGAAAGGTCTGAAGAGGATCGCGATGGCAAAACAAGCATTCAATAACCAAAGTACTGTTCTCACTAATAAACATTTTAACCTGTACATGAGGAACAAATGCAAGTCGTACGTGTATGGAGTATGGTAATGTATGGGGCGGAAACTTGGGCTGTAGTTAAGCAGGATATGAAGAGAATATAAGCTTTTGAAATGTAGACAAGAAAAATGTCAAAGACAGTGCAGGTTGATAGAAAGACGCTTCAAAGTGTGCTAGGAGAGGTGAAAGAATAAAGAGGCTTGCTCAAAGAAATCGAGAGGAAGCTAAAATTTATTGGCCATATTATAAGACATAATAACTTCCCGATAACATTATTTGAAGGACATACGAGTACTTGAAATGTACACTGAATTATTGGCCCTTAAATAAGAGAAGTTTGTTATAAACAGCCCTTAAACTTCTACTTTTATCAAATAGATTTTTGTTATAATGATGTATTCTAATAGAAACATACATAGATGATATTAGTTTAATTAGATGGCCATAATGGCAAGTCAAAAGATTTTGTTCTCGAAAGTGAACTTCAAAGTTTTTTAAATATGCTGTTTTGGTATATTATAGTTTTTAATATTCGCATGTTTATTTCCTTTACATTTATAATCACCGCAGATTCATTTAAGTATGTTTGAAGAACTTTTTCTGCAATAGTGCAAATAGATATTACATCGTCAGATGGGTATGTGAGGAGTTGACCTTTGTCTTTCTGATCTATAAACGATGTTAATAACGCAGACCTCTCCCCAACAAGTTCACCCGCGCATTCTTCGCATCTCAGAGCTTTTGTTATTTTCCTTACTACATAGCCAGATATATATGTCACGACTTCTTTCTTAAACTCTGATATATTCATATCTAATATTTGAAGAACTGTGTCGTCGTCAAAATTATCTATTTGACTCATGTCTTCATCTGGTTCTTCAGATATTCGTTCTCGCCCACAAGTTTTATTTATTACCTCAATGGGTGACAGAATAGGAATTGCTTCTAAAGGGATACAATTTCCTTTAAATGAATCTTTTAATTCAAGATGCACCATCATCCTTTTATATGCACTTTTAAATTGCTTTGCTGATGGGTTATTGTTATAGCCTCCCATGGATCTAATTTGCCCAAAAAAAAGCTCAATATGATCCTGACTGATTTTGTAAGTGGGAAAATACAGCAAAAAATTATTGTCGGCAATTAAAGTTTTATAAACAAATTGCAAACTTTGTATGCAAAATAAAAAGCCAATTATACCCATTTTTCTACCACTCTCACACAGAAGCGGTCCATCAATTATCCTAAGTGACGTTAAATATTGTGATAGCTCTCTTAAAAATACATTAATGTTTTCAAAATTTTCTGCGTTTATTGCTTTTTTTAAATCTGAATTGTTTAAATTTCTAGAATTAAGAATGTCAAATAAATTGTTTATAAGTCGGATAAATTTCACAGTTCCCTCACATTCTTTGAACTCCTCAAGATGTATAATGTATAATGTATAATGTATAATGTATAATGTATAATGTATAATGTATAATGTATAATGTATAATGTATAATGTATAATGTATATATTAAGAATGAAACAGGCCAATGTCACCTGAATGACACAGGGATGTTCATGTACGTCAAAAAATTAACAATAAGAACGACAATGGCACACACAATAAGCATAACAATTAAGGAAAATTTTTCCTTAAATAATACAAAATAAAGATACTTATAAAACACACTTATAACGTTTATAACGTTCAAAAGATAAGAGCTGCAGAATCCAGATCCAATTCCAATATTGTTTTTTAGAGTCACCAGGTGCACTAGGTTTATAGTTTATACTATGGCAACTACACTACAAACAAAGTGTTCATATTATAAGAATTTAAAAACAGAAGATAGTTAATGGTAGTTTATGTAAAACTTCATTGCAATATTCCAAAGATTGTGCCACTGAGTGGCTAAAAAGTTGTGTGGCTAATTTAACCTTCATTTTTTTGTTTGTATAAAATATATGCGATTTTCTTAATTTATTTGCCAAATGAACGCCCTCCTGATCCTGTAACTCATTTAATTTTACTAAATAATCCCACTTTATATTTTCCCCATTCTCATCAATTATTAATTTTTTATCGCCTAATGTGTTTCTTATCAGTTTGATCATATGACATGGATCAAAAAAGACTGCAATTTTCCTACCTGAACTAGGATCAACAAACGTAGAGTTAATGTTCCTCCAATTCAAATCGCAGCCAAGTTCTTTTGCTAACGTTAGGTTATTTGTTGCCCCATCAAAAGTTATTGAGACCACGTATATGCCCGACTCATTTAGTAGCGTTAAACACTGTAATACCATTTTGTTTTTGTGTACCCCTTAAAGAGTCGATTAAAAAATATCCAAGAGGAAGCTTCCATGATTGATTAATGCTAACAAGCATAAAAACAAGAGCTTCTTTGGCTACAGGGTTACAATCGGTCTCAAGATTTATACCAAAATCTACAAACCCATAATATTTTACCCCATCCCATTCTATATGTTGGCGAATTGCCATCTCATCTATGACTAAAGAACATATAAGTTTTCCATTTGTGCTTTCTGATTTTGACTTTAATAAGTTGAACACCTCTGACGTAAAACCAGCTTCCCCATTAACGCTTTGATACCATCTAGATATAGTTTTTGGATGAGGAAGAGCCGAGTTAAATGTGTTTCTGACAAAACTGTAAGCTTTGGGAGAGTAATAATGCAGCGTAGCAGAAAAAGCTTTAAGTTGATTTTCATACTTATGTTTACGACCTAATTGTCTTTGTAAAAATTCTTCATTAGGTTCTATTTGCATTAATGTTTCTAATGTTTCGTCGGTTACTTTACCTTTTAGTTGTTTGATTATATTCGCAAGGGTTGCTGTTCTCTTCTTATAATGATGAACACTACTGCTGAGCCGTTTAATTTTTTTTCATGCATCGAACAACTGCTTCTTCAGTTTACGTTTGCGCGGTGTAACAACCTATAAAAAATGTTCAATGATAAACCATTTATTTTCTCAAGTAAAATGAATATATAAACAAAATTTCCAACAACACATTTTGGTTAATAGTGGTTGAGATAAATTGCAAACAGTTGTTTCTAACTTATTTAATCATGGACTATACAAACTTAAACACCATATAAAATGTGATGGAATAACATATTAGGTTTTTTAAAATTATACTGATTTCATAAACGGCAAAAACTGAATTTAACTCACCATGTCCTTCAAAGTGGGTGGCATTGAAGGTGTTTTCATTTCAGCAAATCCTAAACTACTAAACGATCTTTGCGGTACCTCTACAACAGTTTTCTCTTCATAAAAACCAGCACTTGTTGATGGCCGAGAATAATCCATTACAGGTACATTGCTACCAGACCAAGTACTAGTTGACGGGGCAGCTGCAAATGGCACATTGATAGCAGTTATATCAGTCATTGGCTGCTCGCCAAAAACGACTTGTGTTGATGGCTTGTTTGTTACCTGCATAAATAAATTTGAAACGAATACCATTAATGTAAATTTGCAGGGCTAATTAAATTACGATAAATATCATAACAATATATTACGTGAATGTAACTAGTAGCATAGTTACTAGAGATGAGCGATATATAGCTACCGGTGATTTAATCGCTTCTATTAAAAGATCGCTGTTAGCAGCTGTTATTAAAACACAAAACAACAGCGATTGTGAAAACCGAGATTTACACAAATCATTAGAGTAATTATTTCTATGAAATTCATCTTATACTAAAAACTCCATGACAAACAGCAATTGCTGTATTCATAATACACGCAATCGCAGTTTGTGCGAGCGAGTAGAAGTATCTGTATACTTTCCTTCTCGCCAGTATTAGAATACAACATTTCTCCTTTTCTTATAGGTAGAAAACGAAAAACTCATGATACAAATAACGCGAGATATGATAATGAGACTATCTATTTTTAGAACCGTCACGCGCATGGCGTCATGTGGTGAGTCCAATGCAATAATAATATGCTGTCGTACAGTGGAGTTTGACGGTTCATCACAACCCCTTAACAAATTAGGTATTTTACTGATATTTGAGTGCATACAGTTGGAATTAATTTTTTAAGATCAGAATACTATACTATGATTATGTGACATGATGATCAAATCAAGTTTATGAATGTTAACGCCCCCTGTAAATGTCTACGAACGTCTTCTCTACTTTTTAAGTTTGTGTATCACCAATGCTAATTCAGGGCTCCCCTTAATTATTATACTTCACTTGTGCATATATATATATATATATATATATATATATATATATATATATATATATATATATATATATATATATATATATATATATATATATGTAATATAAAAATGGAATGGAATGTAACTTTAACCACATTAAACTGACGTATAGAAACTTTTTGATTGCGAATGACTTTGTGTTAAGTGTGTAGTTGGCCTTCTATAACGTTACTCACCATGTGATGTCATAGGAGGGGACGGGGCATATGCGCAATATCATATATCTTGTAAGTCATTATATCATGGAAAAACCTGCTGAATCTAAAATTAAAGCAGCACCGAACTGTAGCATATATATGCCTTCCAACTTTTTCATTATATTAAAATAAAAATAATATGTAGATTTCTCTCATCGTATATTCTTGTAATATGCTAATTTTATAGAACTTCTATTAATAGTAAAAATCTGAGTAGTTTTAAAATTATTATAATTTAAAAGCTATCTGAAGATCATATTGTGGTTTCAATTAAGCGGTTAACACTAACACCTTGTAAGTGTTTAAAATAATAGCATACGCACATGCAGCATTGTAAATGGCTAAACCACAATCGCAGTAGCTGTTTAAAGTCCCTGTTATTTAAAAATAACCATTACTGATAGCAGTGCCATTGAAAAACCGCTGTTTGGCTATATATATATATATATATATATATATATATATATATATATATATATATATATATATATATATATATATATATATATATATATATATATATATATATCACTAATAGTTACATAAATTAATAACCTTGATTCAGTACTTACCAATACAGGTATAGAACTTTTTTTAAAGTATACTGCAAAAGGGTATTTTTCTAAATCATAAGATTCCTCGGTAAAATGTAAATTGCACACATTTGAGTTCATAAAAATATCTTCATCGCTTAAATTTAATGCTCGTTTCCAAGCCTCGTATCTTTAACCAGCTTTGGGAAATCTGAAAATAATATCTCGAATTATCTACTTTATCAGTGACTGAACCTCTAGAAAGATGCAGTAATAGATAAAACGAAACTATTCTACTTTTTTTCTGCTTCTACTGGAACTACATAGGTAAATACATCTAATTCAAATAATAATTGCCAAACAAAATGCTTAATTTCATTAAAAATATTCAATAAATAATGCATTATTAAGATTTTATTTCTTGAAAAAACACAATTGACAATAATAAATGCTAAAGATTTAACAAAAGCAATACAATGTGTAAATACGGACCTGTGAAAACCAATAAACATTTGGCGCCAAACAAGGAAACAGAAGACATGTAAACAACTTACCGAAATAAATGCACAGTTGCTTTATCCTTTTCATAATTGGCACTTTTATTGTACATACAGTTCTTCACAATACACCTTGGCATTTTTTAACTTTTACACTCTTAAAACACTGCTAAAAAAACGGCAAAACACACAAGATAACCTCTAATCGCAAATCAACAAACACTTCAAATACTTGTTGACAGCTGACAATAACTTCAAGAGCGGTTGGGGGAACGAATCAAAACAAAACACATTAGCGCGTTATTCAAAATTTTGTTTGTGATTGGACGGTGACAGGAGTGGGAAATCGACAGGCTGCAAACTCGGCTTTGTTCCCTCTAATATATACAACCTCTTTGCTAACTAATAATCTACTGTTTATAAAAAATCGGAAAACAACACATATTCATGACGTACCATCTACCTACATATTTGCAATTTAAGCGATCTTTAATTTTCAATGATGTATTTATACTAAATTACTTCTTGACAAATCTAAAATATGATCATAAAAAAGTCCGGACGCAGAAAGTCCATTATGGTAGCGAATTTCCATAAGAATGGGTTTACATCAAAAACTGCTAGTCGAAGTTGAATAATTAATAAGTTGAAAAATTAATAATAAAAAGTTTGTGGCTAACAAGCAAATATAGAGAGCATGCATTTCACGATGACAGAAATTCTTAGGTTATAAATTGCAGTTTGAAGTTAGATCTGGCATTTGTCAATAATACACAAGCAATGTAATCATGGATTATCCAATATATAACGCCTTACCTTCTCGTCTTTGGGTAAAAAACTTAATTTTAATATTTTTTTATCTTTTAGTATCTTAACCCAGAATATCGTTTGTTTTGTCAATAAAATTGAAAAAATGATTTTTATTACAAAACTTTTTTTAATCTTGTTTTCTCCTTTAAGAAGGAAACTTCGGTGCCATCGGAACGGCGAGGCCGCGGACGAGCCCTCAGGGAGAGAAAAAAAAGGAAACTTTAAATGCCTATGAAGCCAGAAAATTAAAGTTTGGTAGGTGTTAGTACTATAGTCTCTTTAAACGAAACTTGAGTTAGAATTTTTCTTGAAATTACGAAAGATTTTCAGAAGAAAACCTAATTTTTAAAAACCGATCACGTCAAACTGCGTAACGAATTTATATTTTGAAGCTATTTACCAAAAATAACTGACCTGTCAAATTATAAACGTATTTTCTTTTATTACCGCTTGGAGGTTTTCGATTTGGTCAACCCGTTCAACCGGTTTTGCTCCCCAAACATTTTTTAAGCAAAATTGTATCTCAGAAACTTATTACGTTATGTTAATAAAATTTAGTGCCCATGTTGCTTTTATAGAAGATCTACTTTGTTTCAAAATTTTTGTTTGGAAAGTATTTAATGTGACACCTATGCTACAACCGGAACACAATACATTTTTTGGAAATATTTTAGATAAGTGAAGAAAAGCATCTATTGAAACAGAAACTTAAAATTTCGCGACACCTGTTTCATGCAACATTTGTTCTCTACAAACTGCACCTGCTCCGGAATCATTGTTTAAAAATCGACAATTTAGACACTGAATTGTGACAAAGTAAACATTTGCTTCTTGCCTTGTGACAGGACCTATCGACTCGCCGACTAATTTAGTGAATTCAATTTATTTCCGTTTTGACTGTAAAATATTATTTATAAAAAGTCCAAACGGTGTCGTTATGACAACGAATTTATTTCAAGCTCTAATAACTAAATTTTCTATTATCATTAAAACTTCAATTTGTGTATTCGATTTCATTAAGATGGCTTTATTAGTTTCGGGTAATATATTTTATCGAAGAAAATAACTGGGTCGATTGAGCTGTTTAACGAACTAATCCATTAGATTTGCAAAAGATACGTACTTGCCAAGTTTGATCAAAATCGGTTAATTACTGTTTAAGTTATCGTTCGGATACACACACAGTCTCACCATCATGACCTCTCTATTAGCATATTTTCTTTATAAAAATTCAAAGAAGATTCCCAAAAAAAGCAACTACATAGCAAAAAAAAACACAGTTGTTAACATGTGCTTTTCAGAATAATGCAACTATTTTGGACTAACTAGGTTACATATACGAATGTTTTACATGGTGGAGGACAAAAATAACAGTAACTTACGACTGTGGAAGGAAACAGGCGCATTTCGCCAACGGAACGGCACGATAAACACCACACACTTCAGATTATAATGCATGACAAACAAACAAAAAGTAAAATGAGGTTTTGGTAGAAAGTGTACCCCATGGCTAGATAACGCAAGACATTTTTGGAACTTTTAGGAGCAGCTGAGAATAAACTCAAATGGATCAGTTGTTGTCAAGGTCCAGTAAGGATATGACACTGCAAGAAGACCTTGTATCGATATATTATATTAATATAATATCTAAATTCAGCAAGCAAGCATGACTATTTACAAAATAAAAAATAAATTGTACATATCTGCGAATTTGTGCTGATAGCACTAGTACTTGGAAGTCCTGTCATGTCAGGTTAAAAATCTTGGAACAGTTGATAACCTGCCAGTCACCAACTCCTTGATAGTGCCATTGTAGAACTATTAATTCAGTCTGATCTCGTGGAACACTTTCATGCTAAAAGATTCGCGATTAAGGTACTATAGTCCAAATGGCACACTCTTTTGTCCTTCCCTATCAGAAATTTTGTACTGTCTAGACTTGCTTATTTATCAACAATGATCCTGAGAAAAATCTGGACCACTCTTTAGCGTCTTCAAAATATCGTCCTAAGTTTTTACTGCTCTAAGTCAGGAGTTATAAAACATGTTTTGCAGCTATATGATTCATATAAGGACCTTGCGTTTGAATTTCAGGTCAAATATTTTTAGGATGGCAACATTTCATACTTAATCATTTAAACGATGTTCTTCGTGTGTTGTGCTTGCGGCGTGCATGTGTTTGCGTGTGAATATAATATGCACAAGTGGAGGAGTTGGTTGGGAGAGTACTATGTGTACAAACATTTTGGTTGTATGTTGTATATTTGCGTGTGAATATAATATGCACAAGTGGAGGAGTTGGTTGGGAGAGTACTATGTGTATAAACATTTTGGTTGTATGTTGTATAAAGGTTTCGGTTGTATGTATGTCAGATATATAGATATTGTCTGAAAAAAGGATACATAAGGTTGGGGAAATGCCAGGTTTCCCCTCCCCTACTGACATTTAACCCTATGGCATTGTTTTTGATTTTTCTTCTTGTGTGGTTTTTTCACTGTCTATAGTTGCACGTCTCAGTTTCTGGAGGTGAAGGTATAGTTATTTAGGGTGGGATACAGATAAGCAGGATATGGTGGCTATTATAAGCATCGAGCGGTTTCATTTATGTATTAAGAATTATATAGATTTAATTTTAAAGGATACCTACAACAAATCATGTTGACTTAAGTATCCAAAGACAAATATTTTAATTACATTAAGAAAACGGTGCTATTTAGAAGTATTTATAATTGCTAAGTTCTGTATAAGATATATTATGTTGTTAAGTTGAATTGAATTGAAAAATTGAAATTGCTGTGTGAACATGTTCCACACTTTGAGGTGATTTGAAGACTGCTTTTAATTCATCTTTGAATATTTTTTAAATATGTAAATACATTTACTCTGTGGTTCACCCATGACTTAATCTTTAGATACATTACCGTCCTGATTGGCCCAGCAGACGAATGTATAAGCTTCTGACAAACTTTAATAGACTTTTCAACAGACTGCTTTATTTTTGAAAATTAGAAATATGACATTCACCTACAGGACAAGAAGACACCAGAAGGTATTAAAAAAAAGTTCTGAACGCAGCAACTGCATTATAGTAGTGTATTTTCATAAGAATTATACACTATCAGTAAGGTATATTATTAAAACAAATTCTTTAAATTTAAATGGACCTGGGAGACCGGTTTTAGAGGTCCCAGTTAGCGATTATTTGAAGAAGTTTCTGTTTTCTATGGCGCTAGAAAATTATAATTTGGTAGACATATGTCCTGCAAGTCTCTTTAAAAAAATTGTGTTACAAATTTCATTAGTCACAAAAGTTTTCTAGAAAAAAATTAATTATTTATAAAGGGAATGTACCTGCCAAATCATTAGTATGACAGGTATTTTTCCTTTTAATTGCTTGGATGGTTTTATTTTGGTCAACCCAATCGAACTAGTTTTTGCAAACAAAATAACAAAACAGTTTTTTTTTAAACCAACTTGTTATCCACAAAGCTCATTATGTTATTTTTCTTTAATTTAGTACCCACGCTGCGTTTACCTAGGTGTTACTATGGTTCAAGAATGAAGATTCTAGCGTAATAGGAAATTGAGTTATAGAATTTTAAATATTTTTACAAAAGTTCTCTACCATAATGTATTTGCTGCACCCAGACCTTTTCAACACTTATTTACTGTTGCCGTATCCACACTTTTTGAAAATGATGAAATATTGTAACTCTCTATGTAAACTGACAAACAAGGCAACCCAAATTTCATTTTTGGAGTAATATTTTAAACAAATAGAATGGGGTAACAATTTAAACACAAATTGAAAATCTTTGTTCGCTGCTTTATCGCAGGGGTTCCCCTTCCCCTTCTGCATGCCTACAACCACCCCCAATGCATAAACATGAACGATGTAAACAAGATAAGTTTCTTCGGAACAACGCGCAAGATAGTTACCGGACCTGCGGTGAATATAGGAGTTCTGGGCGGGATAAACAGAATTTTAAGGAGGTATAGGTGCAAAATGGGATAAAGGCAGCTTACAGGGGTCCAACTAAGCTGTTTTTTCGCACTTTCCGCTCACATTTCCTTTTTAGTGAATTTTCGTAGAAAAAATTCACTAATGGGGAGATCCCGCCTTTTGAATTTGGAAAAATTTTTGCAAATGAGCGCGAACTAGGACCCCTAGAACCCATATCCATGGTCAGTTTCAATTTTTATATGTATATATGTATGTATGTATGTATGTATGTATGTATGTATGTATGTATGTATGTATGTATGTATGTATGTATGTATATATATATATATATATATATATATATATATATATATATATATATATATATATATATATTATATATATATGTATGTATGTATGTATGTATGTATGTATGTATGTATCACACCGATAACTCAAAAAATAATGGGCCGATTTTGATAAAATTTGGCATGTACCTTTCTTTTGTAAATGGCTTGGATAAGATTGTTAGTCAGGAAAGTCGGACGAGGTTTTCTGGAAAAATTTTGAGTTTCCATTCGAAAAAAAAATTATCGCAAAAAATAAAAAAGCTATGATAACCAAATTTGGTAGGTAGGTTTACGATATAAAATGTAAACAACACACCAAAATTTAGATTTATATGTTACAAGAAAAAAAAGTTATAATTAAATACTTTGTGCCAGATCATTTCTATGAAAATTCACTACCATAACGCACTTGCTGCGTCCAGGTCAGGTCAGTTTTAGCTTCTTCCCCGCTCAACACCCCTATTCACTCCTGGTCCCGTAACTTTCTTGGGGGCTCTTTGCAAGAAATATTTCTTGTGGTTTGTGCACCCAGAAGGAGATCTAAACATGTTTCTGAATTTTTTTCTAAAAAGCCCCCGTGTACTAATCTGCAAATTTGCCGAACATTTTATTTTTATTTACAAAACGAATGTACCTACCAAATTATAAACGTGGCAGGTATTTTTCCTTATTAGTCGCTTGGATGATCCGTTTTAGTCAACTCAATCGAACCAGTTTCTGCAAACAAAATAACAAAAATGGTAGTCTAAAGCAAATTTATCGTTGCCTGCGAATCTCATTGTGTTATTTTTAAAAATTTAGTACCCACGCTGCTTTTATATAGGTTTTAGTATGTATTAAAACTGAAGATTCTAGTTTAATGGGAAATTGAATTATCACCATTTGGAATATTTTTACGAAAATTCGCTACCATAACGCACTTGCTGCGCCTAAACTCTTTTCAGGACTTATTTACTATTGCTGTATTCATACTTTTTGAAAATGAAATAAATATAAACAATACAAAATTTTGAATTTAAAATTTTAATAAGTTACGCTGAACATATGTTTATAGGTATACTTTTAACTACTGCATGATATTTTTTTCCACCCTCAGGGCTCGTCCGCGGCTTTGCCGCCCCGACAGCACACAGCCCTTGGCCTATTGTGCATACCTGTATGATATTATGTAGTTTCATTTACCTTAAATTTTCCATATACGAGATCAAGAGTAAATAAAAGGTAAACAATAAGCACATTATTCTAAGGTTCTTAGGTATTAGCGACAGAGGAGTCGATTTCGAGGTTATCTTCTTCTTCTTCTTCTTCTTCGTTTATGACGTCTGTAAACAAAAAAGAAGACGATACCATCGAATTCGGACCCCCACCCTCTTTGCTGTCAGTTGGCAAAATAACAAATGACAAATAGGTAATTGGTGTTGTCAGATTTAACTCGGAGTGCGAGATGGCTTTTAAATTACCTGAAGAATCGGAAGGTTAATATTTATACATAATAAAACGTAGTTCTAGATTGCCTTTAAACAAATTGAATCACTTTCATTAAAATGTTTATTTATTACTATATATTTTTCTGTTATCTTGAGTTGGTTATCTTGAGAATTTTGGCAAATGGCAACCCCGCTGATTGTTTACTGTGGCGTATTTTTGTAGCATGTTCGTTTGATGTTTGATTTGAAGCATTTGTTTGCAATAGAAAATTCACTAATAGTGAGAGGTATCGATGGTAAGATTTTTGGAAAATTTCTTCAAATGAGCGTGAATTAGGGCCCTAGAACCCAAATCCAAGGTCAGTTGCAAAGTTTATATATATATATATATATATATATATATATATATATATATATATATATATATATATATATATATAAACTTTGCAACTGACCTTGGATTTGGGTTCTAGGGCCCTAATTCACGCTCATTTGAAGAAATTTTCCAAAAATCTTTATATATATATATATATATATATATATATATATATATATATATAAACTTTGCAACTGACCTTGGATTTGGGTTCTAGGGCCCTAATTCACGCTCATTTGAAGAAATTTTCCAAAAATCTTACCATCGATACCTCTGTCTATTAGTGAATTTTCCTAATGAATACTCACTAATATATATATATATATATATATATATATATATATATATATATATATATATATATATATATATATATATATATATATATATATAGCGATATCGTGAATTCAGATTGATGACGCAGTAACTAAGAGTAACATGCCATATGCCTAATATAGAGGATTCATGAGAATCAACACGACAAAGGTTAAGTATTTGATAAAAAGGTAAATGAGTGAAACAGCAATGCTACCAATCATACGCGTAGGATTGTAGATTTTCAATTGCTATATGAGTCGTGAGGCTGTTTGTCGTTCAACACTGTCACCCCATTGCATCTTTTGTGTATGACTTGTTTTCCTAATAGTCGACTAAAATATTTAGATTTTTTGCAGTCTGCTATTATTTTTTTTTGAGCTGTTTTACATATTCGCTGGGTCACCCTTCCAAGCCATTTGCAGAACTAAGTCATGCAACGCGTAGCAAATGTTAAGTAGCTTCGTTGCAATATCTCCACTTTTCACTGTCCACCTTGCTCATCTGGCACCTTATTGGGAAAAGTCATGTGAAAAGTTCTGTTATTATTATTAAGCCGTTTCTGTTCAGTATAATGGCATTTGCTTCCTTTCTCAATTGTTCAATTTGTTGCTTATGTGGCTTTCTGTTAAGCCATGGTAGGACGCCGGCCATAGCATGGTGTTGCTGAGGCGCTTTTTGCAAGGCTTTCTGCGTTTCCATTCCCTTCTTTGCCTTGATGCCGTTGCACACACACAACAGAGTTACTTTCTTGCTTGTGGTCAGTTGCTTCCAAGATTGTCTGCAGTCACAGATCAGTTTAGAGTCAATTTTGAACTATTTCAGTGTCTTTAGTGCTGCCTGAGTGCCTGAAAGGTTATATAATGATGCGTTTTTAAAGCATTTTTGTAAGTAATCTTGTACGCATAGATCTAAGCATTTCTGCTGGGAAGATAGTGGAAGTTTTTCCTAAGGACTTGGAGAGTCTAAAATAAGGACCCCTTATTTCCAGTTCTACTCCTCCACTTGTTGGGAAGCATTCGTATGACGTTGGATGCACTGTTTGTCAGTCTTGCCGTGTATCTATTCTACGATTCGCGGCCATTGATGACCATAACGAATGAAAAATTCTTCAAACAAGCGCGTATTAGGATCTCTAAAACTGATTTTCAAGGTCTGTTTAAGTTTAAAGTATTAATTTTAGTAATATATAGTACTAGTTTATAGTATATAGTTTACAATTCTTATGAAAATTCACTACTATAACACACTTGCTCTGTCTATTTAGCCAAGTTATTCAATTCTAGAAGACTAACGCAAACTAAACATCAAAGATATCCAAAAAGTCAGGATACAAGTGGGTTACCGCAGCGAATTTTTATATAGTCTCTAATCCTGATAATTTAATTTCCTGTTAACACATAAACTTCACATTTGGAACAAAGTGAAGTCTAATCATAAATTAATTGACTCTAAATATGGGGTCTAGGGGCTCTAATTCACGCTCATTGGAAGACATTTTTTAAACGAAAATAGTTCGCATAATATCTGTAAACTATCTTTATCGATTTGGGTTCTGCAAGTTTTATTTTACATCTTTACGTTCCTTGTAAAATTACAAGCTGAAGTGCAATTTGAAAAAAATAAATATTTTTGCCATACTTAACTTAAACCACGCTGGTGGATCTTTTTAGGTAAAATAGAGAAGAATGAGATAAGAAATTCATATAACTTAATAAACTTAAAAACTTTTATCAAATTGGGAAGTGAAAGATCAATTTGGCAACACCGGTTCCGTCTTACCTGTATCTATTAGTATTAACACCTGATGGGGATGGGGAGTGTTCGTTTCATTGCTTGTGCATCTGTCGCAATCGGTGTAACCCCACATTAACTCATTGATGGTGGAGAGTGAGGTTTTGAATGGCATATTTATAAAGTTTGCAGTTTTCCTGCGGTATGTGTCTACCTGTACATAAATTGGGTCACGCCACATGCTCACCATAGAAACTACGCTGCAACTTGTATATGAGGAGAAAAAAATTAATAATGCACGACCAATAAATAATACACACTCTGTTTAGGAATGCAGGTTACATGATCAAAAGGCAATACAGTTAATTCAAAAAGAAAAGTTTTAGACTTCTTCATTAGGCAGGTTAAAAAGCTACTAACACAGCAAAAGCGATAAGGTGGTAAATTTTCATTAGCGTTAGAATAATTTAAAAAATGTATTCGATAAAAAATACAATATAATATAATAGGAAAAAATACAACACGCACACGCGCACTCACACACACATATCTCTTAAACCTTTGCGGGATAGCCGTCAGTTGCAAGCTAAAACTATGTATTTTAATGCCGAGCTTTCGGAAATATTTATTACATTCTGAAGGCAACATGGAAGGAAAAAATTCACATAGGAAAAATACAATTTTAAATACTTACATATAGAGCAAGTTTTGAATTTGAACTTTAAAAAAAACTTTGAATAACAAATATGAACACAATTTCAAGTTAAATTTGATTGAAGTTTATAAGAGTCAATCTGCAAGCTAACTATTGTGTATTTAATTATTATTTTTTTGTCAAGGAAATATAAATAGGGGTAATATTTTAAAAAGTTATTATTTTTCTTTATGTTTCGTCCAAAGTAATTTAAGTAAATTTTTATGAAGTATCTCTTGATTCCCTGATTAGTGCTTTGTATATCTAAGTTTTTTAGTATAATTAACAAGGTTTGTGTTATTATAAGAGGTGTTTGATTGTTAAATTAAAATCAGGAATTGATAAACCCATTTACATATTTTACATACATTTTAGAACATAGCGCAACGAAATTTGACATAGAACTGTGTGGCTTTCATATTGCCACATGCAAATAGCACCTAAATTTGACATAACACTGTGTGACCTACATATTATTGTCATATGCGAATAAAGACCAAACCGATTTCTTGGCTTTAAAATGGAAAATGGTATGGCATAGTACAAACTTGCATTTGATTCAGGAAATGTATAAATACTGTAAAATTCACACAGGACTTCTCATTATGCAATACCCAAATATAAGTTTTTAGATATGATCTTTAAACGACCATAAATAGAGAGAGAGAGAGAGAGAGAGAGAGAGAGAGAGAGGTGGGGGTGTTACACATCGAATTGCCAGCGCGGTCGCCGGTTTTTCCTTCTTTGAACTTTTAATGGAACCATCCCAAGTTAAAATTTTATAAAACGCAACTTCATTATATGGAAGACTTGCGACGACGTGTTGTACGCGAGTGTAAACTAATTACCCCAGAAATGCTCTACCATATCAGCGAACATTTTCAAAACTCGTTGTATTATTGTATGGAGGTTCGAAAATTGTTCATTTTAAAGTTTTTAACTTAACTCCTCGTTTAGAAAACTGAGTCTCGCTGGAGGGAGAATTTGATGCCCTTAAAAATGAGACAAGCCACCGCTTGCTATTTGCAGCTTTAAGGGTGGAAGGCAAACCTCCTCAGGGGGTTGGAATTCAGGAGGTGAACATAAAAAATTGTCCCCCTTCAACTAAAATAAATATACCCGAGCGTCTTTTGTATTGTTTTGTCATAACGGAGAAAACACAGGCCGAAGGTTTTCGGTAGACGACCATGTATATTCTTATGCTACATTATGGGGTCCTTTATGTATAGCTAGTATATATGCGGATAATCATAACAATTTAAAAAATGTCATGTAATTTCACTTATAAACAATTGCAGAAAATGACGCGCATTTTTGTTTGTTATTTCTGATCGAATCAGTTTTTCAAAACAAAAAATGCCTGTGTGGGAGAGCGGCCTTGAAGTTATTCTTTAACAAAATATTCCTCTCATTATATTTATCTAAAAGTAAAAAGTAATTCACATAGTTTCCAGTGTAAAAAATGTATATTATAAAAAACCGTGTAATAAAAGTTTGTATTGGTCGCGGTTATTGCAGGATTTCCTGGAGCATTCATCACTTTTCTTCAAACACAGCGATCGGTGGATCGTTTATACACAAATTCATACTATTTTCGTGGCTTCTAAGATCAGCTAACGCTTGTGAGGTCTCTGTAGCTTCTGAGAGAGTATTTTGAAACCATTCTACATCACTATCAAAACAACAACGGCGACTTTAACTACGGCAGTTAATTTATAGTACAGTTTTTCCTTATGTATGTATTTTTGCAAACATTCACGAAAAATTGCCCATTTCTTACAATAATTGACAAGATCAAAGATAAATCATTACAAGGCACACTCATTACTTAACTTCACTTTTTCTATATTACTTATTAAGAACCTCTTAAATTTTACTTTATATATTAAACACAGAAATAATGTCCAAATTAAGGACTTAGTGGAATAAAAACATTGTTTTATTTTCACTTTAAGCTGGATCTAATAAGTCTTTGATGCATTTACTTTAACATTTCTTTTAAGTGAAGTATGTCTGACATAATTATCTTTAGAATTTATCATCACTTCCATGTTTAGATCACCCCTTGTATGCGTAGTTACCGTGTGGAAAATTACGGTGAAAATCGATGATGAAGGCATCTCGTCGTCACAGGCCCCTTTTATCCAAGATACTAGCATGTGTCACTGGATTTCCCAGCTCAAAGTAGGGAAGAGGGAAGCAATAGCAGCGTTTTGCAAGCCCTATCGAAGATAGGACGAAGATTGTCACACACTTGTACACACACAGGCGCACACTCATACACACATTAATAAACAGCAGAGTGCAGTTTGCTTCCCCTTTTTCTCTCGCTTTATCGTACATTCGCTCACTTTCCTCGAATGTCACATACTTCATTTTCATGCTGATCAGTTTTCATTGGAAATAATATGAGAGACAATTTTATTATAAAACGGCATGTGAAACTTGATTAAAATGTCCCTGGCGAGTATATTTTAACGACACAAACATGAAAAATAAGTAAAGAATCCGAAATCTTCCCAATAAGCTAAGTAAGTTTAAAAATATTTTCCCACTTTATTGGGTAATATATTAGACATCAAATTTGGTGTAAGGTATTAGAGATTTTATATAAATTATTACGTTATAAAACTAGGAGATATGTATAATTTTATTGTATTTAAATTCAATACTGGGACCGTTTAAAGTAAAAACAGCGGGCCTCTGCAATACTAATTGAATTAACAATAGTTAGCTTTATATGTCAGTTTGGCACTTTTCGACTTCATTCAAATTCATAAAAAGGTTTTCTTTTCATGTTTGTTATTGCATAATTAGTTTAGTAGAACTCACGTTATATGTAAGTATTTTACACTTTTATATTTTTCCCAAGTAAATTGTAAACTTTTTGGCTTTCCATGTTGTAGCCTTGAGAAAGGAATAAATTTTTCCGAAAGCTCGGCTTATAATAAAGAGTTTTATTCTACAACTGACGGCTTTCCCACAATTTATATATATATATATATATATATATATATATATATATATATATATATATATATATATATATATATATATATATATATATATATATATATTAATAATTAAAAATATTAAACCTGAAATTAAAACTTAAGAACTAGGCATTAAAACTAAAATATCGTTAGCTAATGAAGTGCTACACAGCACTGGCGCTACCATATAATTCCAATCGGTCATGAAATTGGCAGCATGTCTTGAATTATATATGGGAGGGGTTCCCAAAGTGTGCGCCGCGGCACCGTGGGGCGCTGTAGAGAGTATAGAGGGGCTCCGTGAGACGCTCTTGTTTCCCGCGCTTCGACCCGCCCACCGTCCAACTAGCTCAAGACGATTGCCTTGTTTTGGTTATGTCAATTTGTTTGTGTTTTCGGAGATGAATAGGTTGAAAGTGCAAATTCTGGGCATAAGCGAGCTGAGATGGCCAGGGACTGGATCAGTCAATCTAATGGGCAAAACGTGCTATTACTCCGTTAACAAGAACCCGAAACTATAATGGCGTTACCATAGCATAGTTATAACTATTCTGTGATATTACTTCATTTGTGTACCAGAGTCATTGTACGCCGCTCTAAAATGTGTATCAACCGATTCCCATTCTTAACAGTTGCTTTAACTTCAATTGAAGTTATTAATTTTTGAATCCTAAATAGTTTCCAGGTTGTTATGCCGGACTTTAACACACTTAGCGGGTTGCTAAACGTTTCGTCAAACATAACAGTCCCTGCTTTAGCAGCTAGACTAAAGAAGCCAACCGCTGTTTGGCGAAACATCTAGGAACCCACTAAGTGTGTTCGAACACGGCATAACAACCCGGAAACTATTGAGAATTTTAATCAAAGCCGGCCGTGCATGTCTAAGTTTTTTAATTAATTTTAAAAGTTTATTTCTTGTTTTATTCTGTAAAATGTTGGTATTAATTTTATCAGCAGGTTCGAAATTTGTTTCTTAACAATAACACTTTCTTCTTTTGACGGCATTTTTATCTAGACTCATGCATCATATAAAAAAGAGTGAAATGTTTCTTCCAAATTACATAGGTATTTCAGCAGCATCACAAGTTTTCTTAAAGATAATGTGGCGAGCAAATTCTAAAACGAAAAAACGCCTACTTAACTTGCCATGCTTAGTGACACTGGACACACGTGTTGCATTTATAAGAAAGTGACATTGTTAAAAAATAAACACCAAAGTATAAACCAAAATCCTATATGATGGTTTTGATTAAATATACACGCAAAAACATATTTTCTTAACTTTTAAAACTTAAAATGAGGTATTTAGTCGACTGATTAAAGTATGACCCTATGAAGTGGGACACTTGTATAACGCCAATTCGTTTTACGCAGAAGTAATAACCAAAAATTAGAATTTTCCACTGAACTGAACTTTATGCTTTTATGGGACCATAAACCAGAATAATGGCATCGACGGACGAGAAATTG
The DNA here is from genome assembly GCA_964006375.1 of Tillus elongatus. NCBI lineage: Eukaryota > Metazoa > Arthropoda > Insecta > Coleoptera > Cleridae > Tillus > Tillus elongatus. The sequence continues at coordinate 101,467,343 of OZ023264.1, read as the reverse complement.
GAACACAACGATAAATTATAATGACTGCCTAATTCTTGTTATTTTATCATTATCATTTACCTCAACCTGATATGTGTGAAAACTTGACACAAAAAAAACACGTAAAGTTGCATAAATTACTCAATAAAAGAAGTAAAGATGGATAAATAACAAGATGGTGTTATTTTTCTTGAAAAAAAGGAGACGCTTATTCTGGGGTTGAACTGTTTGTATTTTTTTTTCACTTTATTTATTATATTCCATTTAATACTGGTCTGGCTGTATATTACTGATGAAAGCAATTATATAAATATAAGGCTTAAAGTCTGCACCAAATGTATTTTCTCATATTAGTGAATTTTTAAAACATGAAAACTTAATGCAAAAATATTGTCAATAATAGTACTTGCCTGAAAAACTTTGATCATAAATTTCCATGACATCGGAGCATAATTCTTGGTCAATTTGACTAATAACGCTCCAAATCGAATCTTTGAACCGGTCAATAGGGGGGTTGTTGGTGTATACATTACTTTGTACATAACGCCAAAGAAACAAAATCCAGCTGCATCAAGTCACATCACCTTGACGGACAATTAATATTAGGATTTCTGGAAATAACTTTCTCTTCGAATTTTGATCTCAATCACGTCATCGGTTCTCTGACTGAATGGCATGTCGCTCCATCTTGTTGGAACCACATATTGCTCAAAATTAGTTAATTCTGGTCTTAAACATTATTAATCACCGTGCGGTAGCGTTCACCGTAAGCGCTTGGCCGTCTTCATTAAAAAAAAATTAGGCCGAAGCGCGCTACCAGTCCATAAACCGAACCAAACAGAAACACGTTGAGAATGCATGAGGAATTTTTATGAGTTTTCACTGCCCCAAATCTGATAACATACCCATTGAGAAATGGGCTTATTTGTTAAAAATTACCTTCTTACAAAAATCATCATGAGTTGGTTTCTTTTGAAGCAACCAATTAATTAACGTGCTATGTTTTCCGTGGTCTAGTGGTTTTAACTCTTGTGTCAACTGAATCTTATAGGCCAGATCGTTCCTTAAAATTCACCATGTTTCCTAATTTCTGCAAACGACGAACAGTTTCAGCTACTCTTTCAACAACCACAGCTGATAGTCTTGGACGAGTACGCACAGGCACATGCACGTCTTTTGCAGACCCACTTTCTTAGAATTTATGTCAGATACTAGGAATTGTTTTCTCTGTTGGGCGATTAAGAGGACTGAAATAGATGAATTTTTCGAAGTCTTTATTACAGAAGACAATTTTGATAATCAGGTTTTAACGATATAAACATGTTCTGTTGTACTAGTCGACATTATAACCAGATCTATCAAAATGTTAAAGGAGTGTTGCCACATGATGCCTAATCAATCCTAAAAACATGCGGGACCTCTTATTGAAAAACCCATTATATACTTTTGCTTCTTCTTTGAGACAAAATTTTGGTTTACTTAGAACCGATTACTTAAATTTCCAACCTTCTTACCAGTTAGTAATCGTTGCAATAACTTGAAAATTGTTGTAGTTCATTTGGCAGTTATTTCGTAGTTTCATAGCCTCTTAACTGTAACTGGCTTCACTCCTACCAGCCAGCTTCGTGGTAACTCCATAGCCTTCGTGGTGCACTCCAGTCAGCCCTCCAACTAACCTTATCTTGTCCAGCCTTCGTGGCACCAGCCTTCGTGGCATTACCTAGCCTGTGTGGCATATCCCAACCCGAGTCACCTCTCCTTTACTATAACTAGCTTTACTCCTATGAAACAGCCAGCTTCGTGGTAACCCCATAGACTTTCCAAAAAGTCCCCCAACTAATCTTACCTTGCCCAGCCTTCGTGGCATTACCTATACTGTGTGGCATATCTCCTCTTAACTGTAACTAGCTTTACTCCTATGAACCAGCCAGCTTCGTGGTAACTCCATAGCCTTTGTGGCGCACTTCAGACAGTCCTCCAACTAACCTTACCCTGTCCAGCCGGTATGTCATTACCTAGTCTGTGTGACATGTCCCAACCTGAGTCACCTCCTCTTAACTGTAACTAGCTTTACTCCTTTGAAGTAGCCAGCTTCGTGGTAACTCCATAGCCTTTGTGGCGCACTCAAGACAGACCCCCCCCCCCACCTGCCCACTAACCTTACCTTGGCACTGGCCTTCGTTGCATTACCTAGCCTGTGTGGCATGTCTCAGCTCGAGTCACCTTCCCCCTAACTGCAGCTAGATTTACTCCTCTTAACCAGCCATATTGTTGTCCAGCCTTCGTGGCAATAGCCTGTGACACCAGCCTTCGTGACATTACTTAGCCTGTGTGGCGTACTCTAACAATCCTGACTGTTGGGTATACTATAACTTGTGATATCTGCAAACTGTCGAGAAACCTTAGTTTGTGTCAATCAGCCTTCGTGGCACAGGGCTGTGTGACACTATATTGTCAAGTACCTTAAGACTCTATTAGCTCATGGCACTGGACTGTGGAGCGCTTCCTAGCTTTGTGGTATCAGCCGCTTTCTAGCTTTGTGGTATTAGCTTCGATAGTTTGTCCTTGGCCTATGTAGCCTTAATTAGATTAAGAGCTAACCCAGCTTGCTTTAAGTGGCTTACGTGGTAGTGGCATATGTGGCACTATTGTCAAGTACCTTAAGACTCTTTATTAGCTTCATGGCACTGGACTGTGGAGCGCTTCCTAGCTTTGTGGTATCAGCTTCGGCAGTTCATCCTTGGCCTGTGCGGTCTCACTTAGGTTAAGGGTCGACCCGGCTCCCTTTGAGTGACTGGTAGGGGCATATGTGGCACTAACCAAATCTTGAGGCGTGCCCTGAAGCAGCCCAGTTCAGTCGAAGGTGGCCTTTGTGGCATCAGCTTTGGGTTACCGAGTCATTGCGACATAAACTAGCCTATGCGCGCTTACTAATGCTGTCTATTATTCTTCTTCTTTCATGTAACTGCATCTTGTAATATGACGACGATGCTATGGTGAATGATGATGATGGATGATCACTGCTGGAAAAGGTGAAGCGCTGAGACAACGGTGCTGCGGTGAATGATGACAGATGATCACTGGTGGAAAAGGTGAAGCGCTTAGATATTATATATATATATATATATATATATATATATATATATATATATATATATATATATATATATATATATATATATACACACGATAACTCAAAAAGTTATTAACCGCTTTTGATAAAACTAGGCAAAACTTTCTTTTATTAATGGCTTGGATGTAAACAAAAATCCGCTAAAAAATAACAAAGTTACTTTGGTGAAATTTGGTTGGTATGTTGCCCTCGTAAATATCTTAATACATACCAAGGCTCAACTTCATAGGTTTATAGAAAATTGAGTTATGCAAATATTTGCAACAATTGAAGCATTTAATGAAAATTCGCTACCATAACCCACTTGCTGCGTCCCGAAATTTTTATAGCCTTCTGCGTTTTATTTAAATTAATTTTCTATATTCTTTTTCCAAAATTGCCTTATATGTGGCGCATTCTTCCTTTATGCTCTACATAGCTATACTGTTAAGTGCAAGGAAAGTTTTAAACATAATCTTTAGTAGAAACTGTACTATCTTATATTTTGTACGATAGTTAACGAGATTGCGAATAAAGGGGAACTCAAGTGTTTTAAGGTTCCATCAACCACCTAATCTTTATGCATAGATAACAAAGAAACGGGAGCGTTTAATGCATCTGAAATTAGGTATGCTTCACCCATTTACTAGTTGAAAGAGTCAGTTAGGAAGGGCTTGTACGTAGTGTGATTTTATAGTAGAAGATTAATTATATTTAATACAGTGCATATTAGTTTATGTGATAACGATAACTGAATTTTGCAGCTCAGGTGAGTACCTACTCGCTAAGTGTCTTGATTTATTATAGCTAATAATATATTTCAGATACCAATAATTATTAGGAAAATAAACCTGTGTTAGTTATTATACACGGGGATTAAATATTTACTGACAATTGGTAAATTTTTAGAAACACTATTAAGAGCCACGTGTGCTGTACTTACATGGTTACTAATTAGACTGTCTCACGCAGTTATTATAGTGATCGGGTCTGCTTTGTCTGGCCGGCAGGGTCAAGTGGAGGACCCCCGGGCGGGCCACACAAATGTAAGACCTGGATTGGTCTGAAGGCGCCATAACCTCTGGGTATATAATGTTGCGGGTACCCAGACCGCGCTACCTTAGGCCTAAAGTAGATGAGGGGCAAAGCAGGGCCCTTTTATAGTAATGCTGACATGATATACTTTATGAAGAGTTGTTGCAATTACTGACATCTAAAGACATTTGTTTGAGTACCCCATTTGAGGTATATATATATATATATATATATATATATATATATATATATATATATATATATATATATATATATATATATATATATATATATATATATATATATATATATGATATTGAACATATGTTGATTTAAATAGGGGATTTAGGTTAGACAAGGTTGAGCTGCACACTTACAGTGGTTTATCTTTTATTGCACAGGTTTAGAAACTACAAGCATGTCCTTCTTTTCTGTCAGCTAAAGCGGTGAGCGTGTCGCTTAATATGTATTTGTTTGTGAAAACTGGAACCTGTGATGAGCACTTATAAGTACACTTTGAGAACCCAAATCATCACAACACATACTTCAAAGACCTTACGATCGTTTCGCTGACCACATCAGCGTCACCAGAGGATGAAACATTCTAAAATTAAAATCAACAGGTACAGTGTATTTATATCGCGCCTAGGTAAAGAACTAATCCGAGTAAAATTGTAGTCGCCGACCATCGTTTGTCTACTGTGTCAATATTGAACGAACGAGATCGAAGAACCGCTCCAATCTACTTTAAGGACAATGGGCGTAAAATGAAAGGTACCGAGATATTTAAGGAAGCTACACGTTCTTTTTGATCTTGAAATTCCACTATGCGAATATTGAAGCATGCTGTTATGTTATGGGTCTGTTCGCTAGATGTGCCTGTCGGCATGCTCCAATATTCACATAGTGAAATTTCTAGATCAAAAAGAACGTGTAGCTTCCTTAAATATCTCGGTACCTTTTATTTTAAGCCCATAAGCAGATAAAAGCTAATAAATTTGTCAACCAGTAGATTGGAGCGGTTCTTCGACCACGTTCTTTCTATATTGACACAGTAGACAAACGATGGTCGTCGACTACAATTTTATTCGGATTAGTTCGTTATCTAGGCGCGATACAAATACACTGTAGCTGTTGATTCTAGTTTTAGAATTTTTCATCCTCTGATGACGCTGACGTGGTCAGCGAAACGATAGTAAGGTCTTTGAAATATGTGTTGTGGTGATTTGGGTTCTCCAAGTGTACTTATGTATTTGTTTACTTGAATAATTAAATAATATCCTGATAGCTCACCATCTGTGACTTGACGTGTGGTATATACGTTATACTGGATAATTGTAATTGTTAATCCTAGATAAACCATGCAAGATAAAAATATTATAATTGAAATTTTTCAATTGAATTGTAATTAAAAAAAACTAGCAAACTTGTTTCTAATAAGATATAAAGCAGATAAAATATTAAGTATGCCTAAACAAGGTTTGCATAAAATCAGAACAGTTATAGAATCAGTTCTACATATTATATATTTGCAATATCCTCGTTATTTTTGATCACTAGAACTGTCAAGAACGGCACGTGCTATAGCTAACAACACGATAGATTCATTGTAGTCCGGTCTATTTAAAAAAAAAAGAGAGACAGGAAAGTTTGTTGGTATAGGAGCAGCAGAAAACTAAAACCAATACTAAACAGCAGGAGGCAAAACACATTCCGGCGATGCCGGTGTCGCATCAACACTTTTACCACAATATTATTTGATATTTCAGCTTGTTCTCGATCAATGGTTCCTGGGTGAATTAAAACAAGGAATACACACGCAAATACATGCATATTACGTTGCATACTTATGTCGTATATACATATTATGCAGTTTTCTGTGCTACTGCAGATTTTTATACAAGCTGTACATTACTGCACATTTAAGGAATTAGGAATTGATGCAAATTGATAAAAGTGTAAGTTTATTAAAATATTTGACAATATTTAACACATCTTCTAGTGCAGAGCATTCTGGTGCATTCCCTTAGGTAGAAGTTATTAATTCACAAGTAATTTTCTTATTTCACTAATTACACGCAGACAAGATTTATTAATAGATCAGTATATTACATCAGCCCATGTCAAGAAAATTTAGAATAAGATAACGGGATGGGACAATTTACAACTAACCATAAGAGTCATTAGCTACATCTACAGAAAATGTTGGATAGATAAAATTTGATTAAAAAAAATGTGTCGATGCCTAATTATAGCAGGCATTTCCATCTAAGTAATGGATTTCACACGTTTTTTAAAAAGTATTGCATCTTTAACGCTCCTGATGAAAGTACATTGAGGAAAAGGTATGTCGACAATAAGTATTATGAAACAGTGATACAAGTTCGTAAGATTATTGAAGAAAATTATATTTACTTAACAGTAGATGAAACAGATGCGCCTGGTTATTATATAACGCATTTACTTCTAGGGATTTTATTTGATTGCCTCTAAACAATTGAAAAAAATTAATACTTCTACTATAAAGGTACGATGATTGCTGGCAATTAGGACAATGCAGGCCCTTTTTGCTAATCTAAACTAACCTACCCATCACCTTAAGCTCAATCTCAACGACAGAAGTGATTTGAAAAATCATCCGCTGCCGGTGAGTCTCGAACCGTCGTCCCCCGAGTCCGAATTGGGAAGTTTCAGTCGACTTTCCAACACGGCCACGGCGGCGCTTAATACTATTACTATAATTCATTGATTGTTGTTGCCCTTACTTGGGGAAACTGGTCCATACTACATACAGACTTGAAGACTACTTCTCTGGCTTCACTATTGAGTTTCGTTTTTGTAGGTGAAGGGCGTAGCCAGCGTGTAGGCTAACTGGAGCAAGAGGCACTTATGAATCCTATAAGTTCTCGGATGTTCTTCAACGTTTATGTGACTAGTTTCGCTGCTTGACAGCATCCACAGACACATAAAAATTGAATTAGTACGATATCATGACAACTACAAATAAAGATATGTTGCTATGTTATGATGTTTTAATCAAAAAGTTCATCAAATTGAAAATAAAATGAAACACAGATGACGGATGAGGCTTTCAAAATATCTACGTGATGTATGTCAATACTTAACATAAAAATAGAACTAGCCTATAATAAAAATTACAACAATAAAATAACTAAACAGTAATAAAGCAGACTCTATACAATGAAAGTATCGACATACATCAACTCATTATCTTATTATAACTTTTTTGAAAGAATAGTTAAATTTATTTTCTTTGACTTATTTAATTAGGAAGAAGAATATCCAAGAAAGGGGAATTCATTCAATCAGTTTGCTCATTTAAAACAAGGCAGCTATTGTCGTGTGTGTTTTTGACTTCTAAAGCTTCAAAAAAGGATAGCTTACATTTGTCATTACAAAAATGCAGTGGTTGTATGCGGGTATTTACTGTAGGTCTATGTTCGGCATGACAAAAAAGACAACAGGTATGTTTCGATTAGTTATTTTTGAACCATTTCAGAAAACATTTCAAAAACTTTAAATAATTGTACAAATACAAAGGTAACTTTTGAATTTTACAACATGACGCGTGATTTGCTATTTAACGCGAAAGAAAAATCTTGTTTCTTGACAAAAGCTGGAGTTTATAAATTAGCTTGTACACATTGTAACGTAATCTACATAGGTCAAACTTCTAGAAATTTTAACACCCGATACAAAGAACATATTTCTGCATTTAGAAATAACCACGCTGACGAATCTACATTTGCAAAACATATTATTGATACCGCACATAGACCTACAGTAAATAACCGCATACAACCACAACATTTCTGTAATGACAAACGTAAACTAGACTTTTTTTAAGCTTTAGAAATCAAAAAGCACACACACGACAACAGCTGCCTTGTTTAAAATGAGCAAACTGATTTAATCAATTCCCCTTTCTTGGATATTCTCCTTCCTAATTAAATAAGTCAAAGAAAATAAATTTAACAATTCTTTCAAAAAAGTTATAATAAGATAATGAGTTGATGTATGTCGATACTTTCATTGTATAGAGACTGCTTGATAACTGTTATTGTTTAGTTATTTTATTGATTGAACTGTTATTGTAGTTATTATAGGCTAGTTCTATTTTTATGTTAAATATTGACATACATCACGTAGACATTTTGAAAGCCTCATCCGTCATCTGTTTCATTTTATTTTCAATTTGATGAATTTGTTAATCAAAACATCATAACATAGCAACATATCTTTATTTGCAGTTGTCATGATTTCGTACTAATTTAATTTTTATCTGTCTGAGGATGTTGTCAAGAAGCGAAAATAGTCACAGAAATGCCGAAAAACATCCGTGAACATCTAGAACTCATAAGGGCCTCTTGCTCCAGTTAGCTTACGCGCTGGCTACGCCCTTCACCTACAGAAACGAAACCCAACAGTGAAGCCAGAGAAGTAGTCTCCAAGTCTGTATGTACTTTTACTAGAACTCAGTTAATACAAGAGGGGCTGTTACGCTTCTGTTTATGATAAATAACGCAAAGAAAGTTTTTCTA